>QUSF01000013.1:606324-914980 GCA_003676055.1 Chloebia gouldiae | reverse complement strand
TGGGGATCCACGGGGGATGCAGAGATCCACCCTCAGCCCGTGGGGAAGGTGCCCATGCCGGAGCAGTGGATGCCCAGAGGAGGCTGTGATCCAGTGGGAGAGCTGGTGGAGAGAGGGAGCCCTGCTTCCAGGCTGGAGCAGCCTGGCCTTGGAGGACTGCCCCCTGTGGCAGAGAGACCCACGCCACAACAGTTTTGGGAGGACTCTGTGCCTGTGGAAGGGACTCATGTTGTAGCAGGTGTGGTGGGGCTGCTGGTTGTGAGAGTGGACCCACACTAGGGAAGTTCCTGGAGAACTGTCTCCTGTGGGAGGGACCCAATGGCCTCACAGGGGAAGGACTCCTCTCCCACAGCAGCGGAAAAAAATCTCAGTGATGAACGGAACAAAACCCCCATGCCCTGTCTACCTGTGCTGTTGGTGGGAAGGAGAGAGGGTCTGGGGGGAGAAGGTGTTTTAAGGGCTTATGTTACTTCTCATTCTCCTGTGATCCTGTTAGTAATACATTCACTTTGCAACTAAAGTAAAGCCTGTTTTACCCTTAACATATTTTCTCCTTGTCCTTATCTCACTCATGAACTCTTCATTATTTTTTTTTCTTCTTTTTTTTTCCCTCTCCTCTACACAGCTGTGGTAGGGGAGGGTGAGTGACTCTCATGGGTGCCTGGAGTTGGGCCGGCATCAAATCATGACACTGGCTTACTAAATTCTGTGACAAGCATTCTGACTAGAAATGGATTATTTTCTTAGGAGAGTTATTTATCATGAGAACCTGAAGGAATTATTTCAAACTGAAAAAAAAATCAACAGTACAACAGCAACAACAAAAATTTAAAACGGGAGGTCATCTAATAAGAAATAAAAGCAACATCATGACTTTTATACAAAAAGTTATAAAATGGCACAGGCAAATGTCCAATCTATTCAACACCAAGTCTGGTATCGCAACCTAACTTTTAGAAATATTTAAAAGTTGCTTTTTTTTCTAAAGCAATCTTTCAATGCTGGAGCAATTATCAGACAAAACAAAAATATAATGTTAATTTAGCCTTTAACTGCTTATGCAGGTTAGAATCCTCCACAAATAGAAAAAGTACTTTGATGTGTCTGATGTTACTATATTTCTGACAAGAAAGAAGAAGTTCTACCAAGAAAAATTATTCCTGTTGAAGATTGTTGTGATGTTTTGATGTGGCATTCTGCCTTTTTTTTTTTTTACCTTGGAAACAGTGGTGTTAGATTGAATATATGATGGCTGAACAGACAGTCAATGGATTAACAATAGGACTGTGGGTGAGCAGAGCATGAGAATGTAAGACTTTCTATTCAAAGCAACCACAATACATGCTACTCTTTTTATAGTCACATTGAAGATGAAAAAATTTACTCTTTTCAGTGACTTCATTGGATTTGCATTATCACCAGCTGTTACTCTTCATTGACTCAACAGTTCTGTGGATAGCTGTTGCTTCTACTTAATGTCATGAACTTGAAATTTGCTGCTATATATGAAATGAGTTGTATTTGTTCTTAAACTTTATAATCACATTTGCTTTATCATGGGAACCTGTCATGACACCTTTAAAAAGCATTTAATTCTTTCTTTCATCCAGTATAATCTCTGAGATATCTCTTTCTCTTCATTGGATTTGAACAAGTATTTAAATTCAGTTTCAAATTATCCAAACCTAGATTTTGCATCAATACTGCAAGCTCTTTGAATAACATTTTTCAGTTTAAATGGCTCTTAATGATTTTTTTTTTTTAGTACAGAATGATTGTCAAAAAACATGATGTAATTTTTTTTGCTTGGTATTCTGAGGTACCATGTTCTTACCTTTTCAGTACAGTGAGGATGATCAGACAATTGATAAATTCTTAATACAGGGAGTATAATACATAGATGTCCTGCCATGTAAGTAACCTGTAGTGATATCACACAGAATGCATGAATCATTGTTGAAAGTCAACAATGTTTTGTTCCTAGAAAGATAATATTTTATTCAAGAAGTGTTCAAAATAGAAAATGTAATTAATTTTATAACTAAAGGGTGTTATAAAAACAAAAAAAACCTCCTGCATATACTCCCACTAATTTAGTTTGCTCTTGGAGGTTTGCAAGAATCTATAAGGTCAAACTTGGTCAATTAGACTTTGGCCTGAACGCTTAAATCACGAACCCTGTGGCGTTCATGAGATTTAATGATTTTTCATCTGGTGGTTATTTAGTGTTTGTTTTTTTTTTCCTGTTGCTCTTTTGCATGTTTGTAAACTGTTATTTTTTAACTTCTATCTAGTTGTATGCATTCCTTATTGGTGGAAAGAGATTGGTTAAAACTAACAGGAGATCACTCAATTTAGAGTGCCCATCTCCTAAATTGTCTTAACTCAAGACAAGCATATAATTATTTCTGCTGAATCATCTGATTTTTTCACGGGGAAAATGGTTATAAAAATGAACTTTACCTGGTTACAGTTTTTTTATCTTCATTCTTGTGTTAAGTCCTCTTAAAAAGTCTTTTTTTCTAAGTTTTTTTCTAGAGTATCAGATACTTTGACAGGACTGCTATAAACTTTTGTCTCCATTCCCTTTTACACATTATGGGACTTCTAGACATGTCTCCTTCTATGATAAAGAAGGAAGTAATTCTCCAGTGAGTTACACATGAGAGGTCTGACATCCCCTGAGAAGGAATCCATTTTCGTAATTCTATTTCCTGCTCTGGGCAGCTAATGAGGGAAGACAAGACCTTATTTTGGATGAAACAGATCATACAAGTTGACAGTATAATTTACTCTAACAAATAGATCTTGTCATGAAACCCACCTCAGAAATACCAACTCTTTTTTCTTTTTTCAGTTCACAAAGAAAAAAAACAAACAGGTCACTACATTTATACATGACATTCAGGTAAAATGAGTATAAATATCATCTTAAAGAGGCATATAGACTGACAGCATTAGGATGAGTAGTGATTAGTACCTGAATTCCCTTACAGGGCACACTCCTAGAGTTTCAAGGATTTCTGGTTAGTACAGTTTTTCTGTCATCAATCACCTTTCTTACTGCCATATTCTCTGTCTTCCAAGTTATGAATATGTTGTTCTCATTACAGCTGGCATTTATACTTCCTTCATACAGTGCTTGGCTTTATTTGTCTAATATTAAATTAAGCCTTATGTATCTGCCATGCTGAATCAGCTTCATAATTTCTGAAAAAAATTCTTTGTATGA
This sequence comes from Chloebia gouldiae, assembly GCA_003676055.1. NCBI lineage: Eukaryota > Metazoa > Chordata > Aves > Passeriformes > Passeridae > Chloebia > Chloebia gouldiae. The sequence goes on along the minus strand of QUSF01000013.1, from coordinate 911,748 downwards.
ATGGCTGCCTGAAGTGAACATGAGAAATGGGTAGCATTTTAGAAGATACGTAATGTCTCCCACATTTGCAAAATGTGCTTATTTACTCTGATATTTTATGCCACAGAGTGAATTACTAATTAATTTTTTTCTACATGCTGTGATCTGTGCAGGCTATCTATATTCAAAGTATTCATTTTATATATTTGGTTGTCATTGTCTGTAATATATGACTTTAGGGAGGAAGATGACTTTTTTGGTATGTAAATTGTTGGAATGCCTATTGTCACTGCTTCCAGGAATGTTTGCAAAAATTATTATAAAGAGGAAAAAAAAAACCAAAAAACCAAAGCAAAAAACAAACCAACAAACAAACATACAAAAGCAAACACACAAAAAAACCAAACTTGTATTTCTTCAACTCTCCTACTTTTCCATTCATGGTATGGTGAATAGCTAATTCCCAATTCCCTTCAGTAACCTCAGAGACTGGACTACAAATCAAACCATTCAAGCATTGCAAAGAATACTTCCATCTGAAGCACCCTAAAATGCATCACCCAGGTATTATCTAAGAATCACATTAAAGAAAATATTACGGTAAGGAGGATGTAATTGTTTGACAACTATCTCTACATCATACCCATTTATTGTTTTCCAACTAAAGTGTAATTTATGAAGGAGACCAGAAGATTTTTGATACCTACTAGGTTGCATAATGCTAAGGGTGTCAGAAAACTGCTTACGTCTCTGGTATTTGAATTACCCAGTTTTTTCAATGCTGATAATGGCTTTCAACTTACTGTTTTACCAGCCAGGTTTCTATTCTCCTGTCACCCAGCGCTGTGTCATTAGCAGTAGGATTAGTGCTTCCTACTGTCTTTTAGTCAACTGCATCTGCAGAGTGGATTTGAAAATGTCCAAGTCACTTTAATTACCTGTGTTATCTCTTTTTGGGTTGATATCGAATGGCAGAGAACTGAGCATCACCAATAATTTGCAGGCACATCTTCATGTCCCTGTGGGCTTACCAGGAATGTAATGGTAAAAAAGATTGTTTTAAAAAGTCTCACTTAAGAAATTATTTAAAACGCAATATTTGAGCTCATTCAACTGAACTTCCCTGCTTCACTCTGAGTACAGTGTTTGCAGGAAAAGTTGAGATTTGATAGACGCTGTTCTGTCAAATTATGTGCACTGTAGAAGAGGAACGTGAAAGTTATCTGCAGTTGCAGGCTGACAGACTGCATAGAAAGCCCTAGCTATCCTGGCATTTTAGTACAATGCTGTGTACTGACTTGGTGGAAAATACAACAACTGATAAAACCCCCATAATATTAATGTATTTACTATTTAAAATAGAGTAATTTAATTCTATATAATATAAACACATTTGCTATTTAAAATCTAGCAATTTAAATTTGTATACTTCAGTACACTTGGTTTTATAGGAATTTGCTGTGTGAACATATATTACGTTCTGAGACCCCACAGCAACAAAAGCATTGAGGTAGAACTTTACATTTTCTTTAAAGTAAGGACACTGAGAGATATCAGCAAGCTTTTCATATTTAATGATGTTCTATTGCAGCATATTTTATATTGAAATTAATTTTTAATTTTTAAAAAAGTCAGTTTTGCCAGCAGATAGAGGTTCTGAAAATAATTTCCTCCCTTCGTCTCAGTCTAACACATTGTAATTGGGAAAGTTATCACCTCAAACTTGCTCTCATTGATCAAGTATCAAGGGCTTCTTAGGCTGGTAAAGGCTTCACACAGTCATCACTGACTCTTTAGGAGTCTGTTGGTTTTTTTCTTATCACACCAAAGTTTGGCTCACAGCTGCCCTTCTCCCACCATAGAAAATTCCTGTCTCTCATGGGCAATGGTCTCTCTGCCTGTCTGGGGTCTGGTGTGGTCATCTGCTCTCCAAGAAAGACCCAGCTGCCTTCCACCTTCTTATAGTTGTGTGTTACCCAGTGTACAGAAGAAAGAATATGGGAAAGTCAGTCTTTCTATCTGCCTTTAGCCAAATATAACATAAATTTAAGTCAAACATATTATTATCTTGATCATAGGAAGCAAGCCCATTCATCCTCCAGGTGTACAGTTATCACCTGCCAGCTGAGAGAAGTGGATCCAACAAAAAACAAAAAGGTAATTGGGGCATTAATACCACTGTATGAGCAGCAGTCACTCCTCAGCCATGTCTTAGCCATCCAATATTATTAGGGAATCTAATGAATTTTCTTTCAGGAAGCTTCTGAATTTCATTTGGGTATTTGACCTTAATGTTGCAATGAGGTAGCACAAAGAGCTAACTGAAGTGCGTTCCTAAAAGTTACAATAAATTGAAATAGTTTTAAAGTCTCTATACATGCACTGTCATATGTTTGCTTTACATACCTCACAACAAATCAGTCTTTATACAGAATATTCATTTTTGTCTTGGGCATCAAGCAATAGCTTCCTTATTATTCCCAGCAATCTGAATCCATGTCAGAGTACATTTTTTGGAAGCATTGGATTGTCCTCGTCAAGAGACAAAGCTCAGATGTTCAATTTTTGCAAAACATATTTCTGTTATTGGAGATCACAATGACAAATACTTAGCTATAAGAAATTATTTTGAGTTTTCTGCAGTGCTAATTCACTGAAAAGCCATGCAATCTGTGTAATAGTAAATAAAGTTATATCCTTGCATACCAAAACTTTCTAGTGACAGTTCGTTCAGCTCCTAATCATAAATTAGTTGAGAAATGAGGTGTGGCTTTCATCCGAGAATTCTCAATGCAAACCAAGCCCAAGGGTCTTAGGGAAGTAGTCTGTATTAGCAATGAATTTGTGTGAGCTACTCAGGTATTCTAAGCTATACTTTGGGCTACAGTAAAATAACAGAAGATCTCTTCTTTATTCCTTTTCACTCCTTTCCTTAAGTTACCAAAGATTAAATGCGACACTTTTAAACAGAAAATGGGCTCACAAACTGCTCACAAACAAAATTCCCATCTCCGATTTTTGCCTTCAAAACTTTGTTCTATTGTGCTGGGTCTAGATGTGTTTCACCGCATCCCTTTACTCTGGATGTTTACTTCAGCTCTTTATTTCCTGCAGATGGTATCAGCCAGGCAGAAAAATGTTGAAATTTGCAATTTGCATATGTTGGAAAACTCTATTTTGTATTCCATTATTGAAACTATTACTCTAAAAAACCATTTTCTCTAAAACATTATCCAGAATGGTTCAGAAAGTTTCATTAGGGTTGCTATAAAAGTCTCTCTTCTCTTAAGCTGAAGTGTCTTGTACCTAATAGAAAGTACTTTGTAGACCGCTTGTAAGTAAGTGTGTGGCAGACAAACAGTGTAGGTGATTCATTTTTACATGGAGTGATAATATTAGAAGAGTTAGAAGCTAATACGCATTTTGTCAATGATTTTTCTTCTGTTTTCAGTACATGAAACAGTAGTTCATGCCCATTTTTCTATTTCTATGCCCTAGTTTTGGCTGAAATAATTTTCTTATTAGTAGCTGGAACAGTGCTGCCTGTTAGACTTCACATGAGAATAATGTCGATAACACACTTTAGTTGTTGTTAAGTAGTGCTACAATTCAAATGATTTTTAGTTTTCCATGCTCTGACAGTGAAGAGTTGCACAAGAAGCTGGCAGGGAGCACAGCTGGGACAGCTGATCCAAACTGGTCAAGGGGTAATCCATATCATAGAATGTCATGTCCAGTGCCTAAGATCATCCATGAGAAAAAGGTCGCTGTTGGGGGATGGGTTGGGCATTGGTCAGCAGGTGGTTACCAATTATATTATTCACTACTTGTTTTTCGTGGCTTCTCACTCTCTCTAACCTCTTGCAATGAAATTAAAAGTAGTAGTTGTAACAGTAACAGCTTTAATAGTAGTATATTTTACTTTATTTCAGTTATTAAATTGTTCTCATCTCAACCCATGAGTTTTACCCTTTCTCTATTCTTCTCCTCATTCCATGGGGTCAGAGTGGGGAGGGTAGTGAGCAAACATATGTGTGGTACTTGCTGTTTGGGGTTAAGCCACAGCTGTCTTTCTTGGTGCCTAGTATGGGGTGAGGGATACAGCAACAAAAGTTCTTGAGAAAAGGAAAAATAGCCCAGATCTTTCTGAAATCTGATTTTGCCATAAACCAAAGTAAGGTCAAGGGACCTGCACAGTAGATACAGTTTTTAGGAATAAACTGTCAAGATGTATATTGTCAGATGCCAGTGGATGTGAAGAACAAGCTAACAATATCTCCACCAACTAACACAAGAGAAACATGAGGTTTTTTTTAGTCATTGCGGGCTTTTGGAGAATGCACATTTCAAACTGCAGTCTGATTTGTAAGCCCTCTTTATCAAATGACCTAGAAGAAAAAATATTTCAAATGGGGCCCTCAGCAATAACAAGCCTTTGAACAAATCAGACACTAATTAGTCCATTCAGTAGCCCTTGGGCTAGTCAGGACAGAGCAAGATGCAAAAAATGCTCCCTACACTGCACGTGGAAAGAATTCCCCTATCTGGGGCCTCTGGAAGAAAACACGAGGGAAGACCTGAGTTTTACCCCTAGGCTTTTGGAGTCAGGGACACAGAAGATCTGAAGCCACTGTACTCCAGCTGAGGAGATACTGGCAGCTTACAAAAGGGTTTGAGCTACATCAGAAGTGATTGGTACTTGAAGCACAGCTCTTCCTGACACCTCAGCTGCCAGTGCTGTGCTGGTTGTTCAAAGCGAGAGCCTTCTGTACAGATCATGCAGCTGATGCTGCATGAATTGAGTTGCACGGATCAAACAATAAGCTCAAATAATAATCCCCAGTCATCCAGAAATCCTAGAAGTGGTCTGTCTGGCCAGGAGGCAGACTTGGGAATGCCACAGGAGGACAGTGACCTCTGCTGAAGAAGCCCCACTGTGTAACAAATTACCAGGAAGAGAGAAGCAGTGTGCCTTGATGGGTCCTGCTGTACTGTAGGAAAGCATCGGAGGTTGAAGGCAGTTTTTTAGAGTCCCCCCATGACATGTCAGAGAAACTGATGAAGGCAAAGGTGAATCAAGTCTGTTTGCAGAGCTGAAAGCCATTACACATTGCTGACCAAGAAAAATGTCTAGTATTCTATCTTTGTTCTATCTCATGGATATCAGCAAATGCCCTGTGAGAGTGGTTACTGAAGTGGAGGTGGAGCAACTGGCAGCAAGAAGTAAACCATTCTGAGCTGCGGCAAAACATTGCTGCTGGGGTGAAGACCTAACAGATCAAACAGATCTTCCTGTTTGTGAAGGTTTATCATGTAGATACTCATGAACTAAGTATCTGGGGCCACTGAAGAACATCAAAACAACGCGTGTGGAATATCCCTTTGGTCAGTTTGGGTCACCTCTCCTGGCTGTGTCTCCTCCCATCCCCATGAACTCCCAAATTCCTTGCCAGCAGGGCAGTAGGAAAAGCAGAAAAGGCCTTGGCACTGTGTGAGCCCTGCTGAGCAATAACAAAAACATCTCTGTATTATCAGCCCTGTGTTCAGCACAAATCCAAAGCACAGCCCCATACCAGCCACTCTGAAGACTATTAACTCTACCCCAGCCAAAACCAGCACATTCTACTCCTTGCATTTTGTCAGGCTAATCTCAGCCTTCAACACAGTCAGTTGTTTGGATCTCCCTGTCACTACAGGCAAGTCACTGATCAATACAGAACAGTACTTTATTCATTGATAATTGTTGAAAATCCTGTCCTACATAGTAATATAAACTTTTATTTATCAGGGTTCAGGATCAATAGATAAATAGACACACTTTTATTTGGTAGGACTATAGAGCTGATATTTTTGATTCTCATTAAATAATAACTTCCATTTCACTCAGAAATACAAATGTGTCTTGATAGGATGGAGATTTTAAAGTGTATGGAAGAGAAGAAAGAATGTCCTGCAATAGAACTCTATTCTCTTAGCTCTTGAAGAAAAAGGAAATAATGTTTTCATAATAATCTGCCAGTTTTACCCCAGGGAAAAATTTTAAACAAACATTGTATTTATTTGCAAAATCAGCAATTCCAGAATCTGCTTGCTTTTTTTTTTTTTTTTTAGTTAAAAAACTACTCAACTCTGATCTTAATGGAGAAGTATTTTGCTAGCACAAAGTTTTCCAGTGGATCAGTTTAATCCTGTAAATCCTCAATTTAGACAGGGCCTATTTCAGTACAAGTATACACTGCTGTGTTAGCACTGTTGCAATGAAGGCTACTTTAGGTAGAGCAAATAACATCCCTAGAGCCGCAAAGAAAACATGAGTTATAAAATAATTTTCCAAATATTCATGAATAGAGTTTTGGGAACCCCTTCAAAGAGCTTTTCATCCCTCACCTGACACTCTGTGTAAAAAACTTTAATCTTGCTTAGGAGTAATAGGTAATTTGCCACCAAATGACCTTATCAAATTTTATCAAAAGGAAAAGCAATACAACTAGATTCCCTCAAGTAATTTCTTGGAAGCACTTTTAATATAACATTCAACCAGGGATTTTTTTTTTATCACTTTCTTTTAGCACAACTTTATCTGGGATCATGTTAAACTGATGCTAGAACACTTTCATCTTCTATAACTCAAGCATTAACTTTTTCACTTAAACATGTCATGTTCTATTTTTAAAAAACCTTTAGCAATATATATATAGAACATTTCTGCTCTTTGTACAACTTCTTTGATTTTATATAAAAGCAGCCGAAAGCTGATGAATACATGAGGGAAATGGTGCTTAACTAACCTGATTGCCTTCTATGATGGACAAGGGCTGGATAGAGGAGGGAAGTGCAGTGGATATTGTCTGTCTTGATTTCAGTAAGGCTTTTGACACTGTCTCCCATGATGTCCTCATAGACAAGCTCAGAGTGGGCAGTGAAGTGGACTGAGAGCCAGCTTCATGGCATCTCTCAGAGGGCTGTGATCAGCGGCACGGAGTCTGGTTGGAGGCTGTCACTAGTGGTGTCCCCCAGCGTTCAATGCTGGGCCCAGTTATTGCTTAACTTATTCACCTGTGAAGGGAAGTGTGTCATAGAGAATATCAAACCTCAAATATTTCAACAGCTTTAGAATATTTAGGAAGTTTTCCAGATGAAAAAAAAGATTGGAACGGAATGATGTGCCCAATGTGATCGCACAAGCTATATTAGTAGGTTTGTTCATTAAAAAACAGATTGATTTGGTGGGCTTATTGTTTGTAGTCCTTTGCATAGAGCTCTTGGTGATAAGACTGTAATGTTAAGGTGTGCTTGGGTTAACTTTTCATCATTTCAGTCAACGGAAGAGCACTTCTGTTGTTTTTTTTGTGCTGTTTTTTCCTTGTTTTTGTGGTTTTGGTTTGGTTTTTTTGTTCTTGTTCTTGTTCTTGTTTCCTTTTTTTTTCAGGTAGAGTGAGGGTAGGGAAACAGAGTGTACTTGAATAAATTTTAAATTTGAAGCTTTGTGGAAAAGAAATTAGACATGTAACAGTGGAGATAAAAGTATGTGCTTAACTAAATATTTTAAAGGAATGACCAACAAATTTTTACAACATTATAATTAGGTAAAGATAGAATTAATTAAAAAAAAAAACTTTGGATAGCTGTAGACTAAGTTTAATACCTTCTAATGAATGGTCTTTTCTATAATGCATGTGGTAAGGATAGCTGAAGATCCTATTTTCTGAATATATATTTTTTTGTTACTTGGTTTTAAATGTTTTGTTCAAAAACAGAATGTTAAACAGAAATACTTTCATAAAATCCTTAAAAAACTAGACACCAACATGAATTATGCATTATTTAAAGAATACAACCCATCTTTATTATTGTAAATAGAGACTATTACATATTTTTAATCTGCTGTCTTCTGTAAATTGTTTAAACTTCACGGGTGTTTACTGAATTAAAAGCAAAAATTAGTCAGTGTTTTGGATCAATGGAGCTAGTTGAAATATTTAGTTATTTAAATGGCTTATCATATTTCATATGACCAGATAAAACATTGCATTCTGTACTGAGATCAGAAGCTAAGTATCAAAGCAAATACAGGAAAAGCTATTACTGTATAAATTCTCCCATGTTTAGCTAGACATAACCTAAGAGCGATACACATTTTACAATCAAGTATCTGGTCAAAATCCTTTGACTAGATTGCAGAAATTAAACTGAATTTCTCATGATGTCTTTGATAATAGGCCCTCTTTCATAAGAGCAATGTATAAGAGACCAACTCAAATGGACAGATGAGAAGAAATTAATATGCAAATAAAAATGATGAGCACAAAATTTTTGAGATATTTTGAGGAAACAAATGAAGGTAGTTTCTACTCAGAGTGTTTTGGTCTTGACCTCTTGGAAGTAAAGAAATAAGGAGAGCAGGAGAACTGAGCAAACCTGAGTAGATGCTTGCATGATGAATTGTTGTTAATGAGTAGAACACTGACTTTAAAAGTGTAAAATTTGCACCTATAAATGTATGAAATCCCAAGTAACAGCTGATGTCCCACTTTATCAATTGCTACATACAGAATTTTTGGGATATTTATTTGGAAGATGTAAAGCCTTTAGTGATATTTCTTTTGGCCTCTTGAATCTGTAAAGTCCAATGTTATTTTGTAAATTTATTCATGTATACATGGTTGTTAAATAGATTTATTAATGCTTAAACTGATCATAGATCCATGTTGCTCTCTATAATTTCCTGGCAAAAAGATAATCATACTGTTATTGCAAAGAACACAAAAACACAAACTATGCCTCTGTTACTCACTAGAGTGTGCTTTTAGAAAAAAAGCCTGAAGATCATGATTTCATTGAGATTTTTAAATCTACTACATATGGAAAATAAGATTGCATTCATGAATTCAAGTTATGTGTATGCTAATATTTGGATAAAAGCTCACCACATTCAATATAGCAAAAATGAAAAAATCTGACAACAGATGGATGTGTCTTTCACACACAGTTTATACACAAATACATATATAAGTATGTATACCCTTGTATTAACATATATCTGCATGTATGGATATGTAAATAGATGTAGGTGTATAGATGCATATCAACCTACATAAGGAGAATTAATGACAGAAATAAAAAATAAGGCAGAGAAAGAAGAAAATAAATCTTATTTTTGAATCAATCTACATATTGTCATTTTTATCACTTGATTAGCTTGTAATGTAAAGTTGTAACTTGATTAGAATTAAAGAAAATTCCCTAACAAAATCATAATTCCATCTCTTATGTTAACATTCCTTGTACAAGATCAGTCAGATTGGTCATTATGAAATTAACCCTTTATATAATTCAGTTAAAGAAAAGGAAATATGTAAGGAATGCATTTTCTTCTGATCTTTACTAATTTCTTATGGCATGAATATAACTCAAGATCACAAAGATGTCTTAAAATTGATCTCTTATTCATTGGTGAAATAGCTAATGAAAGAAAGCTAAAACACTTTCACAGGGTTTCCTTCCTTGAATGACTAATTTGGTCATATGCCAGACTTATATGAGGAAGAATATTAAATCAAGAAAACATTAGCACTCTTGTATTCTAACTAGCAAGGAAAAATACCTCGCTTAATAATAATACAGATTGTAAACTGAATACCTTTTGAGATCAATACCCAGATGAAACTGATCACTTTACTCAAAATAGGGATGAAAATAAGTGGGATCAGAAGTGTGACGTATAAGAGAAAGGAGTAGAGATGACTTTTAATGAGAGGGAATTTATTAGCTCATAATAGAAACAATTCAGAAGAGGCTGTTTTATGTGTCAAATGGGGTGAATAAATCTGATCTGTCAGTAGATGACTGTAACAGAACAGCAGATAATACTAAGTAAAATATAGATTTAAATATGTGCAGAAATTGTCCCTCATAGAAAAACATTATAGAAGGCAAGATTCCTACTCTTCAAAAGTACTGCTATGATGATCAAATAGAAGCTTTACATTTTGTAATTTTGAACATTTGGTCATTATAAGGAGAAATTCCTAAGCAAAAAGATTCCATTTGTTACTGTGCTTCACATGCAGTTGTGGAAACTAATATTCTGAAAATATCACTTTGGTATTCTAATAAGGAGCTTAAGCCCATGGCACACTCAATTTTTAAATTAGAAAGCCTGACTAAGGTTTTTAGAACTCTCTCTCTCTTTTTTTTTTTTTCCTTTTTTTGATGGTGAAAGCTACTCCACAAGAATTATTAAAATAACTTCCATCTTGACTCCTATTCTTTACAGAAAAAAGGTTGGGGCACCAGAGCAGGTTTCCCAGATATCTAGATGCCCCATCCCTGGAAGTGTTCAAGGTCAGGTTGGATTGGACTTTGAGCAACCTGGTCTAGTGGAAAGTATCTAGAAGATCTTCAAGGTCCCTTCCAATGCAAACTACTCTTTAATTGTATGATGTACATGGGTTTGGATATATTACTGTGATTTACTTCTCCTCAAATATATTCCTTCTCTTCAACTACCTGTCCAGTGGATTCCTACCTATTTCTCTTTTTGCACATCTTTCCAATGTGCAAGTTAATTCAGTAGTATTATAATACTTCATGTGGAAAAGAGTTTGTTTTTTCACCTGAAATTGTGTTATTATAATTGACAAGTGTCAGGATCCATCACATCTGTGTCGCTTCTTTTTCCAAATGTAATAGACAGCACTTTGGAATACTATGCAAAATATCTTGCTTCTAAAAATGCTACAAAAATATTATAATGAGAATTATTAATAAGGAAAAAAACTCCATTTATCTAACAAAAGCAGGGGAGAGAATTGAAAAAAATAGATCATTGCGGAATTTTTAATCAAATGTAGTATATTTACCTCTGCCAATCTGTCAAAGTACTTGTATCTTACTACCAATTTATTCTGAGGAAAATGGTTTCACTCAGCATCTTAATGCATACAAATTCAACATAATGTAGGTGAGCTGAGAAGTCTTAGCTGATGGGGAGCTATTTTATTAGTTTCCTCATTGCTTTGGGTTCCAGCATATGCTGTCCTCTATAAAAAGAAACTTTCCTATAGACATAACATTCTTTATAATTCTCAGAATTTATAGGAATTTTTCTTATTTTTGTTTTAAAAAAAAAAATTCAGCAGCTTTTGAACATTTTCAAAAACACGTCCTCTAACTGATGGCCATAAAAATATGAACAGAAAGCAAGGTTACATGTGGGCTACTATAACATACAGAGAACAGAACCCTCTGAATCTTTGAAATGATTAATAGAAAGAAATGGCAGCATAAAAACCCTCTGATTGAGGTAATGCTATGGATATATAAGTTTAAGACCTGGTTTATCATTAGGGTTGTTCTCGTTTTTCATTGGCTCTTCCCAGTGAAGTCAATTGACTAAAGCTGATAAATGCTATCTCCATTAGTTTATAAACCTTTTAAATACTGGTGGGTTTTTTTTCCAGTGGACAGAAAATTCTGTCACTTCTATTTCTTCTAGCCCTATTAAAGCCCATTAACATTTTTGCAGATAATAAGCTGCAAATTTTAATCCAGTGTTTAAAATGAAGCAGTCTTGAACATTTTCTTACTACAACTTGTTTTTACCTGTGCTGGTTTTGGTTGGGGTAGAAGTAACATTTGTCGTAGTATCTGTCTGGCATGGTATTGTGTTTTGGATTTGTGCTGGAAACAGTGCTGGTAACAGAGAGATGATTTTGTCACTGCTGAGCAGGGTTTACACAGAGTGAAGGCCTTTTCTGCTTGGGTAAAAGCTGTGAGAGGACAGAGCTGGGACAGCTGACCCCAGCTGCCCAAAGGGCAGAATGTACCATATGACATCATGCTTAGGATACAAAACTGGAGGAAGAATAAGGAAGAGGAGAACATGTTTGGAGAGGTGACATTTTTCCTTCCAAGACACTGTTATGTATGATGGGGCCTTGCTTTCCTGGGATCACTGAGCACCTGCCTGACCATGGGAAGCAATGCATAAATTCCTTGTTTATTTTGCTTGTGCACATGGCTTTCGATTTCACTGTTAAGCTGTCTCTGTTTCAACCCATAATTTTGCTCACTTTTACTCTTCCAATACTCTTTTTCATCCCACTGAGGACAGGTGAGTGCATGGCTGTGGGGCTTAGTTGTCAGATGGGGTTAAATCACAGCATTATTTTACAGCATTGTAATATACCAAGTTTATACACCTAAACAGGTGAGTGCAAGTAGTCCTACTCTCTCTCATATGCTGTCAACCATCGATGAACAGCATCAACTCTTATCATTAGTTATCTGGCACAATTAGCAAACGGATGAGCTAAAGACAGATGCTTATGGTTTCAGACTGGGCACCACAGTAAGGTAGTTTGATATCTACCAGACCCCAGCTGCCTGACAGAAGTACCCTTCTGAATAACAGGCCTTTTTTGCTACAGACTAATCTTTCATTCTGAAGAGAATAATGCCAAGATGCAGAATTAGGGCAAATTGTGGGATAAGTTACATGATGGTATACTTTTTCTTTTTAAAATTTTAGACATCCATCCACTTTACTGAATGAACTAGAGGTTAAACAAATAATAGGATTTATTACAGACTATAATATCGTGTATAGTACTTTTTGCAATAAGTAAGTGCAAAAAGAATTAAAGGATGGTTACATAGTATACCTTTACTGGGTCATAAGCATATAAGACCAATCATATCAGTTCAGATAAGATGTGCAGAAGCCTTCAATCTTATTTTCAAGAGTGAAATACATACTTAGGAAAGAGCACTAATACAAATAAATAATATAACAACACTCCTCTAGACACCAGGTTTTTTTTTTTTAATCTTAATAACACCTTGAACCAGAACTGATATCTGTATGTAAATAGTCCTTGACTTTTTTTCCGTTTTTAAATTTATTATAATGTTTAATCTAATTGCTTTTGCAGTTTTCAGAGTTCACAATAACACATAATAGGGAGTCTCATGGCTTATTAGATTGTGATTCTATTAGATAGAATCACATCTTTCAGTGTTTTTAGAATGTTACTTGGATTAATGTAATAACCTCTGGGGTTGTTATTAGGTATGGAAAATAAAGTCACCTACTATTCTCTCAATTTTCTAGACTGCTGTCTCTTCCTACCTGAGTTATCCTTTGTTTCTCTACATGGCAGCACTCTAGCCTATCCACTACACAAACATCATCTGTTTCATCCCTGTGGTTATCATTATTACTTTCTTTGAAAATGTGCCACTTTTAGTATACTCTTTCTGACAGGGAAGCACCAAAACCGAAAGAGCTGTTCAAGATGACAGTTGAAACACAACTGTGCCCAAGCCCAGGCTGGATGGGGATCTGAGAACCCGGCCAAGTGAAAGCTGCTCCTGCCCATAGCAGGAGGGTTGGAACTACATAATCTTCAAGTCCTTTCCAATTAAAACCATTCTATGATTCTATGAAGGATATATATTTTTTTTTTTTTTTAATTTTTTTTTTTGTCGTCTATCCCTTCCAGATTGAGTTCTGACATTTGTTTTGCTCAAATTTTCCTTTAGGAGTGGTGTTCTCCAGCTCAGAGCAAATCTTCTGTTACGTAAAACTAGGGTTCTTGTTTTGAAGGTATGGTATTGTACATCCATCTATGTTGAAATGATTTACCATTTTATCACAGAATTTTCCATTTCATGAGATCCTTTTGCAAATTGATAATGTTTGGGTAACACCTTTTTTACTTTTAATTCAGTAGTCAGCATTATGTCAGTCATTTTAATGTTTTGAGACTATTCTTATCAATGTGCTTAGTACAGATACTGGACTTGATGGCTTGGCATCTCATAAAGTGGCCTAGAATCTTTTTTAATAATTGACAACCCATCAACTGTCTTAGGATAGGACAGAATATGTCAGCTTGGAGAGGAATTTCATATGAAGTCAGTATATCAGGTGTTTCATCCTTTGGGAGTTTTTGCCAATCATATTCTCATCATTGTGACTTATTACAGTTCTCACTAGCTTTTACTGAGTATGCTTTATCAGCTAGTTTTTAATTCAAGAGACAACTTCCCAAGGGCCACCCATGTTCTGAAATGAGTATTTCCCTTTCTGTTCCTCTTGTACTGTAAAAAAAATTTCTTGTTACTTTTTCGACATTTAGAAGTTGGTCTTCCTTTTCTGGTTCATGTTTATCTCTTCTGTGTTCTATATATGAACACAACTTCATCTTTAGACCAAGTGCTTAAAACAACATAGAAAGAAGAATGCAATATTTGTCAAATGTACTTAGATAATTCCCTTTTTTCTCCTCCCAAAATTCTTCTATAGCCAACTGGCTTTACTTACCCTTACCATTTTTCACAAGTCTGCTCAGACTCCCAGGCATGACCTGATTCTAAGCAGCTAGTATTTCTTCAGAAAGGCTGAGACCCTTTATTATAACTTTTGATAATAATTTTACCCCACCAAATGTCATTAGAAAATTTGTCTGCTAATCTGTTATCTGATCTTCCACATCTGTGCATTCAAATATTTCTCTTACACTGATAAAAAATCATTTCATAGTTTATTTGGTGACCAACAGTTTGAAGGTGAAGCCAAATTCATTATATAAGATTTTTTTTTGCTTGAGGAGAGGCATAAATAGATTAAATAGCAAAATATCTTATTGATTCATATGAAAATATGTTAAATCCATGACATAAGCACACTAAAACATGCTTCTTAGTTTTTTTTAAATTCTGAAATGAATCTTTAATGAAAGAGGCTGTGTTTCTCCCAACTTAATAGCAATCATGGATGGGATAAAAAATAAGAGGACAAAACCACAGAAATGTTTATGTTATATGAAAACTTCATTGTCTTTACTGTATTGCTTGCAAATTTTATGTTTAATGATCACATTGTGAAGTACGAGCGATTTAGATTAGAAATCTGATCATAACAGGCATTTCATTTGTTACTGGCTAAACGTAAAACCAGGGATTATCTTCCTGGCAGGAATGTCTGTTTTGACTTTGAAATTTGTCTTATGAAAATATTTAATGACATTTCTGTCAGTAAGCTTCCTTTGCTAAAATTATTCTAGAAAGTAATCGAAATGGAGATCACACAGAGTTAAAATGAGATAATTTTAAAGATATTGGTGTTTTCCTAGGTGCAAGTATCCTGTGTTTACTCTTGTTTCTTCATCCCTTGATCCATACACAGCTACAAATGAATAAACAATCCCAGGATCAAAACTTGGACCCCTCATTACAGTGAGGAAAAGCCTCAACACTAGCAAGACCCATTTCTGAGTACTAAAATGCAAATTAAGAGACAGTTAAGGAGAAATTAATATCTAAAGTTAGTTATAGCTTCTGGATTTAGGAATACTCAGGAGTTTTGAGCTATACTGTCATGCATACATATTTATGCTATTATTTTTATTTAAATTGCATACACAGGATGTAAGCAAATATATTAATTTCTTTCTTGTCTTTACCTGTTGATAGCATGTTTGTCAAACTTTCATCCTTTGTCAGACGGGATCATAAATTGCAGAAATCATAGAAATCACTGAAACAACCAGGTTGGAAGGGACCACATTGGGTCATCTGGTTCAACCTCCCTGTCCGAGTGGGGGTCATCCTGGATCACATGGCATAGGATTGGGTCCAGATAGTTCTTGAATATCTCAGTGAGAGAGGCTCCACAACCTCTCTGGGAAACCTTTTCTAGTGCTTGGTGCGCCTCACAGTAAAGAAGTTCTTCCTCATATTCAGGTGGAACTTCCTGTGCATTAGTTCCTGTCCATTGCCTTGTGTCCTAGAGACAGGCACCACCAAAAAGAGCCTGGGTCCCTCCCCTTGGCACCCCCAACTTTAGATATCAATACACATTGATGGAGTCCCTTCTCAGTCCTCTTCTCAATGCTGAACAGGCACAAGTCTCTCAGGTTTTTCTTATAAGAGAAATGCTCCAGTCCCCTCATCATCCTTGTTGCCCTCCACTGGACCTGCTCCAGGAGCTCCATGTCTCTCTCATACTGAGGAGCTCAAGACAGGACACAGGAGTCCAGATGTGGTCTTGCTAGGGCTGAGTAGAGGGGATTTCTTAGTCTATTCTATCCCAGGGATTTCTTCATTCTTATTTATTACACTTTCACTTCTGAGTTATTGCTGTATCAGTTCTCAGAATTTTGTTGATGATTGATAATGACCTCCTAGCAGACTCTGCTTATGTATCAAAAAAAAAAAGCATTTTCCTTTATCATCTACTTTTTATGAACAGAGTTTCTTTGTGCAACTGTATTACACATAAAGCTGAAATAAATACGGAAAAAACTTTGGGATATGGTACCTAACACCACTTGTAGGAGAAACAGAAAGGAAGAAAGGATAAAGAATTGCTTAAAGGACAGTGGTAATATTTTTGGTTTTCATGCATCTCTATTGATGTATTTGATTTGGCCAAGGAACTAATTTTTTAAACTGTCATTTCAGTACTCAGTCTCTGTTCTTTATAAATGACATGAACATTATGTGAACTTAAGAATTAAACTGACACAAGGAGTTATATTCCTGAATTGGGCCAGTGAGTGAAAGGTGAGGACAAAGTTGAAAAAGTAGAAGAGACCTCCCAGTGCTCAATCTACCACCACTGATGGATCATGTTATCTGTTTTGGTAAGAATACAGAGTTATTTTAAAATTCCTTTATGTATTTCATTCTGTTTTTAACTAAATATGTGCAATAGAAACTATAAATTAATATAAATCTGTCAAACATATAACTGTTTTCTGAGTGATGATGCAGTCACATTAATACAGGTGGATAATGAAAACACAGTAGAACAAATGGGTTTTGGTCACAGACTAACTTTTTATAGTGCCATTATTCCTTCTTTCATGTGTGACAAATACTGAAAAACAGCCTTTGGTTTTCCTCTGTTCTTGTCAGTTTAATTGGTGTGAACATCACCCACTCCTTTCTCCCTAAACACAGCAAAAACAATGCTGCTCGTTCTGGGTTACATAGTTTAGTAGCAATAATGACTGATTTGCTTGGGGGAAACTGTCAAGTCTCTGTGTAAATTATTAACAAACATATTTCTGTATTATTTATAAGACATTGAAAATATGGCTTAATGATCATTTGAAATGATGGCTTTAGAAAACAATTGTTTCTTTACAGTTCTTATTGACACAAACAGTTTCTCGTTTTATATAGAGAATATTTCACAGAGTAGCAAAGAAAAGCTCAATTTTAATAGCATGTTTGTTGCATTTACCTCAATATTTTCTATCCCATTTATAAATTTTATTGTCACAGACACAAACAGTCTGAGGAGAGAGTAGAGATTAACTTAGTGTGAAATTATCTTTACTGTGAACGTAGCTGTAACTTTTTTTTTTAATATTTGCAATTTAATAATGTTAAATTATTCCTTCTTGATGAAAACCATGAAGAAGACAAACATATGTGATAACTATTTCTCAAGTTCAAAAAAGCCCTGGGGAATACTATGCTAATGTTCAGGTGCTGAACAACAGAAGCTGTATAAAACACTCTGCTCTTCTGCTGGACATCAGAGAGAGGGGATGGCCTCATAGTCAGGAACAATCTCTTCCACAGACACCTAACCTGAGCTTGGATGAATACATAACTTTCTGTGTGCCTTTAGGTTTCTGATTTTAATTAATTGTGTTGGTAACTTCTCTGCACACATAGGGTGATGTCAGTGTGTATTTATACACTGTATGTCGCTGTGCCCATATTAATGGGATCATTGATGCAATATTTTCACTGGAGCACAGCCTGACTCTCATCTGGGACAAGCATGAGCTTTTCTGAGAAAACCTGCTAAAAAACTTTGGTAAAGAGGATCAAAAACTACATCACTTACCTTAACAAAACTTTAAATCAATCTTCTTAATTTTACTATGAGTTTGTTCAAAACTTTAATGACTTCTTCTTCCTCTGTGTGTGCCACATGCTTTCATGGATACTTCCTCAATTTAAGAACTACAATTAAACTCATAGCTCTGATTCTTGATAGCAATAAGGTGAGATGTCTTAATTATAAAGAATGAAAACAGGGCCTATTGTTGTTTAATGGTTTGTTGTACATTATTTAGGATGTAATTATTTAGAGGAAACATTTTATGTTAAATATTTCTTTATATATAATATTACTTATGAATTATGTAACAATTCAGGGATATAAATAATGAAAAGCAATCTTCAGCATCATCTATTTTTCAAAATTTGTCTCTCTTGCATTTTTTTCTTCATTAATGCACATTAGAAAATGAAGAGAAGAACTCTTTCACAGACAATAAAAATACAAAGTTCTGTTTTGTTAATCATCACATTGTTTTGAAATATAGTGAAGTTATTTTTTTTTTTCCAAGCAAAATTTGGATTTTGGAAAGGAATATTTTAGCTCACATGGAGCAATATCAGCTCTTTCCTCCAAAATATTTGGAGGTCTTAATTAGCACTCAGGTAACTGCTCTGAAGACAACATAGGAAATTCTTTATTCAATCCAGATGCATCAAAAAAGTGTCCAGCCTAATTCTATTAATTTCCTTCTTTTTTTTCTATTGATGCAGAATTTCTAATGGGGTTGTGTAAAATTATGGGCTATCACAGACTGCATCGACAGTAATATAAGGAGATAACATGTTTTCATCAGATTGTGTCTATTGATGATCTGGGTTGTGTAGACAAAGGGTTTATAGTACCCTTATTTCCATCCATCTGTACATGTTTTTTCAGGGCTGACTTTGTGCATGAAAGGATGTGGCCAGGGTCCAGGATGTTGCAGCAAATTTCTGGCAGGCTATTTTGAGTAGCAGAGCATGTTATGATATCCTTTGGGCTGTATGTCTTACACTTGGAGCAGAGGTATAAAAATACTCTGAATATAAACAGCAGTTTAACAGCATGCTATTTCATTGCCTTATGTCATACTTCACTCTTCTTTTAAATGCAAGGACACAATACATGAATGCTGGACTGATGGGCAGAACTATTAATCAAATACTTGTAAGCATTTCTGTTGGATTTCCCTCTCTCCATTAGAAAAGTTATTCAAAAAAGAGTTTGAAAAGAAAAAGTAAATTTGTTCACTAAATTAAAATTTCATATATTTTCACCTAGGACTGAATCTGAAGGTTCACAGGCTCCTGAAAAATAATGATGACACTGATGTTTTTAATACTAATGAGGTGAATGCAGCTATGAGAAAAGCTAATAAAAACATTTTTAATCCATTTGCTTGAAAGGCAATAAAAATTCTTGTTCCTTGGTAGAACAAAAGTGTAATACAGCTATTAAAGAAATTGCAGGGAGAGAGAGATCTAAATAAAGCTGGCACATCAAATTTAGTATAAGGCTTAATGGCATATAGGAATCTGAAAATGTTATGAGGCTGAGAGAAAGTATATATTGGCATAAGTTTTATTCAAGTGTTAGATGAAATACAGTGTCGTCAAAATTGAGATGAAGAAAAGGTCTACAATTCTAGGATAAGTAGGGGACATAATTACGAAAAAAGTGTATTACTTTGTGAAATTTGAACCCTGATCATATGTAATGGAAAGCTTTGTTGCAATGCATCTGGGGTGCCTTTTGATGCATTAGGACAGGATAAGCATAGAGATGCTTTGAGTGGGCAGAGAAGACACCCTGCTAAAAAGCAGATATATCCCTATGTCAAAAATAGATGCTACATTTAATTCATTAAAACTCACCACTTTGGAGAGGAGTGGTATATGGAGCATTTCACTTATGGGCATCTTTGATTCTGGCTTTATGACAGTGAGAAGATGAACATAAATTTTTCCTTTAAAGGTGATCCTTCCAGTAAGTAGATACATCCCTCAATTAAAAAAAAAAAAAAAAAAAAAGCTGGAAAACACTCCTACTCACCTTCTCACCTTGCTCTTGTCTGAAAGACATACTGCTTTTATTCCTTCCACTCTGAGTGCATCTGCATTAGCATTTTAGTTTGAATCAGAAGACATCTTTTGCTGTGGCACTCCTGATTCACTCTCAAATTATTTTGATTTTAAAATTGAGTGATCTTATAATTAATAAGATGTATTTCTCTAGAATAATGCTAAACCATAGATACACATCAGGAACACACCTAGCACACCTCATCCACAAATGAACATTCAGGCCATAGGGACTTATGAGGGTCAGTTTTACACACCCTTTTCCCTACATACAGTGTGGATATTTATCCTCAATATCAACCATTTTTCTTCATAAATTTGTGCTCATTTGCACATGCTGAGGTAGATGTTGAGTGTTGAGTACTCCTCATTGTTTGAGGATGTGACAAAAAAGTAAAAGGTCTTTAATCCCTGGCCTTTAGTAAACAATAAGGCATAGCTAATGGAAAGGGCTGCAAAATATTTTTTATTGCTTTATGAAAATAATCTCATTCAAAGTTTTGTCTTAGAGTCTGTGGGAAAATGGTTGACATTGATTATGTCCTTGAAACTTTTGACAAAAGAAGTCTTGTTTCATTAGTAAACCCCATCTTTTCCTCCCTCTAGTTTTAACAAATGAGCAAGCCTAGCAGAAGGAAGGCCTGTGCAATTTATCCTAGGGTTTTAGTAGTGATTTTATTTATTCAGTCATTTGTTCTAAGTCTGTTTAGAACATGACATATTGAGCTAATATTGAATGGACGTCATTTGAATTAATTTAGCACATTGAACTAAACAGGACATGAAGACTCCAGTGAAATCACTTGGTTTAGATATCATGACTGAATAATCTGTAGCAGACCGTAAGAACTTATTTTGGCTCAACAGACAGTTCCAAAAGATAGCTGAAGTTCAAAAATGATGTTTGAATTGTTAATTTGACCTTTAAATGTACCTTGTCTTGTTTGAGGAAAAAATGAAGAGATGAGCAAAGACATCTTCTCATAAAAAACACAAGAAAATTCTTATAATGACTTAATTTACTATTGTTTTCTGAAGTAAATTTTTTCTACTTATCCAGTAGAGGGGAATTAAAGGGCTGTGAAATTTCAAGTTAGATTAAATCCTATGAGCCATATGGGAAGCAAAAACTTCCCTACTTAAAGAAAAGGAAACAGTCTTAGAAAAGAGTAATTAAACTGCAACTAAAGTACTTTTATGAAACACAGATTAGTGAATCCCTCAAGGTAGAAAATATGTAATTTTACATAACATCATGACTAGGTCTGATGATAAAAAGATAATGTAAACTCCTAATACAATCTTATGATTCATTATAAAAATCCCCAAACATTTTTCAGAAGAGTCTTCAGACTGTCTCAAACTTCTAGATTTATGGATGTTTCTTTAAAATTCTGACTGTGATGCTTCAAAACAAAGAATAAGCAAATAATATAGCAAAAGCATCTATTAATATTCATACTAACTGTGGTGCTTAATCAATGTCTTTTTTTATACTGTGGCACCCAAAACTGAACACAGGACTTGAGATGCGGCCACCCCAGTGCAGAGCAGAGTGGGACAATCGCCTTCCTTTCCCAGCTGGTGATGCTGTGCCTGATTCCCCTCAGGACACAGCTGTCCTTCCTGGCTGCCAGGGCACTGCTGACTTGCCATTGACCAGGAACTCCAGCTGTTTTCTGCAGTGCTGTTTTCACCATTTTTCTTCCCAGTCTGTCTGCGTATCCAGGGTTGTCCCATCCCAGGTGCAGAATCGATCACTTTCTCCCATTGAATTTCAAATGGTTGGTGACTGCCCATCCCTCTGATTTGTTGAAGTCTCTGCAGGGCCTCCCTGTTTTGGAGGGAGTCAACCGTGCCTCCCAGTTTTGTATCATCTGCAAACTTCTAGACTTGTTTCCAAGTCATTTATGAGGATGTTGAAGAGCATGGGGCTGAGGCTGAAGCCCTGAATAATCTCTCTAGTGACAGGTCACCAGTCTGATGTTGCCCCATTCACTTTTACCCTTTGTGCTTGACACAATCTGAACACAGGCCTGTGTTGGGAAGTCACCAAGCCTATGTGCATTGGTATTACATAGAAAACTCCAGTTCTTTCCATACTAAATAGTAATGTACTATTAAATTCATAGATATCGACCATAGAAAATTTGTGTATAAATATTCATGTAGATGAGACTTGCACAGCAAGACTTCCACCTTCTGTCTTGGAGATGACCCAGTTATTGTATCCATTTCCATTCACATATACCAATATTAAGTCTTTTTCCATGTAAGTGACCATTGCTAGGCATCAAAATATCAGGAGAACAAATCTAACTCTATTTTTTTAGTATCAATTTTAACTACGTATGTAGTGTCCTTAGCTCTTTATCGAGTGTGTTGAAGAAAACTTTTCTGCCAGTTACCACTAAAGATGCTATAGTTGACCTAATCTTCTGATGAAAACTCTTACAAGATATTGTTGAATCTTATTTGCTACTAAAGCAGCTATATAAACATTTTTTTCCTAAGAGCTAAATGCACACTGTTCCTATTTGAGAAGCTCAAACTTTCTCTGTGCTTTTAGGTTCTCTTTCTCACCACCCTTATTTCATTTTAAGAAATCATATTTAGCAGGCTATTACAACCCTTAGGTATTGTGGTTTACTTCTTCACTCATTTTGCCTTCTGTATTTCATTATGCAAGTATTTCTTTTTCACTGTCCTGGAGGATTTCTTTTTCATTATGTTGACCAGAATTTGCTTATGTGTCCTCATTTTGTTTGTATTAAAAATTTATGCAAAAGTATTTGTAAATAGGAAGAAACCATGTAGTTCATATCTGGAATCAGCACAGTGATGCTCTACACATACACTGCAACATAAGAGAAATAAAAAGGAGAATTGAATGCAGTCCCTGCTACATGGGAAAGCATGGAATTAATTGGCAAAACATCTGGATTTTTAATATAGGAAGGAACAAGCCCTAACATCACAGCTTTTCCCAATCTGTCACAACAGTAATGGAGTACACTAAATGTCAAACAAAATGATCAGCCCATCCCAACCCACACATGACTTTTAAAAACCTTTTAATCCAGGGACAATCCAGGGACCTTCAGAAGATATCCTCACACAAAATTGTGATGATTTGACTGTTGCTACTTCTCATTTTAAAAATATATTAAGTTTATTTAACATATCTCAGTTAAATTCCTT
Source organism: Chloebia gouldiae (assembly GCA_003676055.1). Taxonomy (NCBI): domain Eukaryota; kingdom Metazoa; phylum Chordata; class Aves; order Passeriformes; family Passeridae; genus Chloebia; species Chloebia gouldiae. Next base: position 888,636 of record QUSF01000013.1, on the reverse strand, counting down.
GCCTGGAGATTAGACAATGAAATATGAAATCGTGTACTTTCTCTTTTATGTCTTGCATATTTACCATTCCATCTTTTCTTGTCATCCATACTGTGAAAGATAGAGGGGAGCGGGGAAGTGTACAGATGGCAACTTGAATACTTTTTCTGACAAAGCTATAAGAATGCCAGAGATTACTTCCAGACTGTTTATTATACTGGGTCCATCCTACTGTATGATAATTACATTACTGAGAGCTTGAGACTCATGTACAATGTGGAATCAAATTATAAACAAGTGCCAGTAATCTCAAGTCCTGTTCCTTGTCACTGTGAATTTCCCTTTCTCTGTTTCTTGTCACTGTGAATTTCCCCTTCTTACCTTGTAGGAAAGAATGATAGCTGAAGACAATGGAGGCTTATAGCATATACTGGATAGAGAAACAAGGGTCATGCAGGCAAAATCATGTCTGTGTACACAGCTGCCTGACTTGGCACAGGATTACTCCTCTTTCCAGCTGGACTCCAAAGTTCGTCATCTGAAAGCAGCCTTTGGACAGCAGCAACTGTGGTTCTGGATCAGCAGAACAGGTAAGAGTGGTGTGATCATTACCATTATCTACGGTCATTCAAACATAATATAGTGATCTAAGTTGTCACAGAGGGAGCTAAAGCATGGTATATGTGATTATATGTGTTAACAGAGGCTTTGGTTTAAACACAGGTTGCCTTGGGAGAACAATGTGTCCCTGGCTGGGGAAAATTCCTGCGACTGATATCCAGCTCTCTTCCTCTTTGTCTACCCCTGGATACAAACAGTTAGCCAGTTGGTGTCCAAGTTCTTTATGAGGGGTAGCTCACTTCTCCTTTTACTTAGTAACATCATAATGTCCTGATACAGTCAGCATTTCCTGCAGAGCGGATTGCACATGGCAGCCAGCCACTCCTGAGGAAAGCAGGGCTCCCTCACACAGAATGGTGGCTTGGGAAGGCAAATGTCCCAGCTCCAAATGCCCCTTGCTTCCTTCTTCTTCCCCTACCTCATATGCTGAGCATGATGCCACATGGTATGGAAGTTTGGTCCACTGGGATCAACTTTCCTGGATGCATCCCTTCCCAGATTCTTCTGTACCAACAGCCTGTTTGCTACTGGGATAGTGTGAAAAGCAGAAAGAGCTTTGATGCTGTGAAAGCACTTCTCAGCAGTAACAAAAGCATCCCTATGTTATCAACACTTTTTTCAGCACAAATCTAAAACATACTTCCATGCTGGATACTATGATGAAAATTAACTATTCCAGCCAGACCAGTTACATGACTGCACATGCAGATGACCCAAATGCTAGCAAAATGCTAGAAAACCACACAGATTGTAAAACCTCTGGGCAATACCTGGCCTGTGGTATAGATCTGCTATATAAGACCCACACAATTTTTGGTATAGATGAAACAAACTATCAAAGAGTAGGCAAAAAATTTAAAAAAAAAAAGAAAAGAAATCCCTCCATCTAAATTAGTTGTGCACCAAAAAACTGTATTGTGCAAAATTAGAATGATTTACGAGATGTCATCCTTTAAAAGCATGAGCATTTGAAGAATACCTGGATTTTAGCAATATGTATATATTTGAAAATATGTGATTCTTTTGTTCAACAACACTTGCACTCTCTTTTCAAGCAGTCCTTCATTGCAATGTTACATGACTTGGAATGTGTACAAGGTTAAGGCCAACCTTGGTATAAAAATCATGCCTCACAGCCAACATGAACTTCTGAATTGATATTTTATGGAGCAAAAAAAGAAATCAGTGAAGAGGAAAAGTTAACAACTAACTGCTGGCTTCAGTAGATCTGAGGTAGATAAGAAGAAGAACATGTGTATTTCAAGATCACAGAAAATTACCTTCAGAAAGCAGGATTAAAAAAATATGAAATATGCTATTATACAACAACTACTTTAACATAACATAAGCAGAAAGCATACTGACTGTCATCTTCTCTTGTTTTACAGCTTTATTGACATTTTTCTCATTTGGGCAAAGAGAATTTCCTGTGTGTTTGAGAAGTAATAGCATGAATGTATATGAGTTTGATATGTATAATGAAATGGAGTAGAGATCACGAATCTTCACTGCCTAATTTCACAAATTCCTATTAGAGTACTATAATAGTGCTGAAAAAGAGTTAAACTTTTAAAGCAACTTACAAATGCAAGCTTTTAATGGTGGCCTATGTCTTGCAACAACTGCATTTGACCAAGCTTTAATGAAACATAAGAAATTGCTAAAACTCTCACTGCCTTTGCACTTGTCAATGTCCTTTCCATTCTGTGTAAGACCAAAAGATGAATGAGCTGTAAGTCACTTAAGTCCATACAGAAGATAAAATGAAACTACCACTTTGAAAAACCAACCTACAGATAGCTTTCATACTAACTAAATTGCAACGCATGGCAATGTCAGATTTTCTGTCTTATAAAATCCAATAAAAACCCCCTGCAGAAGACAACCTACATTTATCAACAATTCACAAGTCAATACAACTGTCTCAGACCTTATCTCAAAATCAGTAATTACAAAAAAACTACTTCAAATATGCACTAGCATCTGAATTTAAGAATCAGCTGAAATGCTACTTAACTTCCATATTATATATGAGGATCTGCAGATATACACAATGCATGGTAAATGGTCACTTAGGCCAATATCAGCTAGAAAACACCAAAACCACAGATGGACTCTTGCAGTGACTGTGTGGTGTGAATGTGTCGGCTTGGCAGTGAAAGGTGGGCCTTTAAAGGTGAGGAGCAGGAGGATGCTTTATTCCCTCATTTCCCTTCTCCTTTCTTCAAATATGCAACAGGTGGCTTTATTACATTGGGTGCAAATATCCCTGTGCAGCCTTGAGTGGGTGCCTTTGCAAATAGAAATGTATTCAGACATGCCTTCGAAACTGCAGAGGTTCAAATCTTCAAAGCCCTACATCAAAGAGGGCAAGAAAAAATGGCAAAGACTAAGTTTCAGAAATTAAACCAAAGACCTATTCCCTGCTCTACATACCAAAATGTGAATGCTTAATTAGTGAGGAAGGATCTGTAGATCTTTTACAAGAGACATCTGTTCTAAGAAGGCTGTAGGAAGGCCCAGGCCCTAGGCAAGTATGGTTGGGGAGAATGTGCGGGCAGTCCTGGAAGAAGAGACCAGTTCCTTGCACAGAGCACTTCTTGAGCAAGGCTGGCAAAAGTGTGCCAAGCCCAAGGCATGACAGGAAAAAACACTGGGTGAGTTAGCATCACCATCAAGATTCTTGCTCTTTTTGTATTCTTCGTGGTAAGCTCTAACAGAGATTGTGCTAGTTATTTTATCATCTGGTTTAGAAGCAACCATAAATCAGTTCTGAAGCTTATTTGAACATAAAGTAGTTAATTAAATTTTCTAAATTGGCATGCACTCCGTAAAAGAGAAAACTCCTTTTTCCTGGGTTAGTTTTCTGCAATTTTACTGACTTAATCAGGTAAGCTTAAAGTCAGGATAAAATCAGCAAAAGAATAGAATAAGAGAACAAATGGATTCTGTCTTTCAGAAATAAGCTGTTAATTTGTTTCCACTCACAGGAAGAAACATCCATTCCTTTTCAAAACTTCAGGTATGAATATTCATTTCTGTTAATGATTTTACAGTATATACCTACTATCTGCTCTTTTCAGTACCAATTTCTTCAAATTTCCTAATATTTTGCTTTTACATTTAGTGAAAGATTTCTTTCTGAGAGATTTTTTTTCTAAACAGGAATTTGCCCTCTTCTCAAATTTCAGAAAGATTTCTTTGATAAATCATGTGAAAAAAACTGTGGGAATTGATTTTTTATTTTACCTAATTTGATTTCTAAGAAGTTAAATGAAAGAAATAAAATGTTTTCTTTCAAAAAACTTTTTAAGTTGACTTTTATTATCTATGAGCTGGTTGTAGAAAATCATAAAGCATTGATACCTAAATGATTTCTTTAATTAGTAGTGGCAATTTTCCATGGTGAAATGTGTCCTATTACTATTCATCATATGCATACATCATACAACATTAAATAGAAACTATTTCAGTTTCTAAAACCTTATTAACCTAGGTAGTTACTGTTAGAAATGATAATCAAACACTTTAAAAGGTGTTTGTCATCTTTTTTGACCAAAAAAGCATGTATGCTTTTAGACCTGTATGTAATAGGATAAGTTCCAAAATGTCTCCAATTGCAGAGGTTTTGATTAAAATTTGAAAGTTTTTTGTAGGTGTTTGTAGAAAAACAAACAAATCCTTCATCCTTCGAAAAATCTTGACCCTACCTCACTACTTTCCTTGGAAGGGGAGAAGAAAAAAGTGGGAAGAAAAAAGGTCCTTTTAGGGATAATGGCTTATGACTCATAAAATGCATATGTCCCAAACAAAAATTATCCTTTCAGGATGCTTATAGTCTCTTCTAAAGCACTCTTTTTAAACCCTATTTGTCTTAAAATTACTGAATTGTAGAGATAAAGATTACATCTGTGCTAAACTGCATTGAGTTTAATTTATTTTATTCTGCAAAAAACCATGTTTATAAAGGAGGTGCATATACTGATTGCTGCTGTGTTGACAAAATAACTTCTGTCTTTAAAATCTTTTGGGTTTTGTACATTCATGTAGTAGATAGGTAATTAAAAAAATTGTTAGATGTTTTACCCAAACAACTGAAACACATTAAAAAAAAAATCAAACTATGACAGTAGATATTAAAACTTCACTGTAGAGTGCTTATAACACATTTTCTAGTTCATAGTCATGCCTGTTGTTTCTGTTAATACCTGAGACTAACCCAAATGTTGCAGAGAAGGAAATTCTCACAGAATTCCTGAATAACTGTAACACATACCTTGATCAGATGACCAGTCAAAACATTAATATATGGTTTTCTTCAAAGGTTTTGAGTGCAAACATAGCGTCCCAAAATAAATGAAAGACATGTTTACATATATGTTTAACATTATTTCAGTATAATAGCTTTATCTGTTACTCTATCTTCATTAGCAGCAAAGTTTTGCCTGGCACCCGGTTCATATTCAATTTCTGTCTCTTACCCAAAGTCTGAACTTCAGAGATGCTGAGTTTGAAAAAATCTTGCTTTTGTAGGACCAGAAATGCTCAACACATGTTCCTCCAACACAGTAATCCAACTAAATTCCCTATACTGAGACATCCAGAAAGAACGATCCTGTGGAAGCAAGGTATTCAATTCCTTTTTGTCCTCTTTTATAATGAGCAGCACAGGTATCTTCTAGAGAATTTACAAGGTTCTGTTAATTGATGCCTATTAATTTACTTAAAATCCCTGAAGAAAAGACGTTATGTAATTGCAAAATACTATTATTCTTCCGTCAAAGTATGAGCTTTATTCCTCATTTTACAAGTGGAGCATTTTGTCTGCTTTTCTGCTGGCTAAGTTCCAAAGTGGAAAGACTTTTAATTACCTGCTAGAATGACAAAGCCCATTAGGCAGCTTTGGGTGCAGCTTCTTATTGAGAAAGTGCTTCCAGCCTACAGAGGATAGTATTTGCCATCTACTGCACAGGAGTCAATTAAAAATCTGAAATGTCAACTGAAGAAAAGAAGGATGATCTGTGATGGCATTATGGTAATTGATTCCTGTAGTTGTACTGAAGTGAGTCATAGAACAATATTATAGGATTAGTCATTCAGATGGATTGGAATCATGGAATCCTTCGGGTTGGAAAAGACCTTTAAGATCATTGAGTCAAACCATTAACCCATACTGCCAAGTCCACCACTAAACCACGACCCTAAGTGCCACGTCGACAAGTCTTTTCATAATATGAGTGCTCTTTCCAGTAAAGCTCATTTTATGTAACCTTTGATTAATATTTTTTGAAGTGTTACCATTTCCTGCCATGTATTGATTACTTTAATTGAACAGTGCTCTAGTACCTCCACAAGAGCACAAAAATCAGACATTCATCTGAGCATGTTTCTTGAACAAAAAGAAAAATTATTCATCATGATACCCATATTGACAATTATTTCTGTTAATATTCTAGAATATATGTTCTCTATCTTACCATTTCCTGCTATAACAAAATACTCCATGTGCATTTGAATTGTTTTTTTCTTGATATTCTTGGTCTTGAGTATAAATATACTCAAGAAAGAACAGAAATATGGGAGAAAACATTCTTGCCTTGATTTTTTGATACCTTCACTGTATTTTTTTTTACACAGTGATTGGTGTTTAAACATACAGTGCTTGTAAACAAAAAATCTGAAAATGTAATCTTGTAAAGGATGAAGAATATTTGCCGTCTGGCCTGCACGATATTGTGTAGTAAGAACTGCATGTATTATGCCCATCATGAAATCTTCTTGTACCTATTTTACAGAATGGAGAGAATTTCTGGTTACACAGCAACTCCCTTGACTCCATGCAATATTCCAGTCAGATGGAAATATTCGTTATTAACTAAATTGGGCATGTTTAGACAACAATGAGTCATTTAAATCACACTGATTTATATGTATCTTTCCAAATATTACTCACAGCTATGAAGGAGCATGAATGGGATGCAAATATAATAATCAGTTGTTCTTGAATAAAGTCAAGTATAGAAAGGATAGAATTTGACAGAGGTTATCACAACTTTATTTATCAAATGCTGAGATGGGATGAAGCTGGGAACTACAAAAAGAAAAAAGCTAGCCTTTCTAAGAAACCTAGCAAATCTTTCAGGTTTATCATAAACTTCAGTATAATCATGCCAGAAAATATTTAGATACATCATGGCTATTTACTAGCCAGTTAAAAGTTATAGAATTCTTCTTAAGTGGAATAGTATGTAAGTTGTGTTTTGACAATAGGTGAATCAGTAGATGTTCTTTAAAAATTTAAGAATGATACTTAACCACACAACAGAACTGCACCATGCAGAAGTAATTTCAATGAGAATGTAAATTACAGGGTGAGCTCATGGCTGCCAGAAACCACTGTCTTTAATTAATTATTCCTAGCTATTTTTACTGTGGTACTCCCCTTCTGGAGCCTGCACCAAAAGGCGGGAGCTTCCACTACCAGAGATTTTGCAAAGTGAACATTTTTCCTTTCCCCATTGCCCCAGCACAGCCCTCTTCATCCACTGGTCCTGCCTCCCATGGCCTCTTTTTGTGTGTGTGTTGGTTTCCTTTAAACTGATTGTTCATATTCCCACTTTCTTTCAACATTCTCTCTTGGCTGAATCTCAGCTAAAAGAGCTTTCTGTTAGGAGAAAGGGTCTTTTCAGTGGTACAAGGTCGAGGCTGGGGAAAAGAAAACTCTGACCTATTTTCTCTGACCTAGGTATTTGAGAATGAATTCTACTGGTCAACACAGCATGATGTTAGTATTTGATTGGAGCTTGTACCTATTAATAGGACACAAAACAAAGTTTGTCACAGCTCAAGGTTTGTGATGCAGTCATTCCCTTAGAAGAGGAAGGACTAAAGTAAAGGATGCTTTCACTTTAATTCTTTTTGTTTGATTGGTTTGGTTTGTTGGTTCATTGAGGACATTTTTCTTAGTTTTTTTACACTGTTCCTTGGATAACTATAAGCTGTTCTGATATATTATTTCTGGTGTAGCTGGAGGTGTCTATTTATATTTGAAGGGCAGGACACTGCAGCTATATATTGGCATAATACAGACCAGTTGCACATTCATTTCAACAGGACCTGGTGGGATATCCATCAGAAATGTCCTCGTGATTTTTGGAAAATAACTGGTCATCCTGATTGCACAAAATATCCACACGTAAGAATTATTAAGAGGATTGTACACTGAGTGATTGTTATTTCTTGAAATCTCAATGTAAATTTTTATCTCCTATTGAGAGACTGAAAAACTATTTGAATTTAACACTCCAGATAACACCTAGGAATGCTCATTTCACAGCTCAACTGCTTGGGGCTGGATTATGTGCTCCATAGCTAGATCACAAGTTGTAGCTATTTTCACCTCAAAAAAAAAAAGGGTAAACAGATTCTAAAAACTTTCTACCTAGCAAAGAAAGGGCACTGGTATAAGGAACCTGATAACCCTTGCCTGTGCAGTCTGCATGCTGTTCATCCTGCACTCTAAGATTTAAATATAAAATAAATTCAGATTTCATGAAATAGCACTTCTCTTTTGTTTAATATAAGAATCCTGATTGTTGACTTAGTGGTGGGTTATAAACTATTAAATGGGAACAATCTTGTCTGGTTCAGGTATATTCAGTCTGTAACTAGGAATCTTCCTTTTCTGAACATGCTGTCATTTGTATTTTCTAGATGGAAAGCAGAGTGTTAGCATCCCATTGACCACTACACATGTCCTTAATCCAGCCAACAGCAGGTAAATGACAAAAGCAGGAGGAAGCTCCATGGGAAAGTTTTGTCTAATTTTTGTTTAGTTGGATTCAGTACATGTGGAGGAGGAAAGCTTCTGTTTCGTTTTGTGCTTGGGAGATTTTGGTGTTGTTTTTAAGCTCACAGCTGTGTTTGCCTTTGAAAGCACATTAGCAGGTAAATTTTGCCTACCTAGCTTCACTTTCACCAATCTCCACAGTTAATAAGTCCCATCTGGATCTTGGTAGCAGATCTGAATGTTTCATTTTATATTGTTGTCAATATATATTGTTTTATATTTGGTTTATTTTATATTGTTTTCTTTAATCACAAATGCTCTTACTTCTGGGGAGACTCAGCATTTGTATCACTGCCCTTTCCTGCCTCCCATGTCCTTTATGAAATGTTTTAGATTCAGCTTTGCCTTTTACTATTATCCCAATTTTGCTGCTCACATAAGAATAGTGAGAAATCCTGCAAAAAGTTGGCAAAGGGTATCTAAATCAAAGCAGGAATGAGATTTCAGTGGATAGATAGATTTCTGTGATAGAAAAGAAATAAGAAAGAGGGAACTTTTTTTTGTCCATTCCCATCTGTTTTGAAATAAAAGCCATGCAGCCTTTGTAAGTGTACAAGAGAAGTGACTGTAAAGGACACACAGTATTTTTGACCAAAAAAAAAAAATCAATTTATTTCCCTGCACAGGAGCTGTTAATGGCAATTGTTAGCACCTACATGGAATTCTATTTTTCTTCTTTCCAGGCATACTGAGCCGCATTTCGACAGGAAATAAATAGCTTATTACTTTCTGGGTTAGGAAATAGCTGCTATAGAGATTGTTGACTGGGTAGATGAGACTTCTCTCTTATGAAAAGAAATTACTTGTGTGTCATTATTCATTTCATTCTATCTGTTCTAAATTATTTTAGATGTGTTTAATTAAGAGAGAGGCTGCTTTTGTCCAGCTATTTTTATATGATGAACGGCATTTCTTTTATAGTGGAAATAACTGTGTGGTCTTCTAAAGGAATCTTTCTTCTCAAAAGTTAGCTAGTACAAAATCTGCTTCTTGCTCTCGAGTTGACTGTATATTAGTTAGGTATGGAAAGTTGAACACAATCCTTTATGTAAAAAGAGCAAATAGATGAATCAAGGGATACTGTATTGGTATTTTCTAACATTTTTTTCATACATGTCACAGCAAAAGAAGGAAAAAAAGGGAAAAAAGAATATTTAGAAATATTTTTGCAGAGTCAAAATAGTATCATTGTTTGTTTAAGCCAGTTATGGAAATGCGTTAAACAATCTACCTTGAAAAGGAATATCATCTTTGCTATAAAGGTTACTCGCTACATTACAAAACAGAATGCTTGATAGTTTTCTGCCTGTAATTTGCATGTAATTTATATTCTATAGGATTATTGTGATATGATGCCATTGTCTTGTTTTAGATTGGTGTAACTAGAATATTCAAGGCTCCATTTGAAACCAGCATTCTGACACTCTAGCTCATCATGACAGCAAACACTGAAATGCTCGATACGGACATCATGCAGCAATATATTTCCATTTATAAGTACTGTATTTTGTTAGCCAAGGGTCTTTTTCTGACATTAATATGTCGAAATGTTTTGCTGATCCACCTGGCCTACAGTCACTCATGCATGTAAAAGCCATTAAAGATTTTCTTGCCCCATATTGCTTTCTGCCCTTGGCAAACACCTGTTTATCCATATGGCAAAACAGGCCCTATCAAGACTAGTGTTTCTTAGCAATCACTATTTGATTCATTTAATGCCCTCCTTCCCCCCCAAAAAAACCAAAAAACAAACAAACAAAAAAAACCACCAAACAAACAAACAAACAAAAAACAACAACAAAAAACACACAAAAAACCAAGCAAACAAAAAAGAAATATAAGCCACCCCAAACGTACAGACAAATTACTTCATTTGGGGTTAAAATAATTTGGAGGCTTTTTTATCTGATTTTTATCTGATTTTTTTTCCTAGAATCTCTTCTAATATTCTATTTCTTTTCAGCAATCAATAAATCCATTTGCCTTTACAAGAAGGGAGGTTTAAGAACTCTATTCTGAAAGACCTGATTTTTTGCAGTGCTCCAGTGTAACTCTTACAGTTACTTCTCTTAGCTATCTATATGACTCATGAATTTTTCATTCCACCCCAAACTTATCTGTTTCTTAGTTTTTAACTTTTTTAATGTTGAAGAGCATTTACATGACAAATAAACATTTAAATTATGTTGGAAAAGACTTTGCTAGACTGGCACTGATTGTTCTTAGCTTTGCAGATCTTAGCTTATCTATAACATGGCACAACTTGCACCACAGCTACAACTAATCACTTACTGCCACATGCGCATAATAGATTGCTTTCTGGCATTTCTGGATTTACACAGCAAGCTCCGTGGGCAGGCTGCAGTATGGCTCTGTTTGTGAAATCGTTGGGAAAGACAGCAGCTCAATGGGAGCTGCTGCTGCCCGAGCACTTGAAGCAGTCTGCTGTAGCCAGGCTGAAATAAGCAGTTCAGGGTGCTCAGGGCATGGCAGTTTCTCCTTGAGGCTGACATGAACCACCTTCTGCATCTAGAAGTTGTGTTTGGAGCACCTGGGAAATGGGGGAAAGCTCGAACTAAATGGGTACTTTGTGCAAACATCTTTAGGTTAAATTAACTATCTCTGGTAATGATAAAACTTTAACGTACAGGCTATTTCCACCACAGGCCATAAAGAGGAGGTAATAGATCGTATGCAGATGTAAATGGCACTTGAGAGAGTGATAAAGGTTAGAAGGTAAGGTGATGCCAGCCCTATGTTTCAACTGAAGACAAAAACACCAGTCAGAGCCCAAGAGAACTTTCTTAATTATTTATTTTTTTTTTTAGCAAAAAAGGGCCCGAAGATTACCCTTGCCCAATATCTAAAGCTTCCTGATGCTTAATCTTAATGACAGTTTCCTGCTCCCTCCAGTACAGGAAGTCTACTGGGGTTTAATCTGACATAGTGCTCAGGGGAAGAGGGGGAAGAAAAGTTTAGAGTCCTTTGCCAGAGGCCTTTGCCTAGGAAGCCATTCCCAGGAGACCAGGTAAACTGGGAGAGGCTCAGGCAATCCTAAGGGTGATGCAGAGCAAAAAAGGAGTATGTAAGAGCATCAGACTCTGCTCCATTGTGACTATTACACTTTATTGAGAAGGGACAGAAAAAAAGCTAGCAAGTTATAAATAACTTGTGTGAGACTGCTTTTGGGTAATACTGTATTGATTGCACAAAAATAAAATATTCTTGTTGTAAAGAAGCAGTCTTTAATGAAGGTTCCATCTTAAATCACAGTATACTATGAAATCACTTCATATATGTTGCTAAGAAACTTTCTATGAGTAGTTCCCAAGTTCATAGCTATGGGATATATCACTTGGTACTATCCATAAATTATCTAGAGCCAAATGCATAAAGAGGTAATGTTGAAATTATATCATTGAACTACTGCAGGCATTATTAACAGTAACCAGAGTAATAGGAACACTATCTGTGTCCTTGATTAACAGCTAAGTTTAACAGAGTCCCAGACATTTCTGGCAAAGCTCATCTGTCACGAGTTCAGAATGATAATGGTCCTGTTGCTGTGGATAAATAAAACATTGCCAGTGCACAGCAGTGCCCTGACTGCATAATTTATGAGCCTGACAGTGTTTAGAACATTTATTTACAGTTATGATGATGTACCAGGGTCTCAGATTGCTGCAATCTTTGGAAGGCTTGACTATAAGAGCTGTTCAGTGAAGAAGGCATGGTGCATCTGATATCCAGTTCTGAGAAAGCAGAGATACAACAAATAGGAAAGTTAAAGAATGAATTGTCTTTCTCTGTGGAACTACCATACACCAACAGTCTTCCCTTTATCCTTTCAACCTTGAATAAGAAATTAAAAGGAAAATGAGCCATTTTTTTACTGATAAATCTCCCGACTGCACAGGATCAGAGGGTCTGGTGCCTGAGGGGCCAGCTTGGTCCTGCTGGCACTTACCACCCTGACTGCCTGGGTGTCAGTGGCTCTCACCTGGGGCTGTGTGAGACCATCTGCGCCAAAGGCAGGAGCAGCCAAAGAGTGACAAACACCAACTGAGTGTCCCTAGGGTGGGGGTCAGCCAGTTCATGCTGGCCACACTGACCTGGCTGCCTTGGGAAGGGCAGTGGCATGTACTGAGGGAACATATGGAAAACAAATACAAGCATACCCCAGTATTAAAAGGGAAGAAACTTCTATCATGAACACCAGAATCTGCTTGCCAAAGACATCTGGATGCTGGTGGTTGTTGCAAAAAGCCAATGATAGTTAGTAAAGGCTCACAACTAAGAAGCTGCACAGAAATGCAGGCATAAGAGTATGCATGTGTAAGAGTGTGAATAAAATTTTCCTTTCTGCTATTAATTTCCTTAAGTTGCTGAAAACTAGGGGTTGTTGTAATTTTAGTAAAAATTCAGTGAAAATTTTAGTGAAAAGTCCATATTTGGTCTCTGCTCATCAGCACACACCTAACTCATGTTTTTTGTTCAATTGATTAATTATAGCTAGTTCCCATATAAACAGTGCTCCTCATTAAAGCACTTTGCAAAAGAGGTCAGTGTCATTAACTGCACTATGACTCTAGTCTGCTGGGGTCACAACAAAACAATACTGCTTAATTTTTGGATACATGTTTTGATTGAAATATAAAAGAAATAAAATCTTGCTGCAAAAAAGAAGAATCTTTTTTTAAAAAAATCAAAAATTGACAGGTTTGTTAAGAATTATGTCCTGTTTACTTCCTAAATAGTTAGTAAATCAACTCTGAAACTAGAAAGACATAATAAAATCCAGAAGCAATACATTTGAATGATGTTCAGGCTTAAAATTTGCATTTGGAAAACAATAAATATTTGGATTAAAAGTAACAATTTGATAATTTGCTGTCAAACCTGACCCTATTGCTGTCAACCCTAGTGCCAGCTAGGTACATAAACCAAACTAATCAAAGCTGACTCAGCCTACAAAAACAAAATGCAAGTAATTTTGAATTAGAATTGCATACACAAGATCAGCTTTCTTCCTAATGTTATAGATTGTATAACTTCATGGCTTTGTTTACTGCTAAAGCCATCATATCTTCTTTAAAGAGAATTTGATTCTAGACTTAATGAGGGATTTTTTTTCTTATTGCTTATTCCAAACTTATTTGAGTTGAGGAAAATGGGAGAGAGGGAATGACTGTGGATCTTACCAAAAATATGTAATCGTCAGATTTTTTTGAGGTAATCCCTTTATATGAAAGAAAAAGAAAAATATTTTTCCATCTGCACAAAAGCTTCCCTGAGAAGATTTTTGGTTTTGTTTTGTTTTGCTGAAGTGAAATTTTTGTGTCTTTGTCAGCTGGAGGTATTTTATTCCATTCCTCAGTGGCAGAGACTGCTGATGAACTAAAGTTATGTAAACAGAAGAGGGAGGAAACAAAACCAAGAAAAAGCGACTGATAAATTTTGTTGTATCTGGAGGTAAATAAAAATGAAAAGGGTTCCGTAATTAGAATTTAAGCTTGAATCTTTGCATTTTCCGCTTTTGGAAGACTCACTCTCTCCTTGAGCATACCATTTAATCATTTCTGCTTCAATTTGTTTTTAAAGTAGAGATACACACATTCATCTATATCAGATGCTACTAGAAAAATAAATAATATAGTAATTTATATACTAATATTTAACCATGTTTATACCACTATTTAATTACATTTATATATCCCTATTAGGGCTCATAGAAGCATCAAAAGACATACAGGCATGTAGGTATGTATGGAAAAAACACCCTGCATTGAGTATCTTCATTCTTGATAAAAGTGGAATTTACATATTTGTAGAATTAATGGGAAGAATATTGATTTTTAAATTTCTGTGCTTTTCATCCCCACATCCTTTTATTTGCTTCCCTTCCTTCCACAGACACAAAGCTGATATAAAAAGGCAATCACAGTGTTTAGAATATAAGAGAAGTGTATGCAGAAAAGTTCCTTAAATGATATTCTGAACAAAATATCTAGGCAGTATCACAGAAGAAAAAATTGAATTTATTAGTTTTTCATAGAATCACAGAAAACGACTAAGCACTGAAATGCTCTTAAAGATCATCTAGTCACATCCCCCTGCCATGTGCAGAGGTTCCTCCCACTAGATCAGGTTGCTTAATGCCTTATCCAGCCTGGCTTTTAACACTACAAAGGTTGGAGAATAAGAATTTATTTTTCCACACATAGTTTAAGAAAAGTAAAAGACTTTTGTGTTCAAATGTAGTTTTAATTGTATGCTAAAATTATATAACTCTATCTATTTTTGTCTCTGACATGTCCCTGCAAATCCATGGGAAGGGTCTTTGAACTCAATGCAGAACTCTTTATATGTGTAACTAAATACTAGTTGCAAAATTGTGTTTCTTTTATTTCCTTTTTTTTTTTTTTTCTGGTCTCTTTTCATAACTTCAAGTGTAATTCAGAATGATAGAACTTTTCTTTTGCTCTCTTATTTGCTTTTTGGTTTTTTTATTATGCTAGTACTGTGTAGGTTGTGAGTTTTTTCTTCTTTCAGACTAGGGTGAGAGCAAAAGGGCAGTGTAATAACTGACATCGATTTCTCGCAGCATGACCAATAAAGACTATAGCAGAGACTCCTAGAAAGCGGTGTCCTGCACTGAGATGCCTTTCTGAAAGATCAAGGTAATCTGTATCTTTTCAGAGTAACCTGCAGGGAGTAACACCATAAACCAGTGAAGTGCATCACATGACAGTTATCTGTGCTGTAGACCAACAGATTAATCCCATATAACAGGCTCTAGATACATGTCATATTACTAAGCCACCTGTAGAGAACAATCAGACAAGGTCACTGAGATTTTAATACAGTGGAAAGAGTGAAAAAGTTTACAAGAGTAAAATATTAACTCCTGGCCCCTGTTTGTTCCCTTGTACCACAGCACCATTCCTGCCTCTGTTCACCATTTCTGTTTCTGTTTATCTGGTGTTGGAAAAAACAGCTTGAAACACCACCATGTTAATCCTAGCCTAATCTAGAATCATGCAGACATGGTGTCAAGAGCAAATCAGTTGCATCTTTGTACTTTAGTTAATATATTTTAAAGCATCTAAAAAATAGAAGGTGAATGGAACCTTTCTTGCCAATTTCTGTATGGCCATTGCTTTAATGGCACAAGTGTGTGTGGAAAAGTAGTCCATGCCCAAAATGCTGTAAAACAAAATTTAAACACTAATAAGCTCCCATATTTTAATTAAACTCCCATCATTAGATTAAAATTTGAACCACAGTTATTAGGTTTACCGTTGTGACTGAGATCCCAAAGAGATATTTTAATTTTCACACTTTAGACAATAACATGAGATTGAGTACAAAAAGGAAGTTGGAAAAGGGGTGTAAAAGGAGTTCAAATAGTAAAAGCTGCTTCTGGCAGCAAGTCAAATCTTGTTTAATCAGGACTTTGGCACAGGCAGAGTCAGGAGTGAGCAAGCACATGACAGGTTTGTTTTGCCTGACAGGAAATCACAGCATGATATACTTAAGTGCAATTTTCCCTAAGGCTAGGGATCGCCTTTTCAAGGCTTGATTCATGCATGGTCTTAATTTAAAACATAATAATATTAAGAATATCAATTTTCAAGTTTTGTTCTCATTTTAGATTATATTTGCTGAGCTGATAGAGTTTCCTAAGTAATATAATCACTCTCCTCATATTTCTCATTCTTTTTTTTTTTTTTTTTTTTTTTTTTTTTATGGATACCTGGTAAAACTACACCCAAAACATTTATGCGTTTCCTGAAATACATTTTGATTTTTTAAAGGTGTGTGTTTATGTGGATTTTTTTTCCCTAAATAGTTTAATTTATTTTCATGGAACTAATAAATACAGGAAATGTTGAAAAATACCTAATACCTAAAATATTTTTCATGTCTGAATAGATAAGGAAAAATTGGATAAATACTTTTTTTAGATAATATCTTTATATTGAAATTCTCTAACCTTGAACATCAGGGAAAAGCTAATATTGTGGAGATTTTTCTATTTTTCCCTTTACCTGCAGTGTTCATCCTTTTTATTTGTGTTTTGATAACCTAATTTCCCTAAATTACTTTCATCATTCAAGTCCTCTCTGCCAAACCTCACACTGAATATTTCAATCCACCTTGAAGGAAGTTACAATTTCCTACTGGTAATCTGATCTCAACACTTACTACAAAAATCCCCCAGAGCTGCTGGACTAAGTGTGTAAGACTTTCTACAGACATCTATGAGAACTTCCCAGAAACACTGTTCTGTGACATGATTAATTTCCCTCCTGCCTGATGAAGTTTTTAAAGATGATCGTAAATTTGAAGAAAGAAAAGAAATATGATAGTGCCAAAATGGCCTGCAGCCATCTGTGATCTCATGACACAAATGAATTTAAGTATGGTCAGGGACTCCTAAGGAAAGCCTCATTCAATAATTTTGTTCTATACTGGGAAAGTAATCTATTTATCTGCTTTAAATACATTACTTTCAAAAAAGTTCTGACCTAAAAGGGAATGTGACAGAAGCAGCTAAATGCCTTTCTCCATCCCATCCCCTGTATTAGTTTACGTGCTCCAGCTGTCATATCTACTATTTAATAATGGGTTCAGAACTTATTCTGAAACGAAGAAAAAATGAAAATTTGAAAGTAATTTTTCCTGTACTTAACTTTTTATGCGCTTGTTCAACTGCCAGTCACTGTCTTACATAATATTTTAATTCTTCTTGTTACCTCAAAAGTCTCAAAGGTAAAATAGGTGGAAAGAGTGTTTTAAGTGTTGTAAGCACACCTGATATAATCTAGTTGGGTTTTGCTATCTGCTAGTCTGCTGTTTGATTACATGATGCCATATGATGCTTTTTTCATTACTATTGCTAGGAACAAGTCTTTTGCCCCTGAAAATTTGCAAGGCCAGGTTGGGGCCTTGGGAACACTGGAAGGTGGAAGGTGCCCTTGCCCATGGCAGGAGGGCTGGAACTAGATGATCCTTCAGGTCCCCTCGAACCCAAACCATTCTATGATTACCTTGTTGCTATAGCACAAGTGACATGTTTTATGAGAGGCTGAGCCAATAAATTAAAAATTAGCATGGAAGGAAGATACAGGAAGGAGTTTTCTCATCAAAAAGCTCATCATGATTTGTTTAGCAGTTAGTAAAGTCAAAAAGAAGAAACAGTTACCCCTTGGAAAGGTCCAAATCATGGAGCAGAGAACTCGATGCATTGACGAGCCTAGAATCAGGACTCCAAACTCATTGATTGGTATTCATTAGCATCAGTAAGGTAGTCTTTTGCAGCAAATTTCTTGTGCAGAATTAGCAAATGCAAGATACTGTGTTGCATCTATGCATGGCCTGAATTTTTTCATAATTTCTTGATAATCAGCTACCATTAGTCACTATCAGAGCCAGTTTAAGCTGACTTGTTTATGTATTTGAATAAATATATATATATAAATAAATACATATAAAAAAACTGTTAACTCTATTTTTTTCTTAAAGAAAATTTCTAAATAAAAGCAACAAACAGACCCATGTTTGTCCTCTGCATTAGGCGATATAGGCGTCAAGGGTGATAAGGGGACGTCAGTACATGTACAAAACAATTTGCAGGTTGCAAACGATGAGGGTTTTACTATAAAAATGGGTTTTGAAGGGAAATCTACAACAGAAGGCAATACTCCATTTGAAAGATTGATTATAGACAATTTTATCTTGACTTTCATAGACAGTGCACTTGTCAGACTGTAAAAGGGGAGGCTAGGGCATATAATTAGGCAGGTTAGTGGCGTGTGGCAGAGTCACCCAGCAGAAGCTCTTTTTAGGGGGCAGCTGTGCAGTCACTTATAAGAAGATTTCCTATCTGAAGTCAATAGGAGGTCTGAGTCCATCAGGGATTCAGAACAAGCTCATAGAGGAAAGAGACAGGAAGTGTCTGTTATTTGCTCACCAAGAAAGACCTAAGGGCAGGGAAGATCAATACAACTGAAGAACTGGAGTTAAGAGGAAGATTTATGAATTATTTCTTAGACTCTTCATCTTTAAAAGAAGATAGACAAAGAAAGTGTCCAAAGTGTGAAGGTTTTTTTTTTTTCTTCTAGCAAATTTCAAACATGTAGCTAGCATTTTATTGATGCTAAAGTTAAGAACTGAAGGAATTTTCAGAAGTATAGTTTTTACTAAGCTCTTTAATAGCTCATCTTTTTTCTCTCTCTATTTTTTTTTTAACCCCCAAACTGCCTCAAGGTCAGAAACTTAATCACAGCTTCTTTTACCCAGTTGAACTTAAACCTAAGGATTCTTCCAAGGATCATTAAACATAAAAGCCCCCTCTCCCCATCTTAAGTATATATACAATTATACAGAATTTCTCAGTATATTAAAAATAAACCTTGGTGAACTTTTCTAAACTCTTCTTCAGTAACCAAAGTGCAATGTGCCTGTGTCTTGTATGCATATATATATATTTATCTGTCCTGTGTGTGTGTGTAGACTTATATGCATTTAAAATCATAAGCATTTCTGATATCCTTTGCTTATTTGAGCTTCCCTAGAGCTATAAATTATTTTGCATATTTTAAAAACATGTCAAGAACTTTAACTGAAAAAAAAAATTTCAGTGAGTTTTAGAAACATGTCAAGAACTTTAACTGAAAAAAAAAATTTCAGTGAGTTTTAGACTTTCAGGCTAAAATTATTTTACTCTTCTTTGGCATCTTAGTAATCAGTGGAAATAGGAAGATACATACTCTGTAAATGCCTGGTTTCGTTTATAGGTGGAGCATAGATGAACAGCCTGGACAAGTTTTATTGGTGATATTAGTACTTTTGCAATTGTATTAATCTTGAAAATGGAACTACACATTTTCAAAATATTGCATATTTATTTATAACATTAGTAGTGACATAAGCAATAAAATATGCACTATTATGAATTACAAAATAATAGGTTTCCTTCATACATTGTTTTTGTTTATGCATGATCTCTACAATTCTAAACTCACATTTTATGTTTTGCACCTGTTTTAACTTGAGAACAGTTGCCATTTATTGTTTAAGGAAAAGAGATGAGAATGAGAAAAAAATTTTAGACAAGAGGAAAAATGCAAAGGAAAGGAGTGATGAAAAACTCCTTTAAAATTATCTTCATTTAGTAAATACTGGAGCCTGACAGCAAGTTAAAGATTATTTAACTGTAATGATTTTAATACTTCTCTATACATCAGCAATAAAAGAAAGAACACTAGAAATTAACATCAAACATACCTTTGTTAATTTCTAAACATAGTAATGCAGTAAAAAAATATTAAATGTTTAGTTACTTTGTTAGGAGCAATTAACTCCCTCCACCACATTAGCAGTGAGGTTCCTTACAGTATTTCTATTCAGCTCAATGAAATTGCTGCCATTTTAAAGGGCACGAAAGACATTGTTTTTAAGGACAATAATTAATTTAAGTATTTTATTCTTGAATTACACTGATTTTAAGTAAAACAGTATTTCCCACTGTTCAAATGTGCATGCTATTCTATTTTTTTAATTAAAATATTATTCTCATACTATTTATGTGCTGTAAACTTGAATTCTTAAGCTTGTGTTCTTATTTCCTTTATGAAATTTCAGAATATTAGAAAATACTCTGATATCTACATCCAAAAGCAAATGTGAATCCAAATTCTGCTCCCATTGAACACCAAAATTTCTTCCATTTTCTTTTCATGACTAGATTTACACTTTTGTCCACGTTCTAAAGGATTATCTGAAGCAATGCCACCTGGTTAGCACCTATTGAAACTGATATGTCTCAGATGTCCTGAAGGCACAATTCCTGTCTTTTGAATCTAGTTTCTTCAGTTAATGGTGCTGATTTGATGTTGCCTTATAAATGTGTCTTAACCACGCTCCTGTTACATCTCAGCTCACAAACAGGATGCTGCAGGAAGAGTAAGATGACAAAACAATTCAGCTAATAAGAAGTACCTTGCAAATAGGATCTAGGATATTTGGAAACTGCATTTGGTTGTTGTCTCTGTCTGATTTTGTTTATTTGTTTGTTGGTATAGAGTGGGACCAGCTAGTGAAAGAGAAAAGGAATAAAAATATACATGTTTGCAGAAAAGCCTGTGAAATAGCAGGAAAGCCAGGTGCATCACCAGTTTTGTCCAGCTGAAGTAGTAAAAGTAGCAGTAGACATCCAAAAATGTAGGAGTTGAATCGTAGCCTCCTAATTCCCTGTCCTGTTTATGCTAAATTTCTTTATTAAAAATTGGTTTTGAGTAGGGAGTATTAGTTCTATATGTGCACTAAAGTCCAGATTATGTTCACTGTAATGTGACAGATCTGAGCTGTGTTTTTTAGTGGCTCCTCTAATTTGACTATGACCTATATTGCTGCAAAACAGCTCTTGCTAGAAGTTTATATATATATATATATATAAATAGATGGGATAGTATAGACTCCTTCCAGATTTTCTCACAGAAAAATATGGTAGCTGGTCATGAAGTACAAGAAAAGGAAAATAACTTTCCAATTTTGTGTGATATTGAACACAGCAAAGCTATTCTTGCATCTCCAAATTATCTGTTACATTCTCAATGCAAATGCATGCATGTAGCTCTTTTCAATTTCACTAGAGCCTGACTCATTTAAGAAATGAGTATTATCCTGTGTACCAAATTTAGAGGCACTGGTGCAATGAACTGAATACTAAACAAGCATTGAATCCTGGCAATTTCTACATGCAAAGTGCCTGTAAAAATACTTTTCCTATGTCTGAATAATACAGGTAATTTTTTAAAATAAACTTATGTCCTGTCTAAAAGTCTTATTCTGATAAAGATATTTGTATAATATCTCAAATGATGCAGTAAATTAGATCTTAATCTTGATATTTATACCCATGAAATAATCCCTGTGTTATTTAACCTGGATAGGTTGACTGGTTCCATTTCACTGTTTTCCTGCACTGTCACTAATTCACTCTCTCAAAGTCAAGACTTCTGGCCCACATCCATTATCCTATTCATATTCCTCTTTATAATACACCACTTGCAGAGGCATGTCTGTTGCCAGCATTGCTCATATTTAATCTGAAAAACACTTTGGCTCACCAGCAGCTGCAGAACAGATCCTGTGTGGCTGCTCATTGTTCTAGCAAAATATACTTGCTTGCCATTCAGTTACTGGTAGCAAAAGTCTGACTTTACTGAAGATTTGTACATTTTCTTTGTAGTTTTTGTGGGTTTTGCTCATTGTTTTTAGTTGGGGGGGGGGGGAAATTTTCCACAGAGGTATTGCTCAAAGACAACTGGAGTTTTGGGATACTTTTATGAACTCAAAAAAAAATCCCAGTTTTTTTATTCTGAGTTAGCACTTGGATTTTCATCATTTCCCTCCAACCTTAATTGATGTAGCTCTAAACTAAAATCCATGTTAGGAATTAGAGCAGCCCAGTGATTGTTCCCAGTTGATGAAAATTATCACTATTTTTTATGTAAAGACAGAAGAAGATAGGTTTATTAGTTCAATGGAATTATTTAACAACAAGTATTATTAATTAATTACTCTCTTTTTTAATATTGTTCCATCTACTCCTTAATAAGTCTCTTTTTTAATATTGTTTCATCTACTTCTATGAATCGCCTCTGTGTAAATATCCCTGCTTACCCACGCCCACATTCATATTTTTTCCCCCTCTACTGCATGACATATTCTAATCAATAGTTTTTAATTTGTATTAAGACATTTTTGGTGTTTCTTATTTATGTACTTTGGATGTATCCTAGTTTTGAGAGGTCACATCTGTACTTTTGAATTAATAAATGCTGAAGGATGAAAACATTGGACAATTGAAATTAAAACACATGCCATTAAGAGAAAGTGGTTTTGTATGGGATTCTTTGGAAATTAATATGGTTTAAACATGAAGAAAGTTCTACATTTCCCTCTGTAACTTTGCTACATTTCTGAGTTCTGAATGCAGAAAGGTTTCTAGTAATATATTTGTAGAAATAAGAATTACTTCCATCAACATTTTGAAGAATATAATTATCTGAAAGATAGTGAAATTTCTTTGTGAAAAGCAGATCCCATTATTACATTCAGCAATGACTAGTCTCAAAGTATCTGATCTCAGAACTCACTGACCAGCTCAAAGAAGGGGGAAAAACAGAGGATTTGAAGAAAGAGAGGAAATTAATTATATTAATTTTTCACTTCTAAAAGGGCTGAGATGTTACCACAAAAATATAGCCACGCCAGAAGGGTCCAGATGTAGTCCTCCAAATCTCTCTTCTGATACAGAATTATAAAAAAGTTCCTAGCACTAAGGGTTGTTCAACTCTCAGTACCATATAAATATGGCTCATATTATATAAATAATATGGTTATCAAAATAGTTTTAATTCTCATCTGCTGCAGTGTGAAATATATTAAATAGATGCAACACTGCATTTTTAGCACCACATATGTCTACATTTATTTAGTTAGTTAGTTTTTAAACACCACTGAAGTTTTGATACTTGTCTTCCACCCAGATTCTATGGAAGGCAGAATGATTGCAAGGCATAAGATGAGTGAAGAATTATAAATAAGTGCAATCCTCTACAACTATGATGCCCAATTTAATATCAAAATTGATTGAATAGCAGGTCAATTGGTGCACATTTCAAATGCATAGTCTCTTCTGTTCCTAGATTTAGGATTAAGTAGATTACTTGTTGCATTCTTTTGTTCAGTCCTGCTGTAGATTCACAATGAAATAAATAAGCAGTATTAACAAAAGCTAATCATACAATTTGAGCTCTGCAATGCCATTTTTGTCTAGCAGCTTAGTAACCATACATTTTCCATCCTATTTTATAACTCCAGCAATTGAATCACAGCTAGAGACAATCAATCCATGGGTTTAGGAAAAAAATCTGTTAGGGAAACAAAACACAGTAGGGAAATAGAAAAGTAGGGTTTGCATAATGAAATAATACCATTTAATAAGTTTTAATCGTTATATTGGTTGCATTCTGCAGTGTGAATAGAAACGATAATCTCTCTGGGATTGTCTTGAAACACACCGTGTAAATGGATTCCTCTGAGTTCTGTCTGAAGACCAGAATATCAGAATATCATGGCTCTTTCTGAAATACTTGACTAGCTTGATGAACTGCAGCTTTGAACCCCTCTAAGTGAGAACAAGAAGTGTGATCTAATACAACTTTTTTTTTCCCAAAGGTGAATTGTACATTGATTATTCATTTCCTTGCTCCTTGTATTTCTAAAGTAACCACAGCTCACTTGAAAATCTTCCTGTAGCTTTTTGCCTCAGATTGCCAGATTTCAAAATACATGAAAATATAATTTCAATACACAACAATATAGATCCCATTACAAAATAATATGGATACCAAGGCTCTTTGCAATTTTCTAGCCCTCTTCCCACTGCCTCAATAAAAAAGCAGAGGCCTTCAGAATGAGGAAAAGTTTTCTTGTTTGATCTATTATTGTATTTATGAACATGGGAAAATGCATTTCTATCATGCTTGTTTGAAAATCATGAAACATTCCTAAAAGAGAGCCTTATCTCACATTCTTCTCCAATTCAAAACTGAACCCCCCCCCCAAAAACAAACAAACAAAAAATTATAAACCCCTCTGCAATAATTAATGTCCTAGAAGTCACTGAAGTGATCCTGGTGCTACAGCCAGCTTCACCAGTCTTGGTGTATAGATGTATTACACCAGTTTAAACTGCAATGGAATCTATGCTCACTGCTCATAAAATTTTCACTTTTATGAAGATAAAACTATCCTGTGAATAAATATATGAAACAGTAGTGAAATGCATTTTCAGTCTGTGCTTAACTTAAAATATATATACACTTTATATCCACATTTGATTGGTTTAAAAAGGTACACAGTACTAGGGAATGAAAGAATGGCTGTGCTTCATTAAAGAAAAGCTTTTTTGGTAACTGCTGCAGTCTTTCTAACAATACTTGATAACATTAATATCCCCTAATGAAAATTGATTTTGTTTTTTGTACAGTCATAATGGATATGGCCACATAATTACTATGTGTTGACTTCTACTTATTAATTAATTATTACATTTTCTTCTACAATTTATTTACTGGAAAAAAAAAAAACAAACAAGTGTGAAGCAACATCTGTTTTCCAGTGAAGTTCTGCTTTGACTTAATTTCACAGCTGAGCAGGAAGGCGAACATGGAGCTTGAGTGACTTGCCCAAGGTCACCAAGACTGCAATCTGCCTTGATTTAAGCCAGGCACAAATTATTTTAAATTCTTGTGTTCTAGACACTCAGGCTGATGTGGTTTTAGTTTTCAACAGATGTTCCTGAAGTTACCAAGAAAAGCCACAATCTTAGATTATTACATCAACCACTTTCGGTGTGTGGCAGGAAGACAGGCAGAAGAAATTCTTCAAATCAGTGCAAAAGAAGAGCAGTTTGAATGAAAAGAGGAAAAGAGCACCACATTTTCACTGGCTCCTTCCCTTTCCCTTTCCCTTTCCCTTTCCCTTTCAGAAAAAGGCTTGGGGTAACAGTAATAACTGTAGCAGAGTTAAAGCAATAGATAAAAATCCATCAGGTGGCTGCAGCCTTACAATTGCTACCATCTATTCTGTTTCTGTGATGCATGTCCTTGCCATTAAGGCAGACATAGCTCCTACTGCATCAGTTCCTGCAGCAGCACAGTTTTCATCTAGATATATTAAGAGAGAAAAAAATCATTTGTTTTGCCTTGATGTGTCACGCTGCAGATCACAGAGGTTTAGCATCCTCTCTGTGAGACATTCAAATGCCTTAGGTATGCACCTTAATTTGGAAGATTGTTTGTGTGGTTTAAGTGGATCCTGCAAAAAGACACCTCCTGACTCATCTTTTGATTCAGTTATTTTTCAAATTCATCCTAGACACAATACATTTCAAGTGCTACTTGCACTTGAATGTGGAAGTTGGAGTACACAGGTTGTTCTGTTGTTCTACCCTATATGTGTACAGCAATTTGCTGACTGCACTGGCTCCAAAGGGGCAGGCTGTGTTGACATCCTTAGAGTGTATCTTTTAAATCCAGCAGTATGCTTTAAATAAGGACGCAGTTCTAACTTCCAGATTCTGTTCCAGACTAATTTTTTTGTTTGATCCTCTTATCCCTCCATCTGAAGATTGTCATAACACAAATAAAACAGAGAATTCTTGGGATCGGAGAATAGTCATGAAATAATCTCACTCTCTAGTCCTGGGAGACACTAATATCATTACAAAAGGAAGATGCTGGTTTCTGCAAATGCTATGCAACCTAAAATGTTTGTAGAATCCTCAGCTAATTTATGACACTACAGAATTGCATGATTGAGTGAATGACTGGACCTCTTCTCAGTGACTTAAGTTTTATATGTCTGCCTAAGCATGGATTTCTATTGTGGCTTAACTTAAAGACACACTATATTTATGCAATAAAGTATACCATTACATGATACGTGTATTTTCTCTTCCCTCTTGTCTGCTGAATAGAAATGTCTAGTTTTCTCTTACTGCTAAAGGAACAAATATTGTAGCACTTGCTTTCTTCCTGCAGAAAAAAAGAGTTTGTCTCTCCTTTTCCTTTCTTTGGAGGACTGGAAAACCATAGCTGATGTCACTTCTGTTTGTTTCTCTAGTCTTTTAACAACATCAGGCAATCACAGAATCATAAGGTTGGAAGAGACCTTCAAGATCATCAAGTCCAGCCCCTTCCCTGACAATTCAACTAAACCATGGCACCAATTGCCACATCCAGTCATTTTTTAAACACATCCAGGGGTGGTGACTCCACCACCTCCCCAGGCAGACCATTCCAGTACTATATCACTCTTTCTGTGAAAAACTTTTTCCTAGTATTCAACCTATAATTCCCTTGATGTAGCTTGAGACTGTGTCCTGTGGTTCTGTCAGTTGCATATATAAGGGCTTGGATTCAGATATGAAAGCTCGTATTTGCATGGTACTTTTTTAATGGCAGCTGAAAAATGAAAAACATGGCAAAGCAAATGGGTTCTTAAATAATTCAAGACATTTAAATAACTTCAAGAAAAGAAAAACGCAACCAAAAATTGATCTTAGAACCATTTAGAGTTACAGAAATTTACTGGAGATTTAAGGATAATGTGCATACCTAGAAGAGATAACTACAAAGATTTTTGTTTCAGAAAATGAAGTCTAAAAAGTATATGATTACAGCAGTACCCAGGTAATAGATTCTAGGAGTGTCTTTTAAAATATAGTGAAAGAGACAAATAAAATTGGGCAGTAGAGTAAACAGGAATTTTATGTGGGCTCATGAAGCTCAAAATTGCCTCGAAACCAACTAAGAATAATTTTAGAACCTATTTTCCTCTATAAGAAGATGACCACAGAAGCAGTGTGTAACATGCCAGTGCTTGGGAGTATGATGGCATAAACAAAATAAATCATTTTTCCTTTGGGGCTGATGACTCCAGATTTCAGCTAAAGGTGCCACAGGGTGATAACTGAAGTGTCACTTGAAAAGTTTGGGTACTGCTGTGCCTAAGACTGCTATGAAACTAAAAGATATTTCTAAGCAAGCAAAAGCATCGTGCTTTTGCACTATCAGGGTTAAGTTCAGTTTTACTTAACATATTTCTTAAGTGTTTTGATGAAAAAATATATGACACAACAGGTGAGTCTCACAAAATGGCTATGGTGAAAAAAATAATACAAAGACAAAAAATAGAAATTAGAAATTCATGGAATCACAATGGCTGAAATGACAGAGCTTGGAAGCAATAGCTGAGGAATAGAAAGGTGTTCTTATGAACAACCTGAGATGAAATTTGGCTGACAATTTTATTACATAGAAAGACATAGTAAAGACATTTGTCTTTCATTTTGTTTCTTTCAAGTGTATCTTCAAAGCATCCACACCCTCTTAAGTAGGAGGCCTCAAATACATTTAATACAGATAGCCCTTGGAAAATAACAGTCACAGTAATAGCTCAAAAAGTCCCAGTTGGAAGAATACATGTGAAAATTAAAATATTAATTTTTGCTGTGGTACAGAAAAAAAGAGATCATCTAGTATTCATAGCGATCATATATTCTATAGCAGTTTTAAAATATCCATTGTCTTGATTCTATTATATATGCAGTTGAATTTCTTTGTCCCTGTTTGATCTTTCTGAAAGGAACTGTGTATTAAAGCACACCTAGGCTTTGTACAAGCTGGGACAGCTAAATGAGAAATAACACTACTGGCACCATGTTTGCCTAAAGCTCTTGGAAAATTCAAGACACAAACAAAACAAAAAAAAAAAAAAAGGAAACACTTTAAGAGACATGGGTGACTAACATCTGAGGGAACATTTTGCAAGAAGATTGCATGTGTACGTAATGGCTGAAAGAAAACATTACATATTGTCTTAACAAAGTGTTAACTCCAAGAATTAAGAAACAGTACTTAGAGTAAAAGTTGAAGAAAGAGGTAGGCATGGTAAAGTGAAATCAGGTAGTGATTACTGTGAGAAAAATTGTCACAGCAGCAGGATTTTTGGAGTAGCCTCCAAAGGCATGGATTGTGTGTTTCAAATAAAATATCTTAAAAATACAAAAAAACCTATATTTTCAGGAACCATGCCTACTTTTTCAGCAATTAATAATCTAAAATATCTTCCAATTGTAACACATCATGCTGGCACATACAGGCCTACAGATACACTGGCACAAGTCAGGAGCAATAGGAAAAGAATACCAGTAAATCATTTTTGACAACTATAATATTCCATCATGCACATCTGCCACTTAAATAAATCCATGAGGGTTAGACTGTTTTCTCTTTTTGGTGAATGGTGAAGAAAAGATGCTGTGAAAAAGTAAATCGAGCTTTTATAGACAGAGATTTTACATGTCTCCTCCTCTGCAATCTGGTCCTTCAGTTACTGGCTTCCATTCCTAGAATGTAGGAGGTTGAAGTTAAAGACCTCACTAAAATGACTAAATTATCCTCCCAAGTTTAAGGATAGTTTTGAGGTCCATCATCTTTTAAACTCCATGGAACCTATCCAGATGTTGAATTGTGGATTCTGGGCAACAGATTTTTCCCAAATTTTGTGTTTATTTAAATTTCAAGAGTAAGATGCCCTTTTTTCTCACCAAAACTTAAGGAAAAAAATCGGATGCTTTGATCTAAAGGCAGATGCTGTACTTCTGATATTCTTGCTGTTACTTATTTAGTAGCTTGATGTCAGGAATGTGCAGCCCCAATCACACCTGACACCTGTGGTGGGTACAATGTTGCTCTAGTCTCAAGAACTGAGCCAGTTTATTCTAACTGGGGACTATGTTCCCTACTAATAAAATTATTTCTTGGCAGCTCTGCATTAGTATAAAACTTGGGAAGTTTCTTTATTTTCCTTCTTCTTTTTGTCTTTTTTTTTTTTGGGGGGGGGGGGGAACAGCAAAATTGTCAGTGAATGAATGCTGAAGAAAGCAAGACTCAGAGATAAAGCAATTTATTTTTCTTTTGTCTAACCTGTTTGGTTGCAGAGTTCAGTATCCAAGGGTCAGATCAGATCATGTAACCTTTTGGGTAAGTTTACACAAGAGACAGTACAGTCCAATATCTGCATTGTTTTTAATCTGCTACTGACAAGCAGATTGCCATTTAAATTCAGGCAGCCAGCTGCTGCTACTGACTACTGTCATTAATACCATGGCTTTGAGCACTGTTTCACTGTTGCAAATGTTTCTTAAATTAGCTTTTCTCCCTTCTGCTGTGCTCCTTTAAAAACAGCACCAGTGGGTCTTACTGGGAGTTTTGAGAGCAACCGGCCTCCACGGCATTTATTAGTGGCAGGAAGCAGCAGAGTTTTGTGGGCTCCGACAGAGAAGGTAAATAGCTTCAAACATTTTCTATCAGCTTAACGCAGTGTGCTCAATGGTGCAAGCACACACTTTGCTTCCTTTGCCTTAGAATCACCCTGGGACATCCACTCTGAAAGCAGATTTGAATGAGCTTGAAAATTCAAGACAGGCTTCATTGCCAATCTGTCAACAGATCCTAAAATAATAAAAAAAATAAAATAAAATAAAGTGACAACTCAGAGAAAAGGAAACTGCTTGGCACACTCCATGCCCTGTTTTGTCTCTTCTGACTGTCAACTATCAATATTTATATTCAGTGGAGTAAACCTGGCTAAATTAGAGACATAAGAGGGCACCACTGAAATCAAAATTCTGTCACAACTCACAGTTGGTCTTGACTTTTGTTTCATTAAAAATTTAATTGGAACCAAACTGTGCAGTCACAAAGCTCATCAGTGCTTCCTGTTCACAACACTAAAGAATCAGATGCTAAAATATAGCAAATTAGTGAAGAGCATGTTTACACTCTGCTCCCTTAATACTGAAAATGATTATTTGATAAACAAAGAGGCACAGCCAGGAAGAAGCCAGCATGTGTTGACAGAATGAGCAGGCCGTGGTGACTGCATCTACTACCTCTGTGTGGATCAAGAATGGTACTTCAATGAGTAGTCTTGAAGAGTTGATAAATAAAAGAGAGCATCCAGCTGCCTCTGAGCACTATTTCACCGCAAGGCAGAAATGGTAGGGGATTCTGGCTCTGTGCAGTGCTAGCAGTGCTGCTCTAAACCAGCAAGCTCTCTTACGAGCACGAAAGGGAAGCCTGTTTGCAATACACAGAAGGAGCTCAGGGGACAACGCTCCATTGCAGACAGGATCTTTACCGTGTTCATGGTGTGCTTCTCACACTGAGCGAATCACTCGCAGGTAGAGCAGATGTTCCTGCACAGGAAGCTACATGACACCACCATAACCTTCCCATTTTAAAGCTCACCCACTCCAGCCATTCCATGCGGCTGTCCAGTGGAAATTAAACTGAGAACAATGGGCTTTTTTTAATTTCTGAGGCTTTAAAGGATCAGGCTTTGTCTTGGGAATAAAGGTATTGCTGAGAGCCAGACAAGCTTTTAGATTGTTTAATTTCAAAGAGCTTGCAGCTGGAAGACAGAATAATAAAAATCTCTTAGGAAGGTAACAAATACCAAGAGTTCAAGAACAACAGGGCATATCTACATTTCTTTAAATGGCTTCTTAGCTGACATCAGGACCTATATGAGAAATTGAAACTCAGGCAGGCAAAACTTACACATGGCTAAATAAAATAAGGCAACAATAACAGTAATGTTATAGTAATCTGTGTAATTACTAACAAGGAATTCATTAGAACATATATTTTAATAAGAAAATATTAATTTATAGGGATTAAAATTAATTACAACCCTGTTAGTTTTATTGCCAGTAGAATTCCCATGAAATTGTACACTAAAAAATATACTTAAGGTACTTGGAAAGTCTTTTGTATTTGATTGAGAAGCCCTTAAATCTGCTTAATTGCATCTGCTAAATCACATAGGGAATAGATTTAAACCTGGAGATAGTGAGGAAACAACTGCAATTTATATGGTTTCTATTTCCTCTTAAATAGGATTCGAATTATTTTAATTATAAAAAATAACTGCCTGCAGTTTGCACTTCGACTAGCCCTGCATCAGAGCACCCACAGACTGCCTGCTGGGCAGCCCAGTCAGAGCCCCAAGTGTCTCCTCCCGGCCGTTTGGCATAGATGTCTCTGTATTGATGTGTTCCCAGGCTCCAGCTCTGTTCCCTTGCCCTTATTGCTTGGTCTGAGCAGGTGCTACTCTTCCTTTATCACTCTGTAAGTCTTTGGGAAAGCTGTATTTCTGGGAGTTTTTTTTTTGGTTTTGTTTTGTTTTGTTTAAATAATTTATTAATGTTATTTATGTTAAAATGATTTCATTAAGTCATTTCATGCACACCAACCCATCTAGCTTTTAACCATTTTATAACTTTTGTGGTTTTTTCTGATTTAGGAATCAGTGGTTTTATTGTCATTTAATTATTGATTACTTCAATAACACCTGCATTGGCAAGAGTGTTCTGTTACTCAATGCACTGGCTACAACACTTACTTTTACTTTTCTTTAGAGATTCCAGATCTATTATGACAGAAGTGATCTGAGACTGGCCATATAGGATTATTCTCTAATAAAATAAATCAATGGGACTGGAAATGCTTTTATCCTAATGAAAACAAGAGGTAAGTATACTGGAGAAGTATCATGTCTGCTTTCCTTCCATGACACAGCTTCAGCTTTACCCTCATCATGTGTTTCACAGCCCCTCATAGGGCTGTGTGTGTGTGTGTGGGTATGGGTAGACACGTGTGTGTGAAATATATTCTAAAAGATGGTCTAGAATCATATCTATATTTTATTGCACAATTTAAATTTAGCCTTTGAATCCACAAAAAATTCTTGCATTTGTATAACAAAACCGAAGGTCTGTCTTCCAATTGTACAACTAAAGCCTTATGCAGCCAGGTTATTTCCCAAAGTGCTATTTACATGTT
Source organism: Chloebia gouldiae (assembly GCA_003676055.1). Taxonomy (NCBI): domain Eukaryota; kingdom Metazoa; phylum Chordata; class Aves; order Passeriformes; family Passeridae; genus Chloebia; species Chloebia gouldiae. Next base: position 856,695 of record QUSF01000013.1, on the reverse strand, counting down.
GCACACTCAGCTCATCTGTACTTATCTGTGATGTTATTGCTGCTTGAGGTAAACAAAACTAAATTATGGAGTATGTAGTTGAAAAGCAAATATGGTCCTGTAACACCTTTCTGTTCTCCTGTTTCATAAATAGATGAAAGTTGTGTGCATTGGGCCGAGGTGCCCCCGTGCTGGTGGCAGCTGACTCAAATCTTAAGGTGGTGTTAGCTAAATTCAGATTTTGCAAAAATTATAACATTTTTAATTTTTTTTTCTTAGTAAGTGGCATATTATTTTGTTTGAAATCATTCTTCTTTGAAGAACTGATTCCTTCTCTGTGTCTTCAAATCTCTTTAAACAGAAGTAGAATTGAGTTAACTTGCCTCACTCCACCATGGGAATATCCAAGTGCTATAAATTAAGAGATTCCAAAGCTTAGCATATCTAGAATTTGGGTGCCTTAAAGGACAGCTTAATCACTATTAATATATGAATGAAAGCTCTAAATTATCTCTTCACAGACTTTATCCACTTAGGTGAGCTATCATCAGATGAGGACAATATTTTTTGGAAATACTATGGTGCTAAACTCATAAAATTATACTTTCACAGTTGTTTCTTTTTTTAACTTTCCACTCAGAAAACTGCATTAATTCGAAGTGTACAGGGCTCACTTATTTCCACACAGTTGTGTAATGATCATACTCCTTGAATAACGGATGTTTTATTGCCATTTCAAATGAAAGGGGAATTGCTCCCTGTTTTCGTTAACTGCGTTGCTATAGCAGAAACCTGGTTTACTATTCTTTTATGCCCATCAGCTTAATAGAATATTAAATAGTTATTGACTTTGGAAGAGGTGAACCATCATGATTTATTGAGCTGAGAGGTAAATATTCATCAAACAACTACAATTAGGCTTCTGCTTGTGCTCTTCATTTACAGAAAATGTAGGTGGTAAAAAAAGGCTTGCGAAATGTGAAAATAACTACATCATTAAAGCCCAATTACCAACTGATCTAAAGAGGATCTGAAAAACTGTAATTTATAAGTCAACACAAAAAAAATACTTTTAGCAAAAATAATAATAAAAAAGCGTAAGATATTTTCTTTCCATCTTTGCTATCTCTGATCATGTACTTGTAATTCCTGACAGGCCTCCTAAGGATTATAAGGAAAATGGTGAAAATCCTCTTAAACACATCAAGATACTGTTTAATGTTGTTAAGCTGAAGCAATGAATTATTGCAAAGTTGACATCATAGACGTTGTAGTTTTGTTAGTTGGCATTTTTTAATCACTCCTAATTCGTTAAATGAGAAACTGCCAACATTTGTTTCTGTTTCACAACTCCATGTATGTACAGAAATGATATATCACACTGTATTTTCCTCCTCCCTATGTATGTGTTCAGAAACTAACAGTGCTATTGAAGAGTTTGGATGCAAGAGAGGTAATTGTCTACTAATTTAGATTTAAACTAAAACTGGAATATTATTGCAACCATCATCATTTCTGATTACAGAGAATGAGCTGTCAACACATCTACAGAGCTAATGTTAAGTGTGATTTGAACTGAAAGAGACTGATTCAAGTCTTGCCGTAAATCCTTTACATAATTATAAGCTTAATGAAAGGATGAGTGTATAGGAAACAATATTAGTCACTTACAAGAAATTTGTGACTCATTTTGCTGCTTATCATGCTGTTACAGAAATGCACAAAGTTATTTAACCTATACAAAAGAAAATCCCAAAACAAACAAACAAAAACTAAGAAATGAAGCTGGTAGGAGATTTCCATTGGCTCTACCACAGGTCAGGTATGCCCCAATCTATGTCCTGGTCCTGCAAATGTGTGATATGCAGTGGCCAGCTGATATGCTACACTCCTCTTTTATGGGGAGGTAATTTGATTCACTCTGGGTGGTACATCGGAGAAACAACAATATTTTCAGAAATTCTCAATAACAAAGATTTACTTTTAAACTTTAGAATATTAAGGTAGAATAAATTACTTGGCAAATTTTGAAATAACATCCATACAAAGTAAGGAACTTCACAACGTTTAACTAAGCAAGCTTAAACTTAGCCAACTTTAATTTATCCAGACACAACAAAGCACTTACTAAGGCATTGGCTGGCATATTTTGGTCTGGCTTACAACATATTTCGAGAAGTTAGGAGAAGAAAGAGAGAAAGAAAGAAAGAAAAAGAAAGAAAGTATAAGAGTAGAAAGACAGCACCACCCGTGGATCCAAGCATGAGACTCAATTGCTGCAATTTAGATATTCATGAGTGGAAGTGATTGTTGCAGTCTTGATCTGTTGTGGGTGAGGGAAGCCCATAAAACACAAAGTTGAGTGTGTTAATATGTGTTTAGGTTAACATGGGGATGTTGCAACGCTGTGGATCATGTGCATTCCTCTGAGGTGGAAGGCATCAGAAAGGAGTCTGGGGGGCGTTATGACTCCTTCTAAGACATGACACTCTCTCTCACATCAGGTCAGTGGAGTTGAGCCAATTATGCCCCTTCAGAGGTGATGAACTCTTTCAGGCCTGTGTGTGAATGTCCCATATCTCCCCCAGGGTGGGGGAGTTTTACACCAGAGCCAGTTGGGTAAGGGAGGACATCGGCATGATGGAAAGTACTATCTCACCTCCACAGTGTCTGCTTCTTATCATTCTCCTCCCTTGTCTGGCTCAAACCCCAGCTTGTTGCTAAACAAAGGTTGATTTGTCATGGTCATCCTCTGGTGATCACCTCCTCTGCACCTGGGCTGCTCCCTTGCACACTGTCAGCAAAGCACCTGCTGTTTTTGCAAATGGCCAATTGAGTTATTAACCATTATCACTCAGTCTCACAGCCACACAATAGCTTACTTCCTGCCTGTGCACAATTTTTCCTCCAAAGTTGGGAGCTGCACTTAGCACAGCTCCAAAATAAAGTTGAAACCAATCCAGGTGCTTGGAGACACCTCTTCTGAAGCAGGCAGTGTTTTCTCAGGTCAGAATATTTTTTTACCTCATAAGGAAGTGGTGGCTACAGTTCATTGTATCATGAGACTTATCACGTCCATGGACACACTTTGCCAGTGAGCAAAGTGTCACAGGCTGTGATCTTCAAATCAGGTAAATCACCTACTGTGTTTTTTTGCTGCTGAAATTTCATTGAATCACAACTTTGATTATTTTAAGCAGAAGAAAACACAAGCATGTATTCATTATTATAGTTCCTCTGACACTTCATTTAATTATCTGATTCTGCATGTTTCATTAAATGTGTAGAAATGCTGTTGATATTCCTATGGCAGTAGTGACTTTATGGGACATTAATGCTAGAGTGTAATGTAATTCCTGGTACAGAAAATGTATACGTCAAGCACTTGTATAATAAAACTATTTCATTTTTGACATAATAATCCTACATTCTAAATGCACTTAGAATGTGCAGATTCATAATATAATAATGTTATAGCCTTTGTGCAAATGCTCTTTACCATGCTTAGTTCATGCATACTAAGTGAAAAATCTTGCTTTAATGAGAAAAAAAAAACATTTGTGGAAGATTTTTGAGCTAGATAATTACAGAGGCACACACCCTGTCCAAAGACCAGGTTGTTTGCTTTCCACAAAAGAGCAAGACAGGAAGTCAGATTTTTAGAGTATTTTATTTGAAGATGTAATTAAGTGACTAACCCCTTCCTTTTATACTTCAAGGGATGTTTTCCACTTCCAGTTGCCTACGAAGTTCTAGGCCAGTGCACAGTATTTGTTCTCTGACTTAGAGGAGAAAAATAACCCCAACAACAGAAAAAAGAAGGAAAACCCCAACAACAGCAAAGAAAAACCAACCAAACCTCCCTCAATGGGAAATCCTGACATTTTGTTCTGCCCTGGCCACTGTACCTACATCAGCCTTCTGTTAGTGCTCATTGGGGCTACCTACACAGGGAATACAGCAAAAAGCTTTCTGAGAAAGACACTGCTCAGACAGTATTAGCTACACATGCTCAAAAATTTCACAGAAATAATTAAACTTTAGTACCAACCAGTTCTACTTTCCCTGAACCTGCCATTCTCAGCAACTGCAGAAGAAATTAATTTATCTACACAAATAAGGGGGATAATAGTTAGCTAAATACAAGAACAAATAAATCCTCTTGTATTCCTTTGCTGCAGTTCCAATGCTGCTGCAAATTATTAAGATGAGTTATCTGTCCCCTGGTGACATCCATATTCTCAGGTTTTATTGAAAGAAATCTGTAAATGTGTGATTTTACTGCTGATCCACTGCTGCAATTTTACGATATGACAGACACCTCTCCACTGCTGGGTGGTACTATGGGCTGTAAAGGGACATCCAGGCATTTAATACTTGTGATTTCCACGTGATTAAATAAATCGAACCTCTAGGTCAAGTACAAAGCACCCTTAAATAGTGGAACTGAGAAGAAGCCTTTCAGTGGAATTCTGCTAAATTTAATACAGTGTAAAAGAAATTGTCCTTACTCCCCCTCAAGTCACAGAGAGTAGACCATTTGCATATAAATTTCACTGCTGCAGCTTTTGCATAAAGACAAAAATGCACCTTTTCAAGGCTAGTTCAAAATATATAGTGTGGATGCCTAAAGAAGCTGGTTTTATATGTAATTATATTTTATCTTGGGTAGTATGAAGGAGAAAATTGCATATCTCTTAATTTACTATGATTTTTTTTGTGACCCATGACTCACAGATTTTTTAACTTTTTTCTCAAATTCCCGTTTTTTTTTTTTATAACCAAAGTAGTGCCAGTTGTAGCAGTCTTAGCATGACAGCCTCTTTTGCATCTCCTCAATGATGATTGCTCTACTAACCCTCATGCACTTAATGATCAAAATTCTTTTTTGATGTGTCTTAATTTAGCATGATTCAAAATATGATACTTATAAGATACAAAATCAAAAATACAAAGCAGTGCTAGCTGCTGCAAGATATGCATTGTAAGCTTTGGAAAAAAGTTGTAAGACTAGAGACTGAACAGGAGAAATGTTGGAGATTACATGACACGAAAAAAACCTCCACCTTTATTTAATCTATTTATCTTGGATCTGATTGTTTTCAAAGTCTGTATTTTTTTCTAAAAATAAGTATGCTTGTAAATTGCTGTATTCATATTTTACTAGATGTGTTACCTTTTATTGTTACAAACAGCATATGAAGACCTACTTGCAGCTGTATTTTTTAATCAATATTATGGTGACTAAGACAAAATCAAGCATCTTAAAAGGTGTAAGGATACATATTTATTAAATATGTACATCCTAAATAGTAAAATTCAACAGTAAATTTTATTAGTTTTGAAATTTCATCCCCCACTTCAAAATTGAGTGGGCACATTTTTCAGAAGGTATCATCACTATGCTTTCATAGAGAAGCTAGATATTTTAAGGACAAGTCCTTAACAAGTTATAAGAATTGGTAGGTCTTAAGGTTTCCACAGAAAGCTATTAAGACTCATGCTGCTTTTTTCATCGTATCTGTACATGCTACCACATACAGACCAAATAATGCTTTTTTTTACTTACTATTTTCTCTTTCTGGCCAAAGCTGAGAATAAGTTGGGCGGGAAAAAAAATAATGTTTATTAAATTTTTTTATGGTGCTACATGTTCTCTTTAATTAGGCTCTGGATTGGTTTTGTAGTGTCTGCCATCAGTTGTTCAGTATCTGAAATTTTTATTACACCAGCTGTGTCAGGATACTGTCTGCTCTATAAGCATAGGTACAATTGGAAATTCTGATCTCACTGCCTTTCAGATATTTTATATTTTAAGAATCTGGGTTTTTCTTTTTTTTGTTTGTTTGTTTGTTTTTTTTTTTGTGGTGTTGTTATTGCTGAGGAGTCATAGAATCATAGAATGATTTGGATTGGAAGGGACCTTAAAGATTATCTAGTTCCAGTCCCCTTTGGGAGGCTGCACCTTCCACTAGTCCAGGTTCCTCAGAGCTCCATCCAACCATGCCTTGAACACTTCCAGGGATGGGCCATGAACAGCTTCTCTGGACAACCTGCTCCAGTGTCTCACCACCGTTAGAGCAAATAATGTCTTCCTAATATCTAATCTAAACCTATCCTCTTTCAGACTCATTTCCCCTTGTCCTGACACTACATGCCCTTATAAAAAGTCCCTCTCCAGCTTTCGCAGAGGTTCTCTTCAGGCACTGGAAGGCTGCAATGAGGTCTCTGCAGAGCCTTTTCTTGTCCAGTCTGTTCAACTCCAGTTCTCTTACCCTGTCTTCATAGAAGAGGTGCTCCAGCCCTCTGATCCTCTTAGGTTTCATTTTTTATATAATCTCAAATACTTGCTCTTATTGCTACCATACAGTTTTCCAGTTTAGTTTTCTTCCTAAGACTTAGTGGCTGAAAACTTGTGAAGATTCTGGAGATTTTCAGGAGTGCTGTTAGAAATAAAGCTAGCATCTGAAAGTCTTCCTTTTTGGCCCATACTTTTTACTCACAGGTACAGATGCACCTGTGAGAACCTGAACAGTTTTCTTACATATTTTCAAAAGGCTTCATCTGCAGTAATGTTTTGAACTGTCCAGTTCTTCCATGCAAGGCATTTTTTTCCCAGTACAACTGTTCCTTCCACCTGCAGCCAAAAATTCTGCTATTTTACTTAGTCTGTTTAGTTTAGTGTTTAAGTTCCCATGGCGTAAGATCAGTCTCTTCCTTTTACCACTGCTTTCAAACATCCTATGACAAATTCTTTCAAGTGTTAGGGAATTTTTGTCATTCATATTCTTTTGTAACTTTTATATTTTCTTTGTTTTCATTTAAAAGCTCTAAAGAACAATGCTTCAGTTGTTCTTACATAACTCAACCACTTACTAGTCCTCTAACTGAAAAAGAAAGTTGTTTTCAGTATTCAGTTTTTGTCCTTCTTTTAATTACCCAGCCCAGAGAATACTCTGATTCTAAGAGTCTCACTGCTGCTGTGGAAGGATGAGTAGATGCATCTCCTTCATGCAGCTTGTGCTTCTTATTGCATGTTTTGTATTGAAGAGTTTATTAAGCGAGTAGTTCTTAAGTAGTCAGACAAATCCTGAGGCAGTGTTTGGTAAGAAAATCTGCTGGTTTTTAGAAGAGATCGAAAACTGAAGGGATATAGAAACCCTAATTAAAGCTCAGGAGAATTCTGAAACTAGGAAGACACAGAGCAGCAATAAAAACTACTGAAGTTTGTGGTCATAAAGTCTAACATTAACTATTTCAATCTGAAGTGAAGCATAAAATGAGAAATGTCAATGCCTGATTTTAACAATGCTTGATTCTCAGGAGACAACTGAAACAAAAGACATTGAGAGACCTAAGAAATCTCTCTTGTATGGCAGTGACTCTACATTTTTTTAGTACTATTAATAAATTACAAAGCTCAAGCTTTGTAACTCTTCAGAGAACTTCAGTTTAACTGCTTAAAAGAGATGCTAAATCAATTTGTGAAACAGTTTTTTAAGTAACATAGTGCCAAGAATAAGTACATAAATCAGTTGTTCAGAAGCCATATTCAGATACCTGAAGGGTCGAGTGAGAGAGCCCAAAACTGATAGATCAGATGTGTAGAATAGTTTTATTATACCACAGCCCAAATTCGAATTTCTGGCACACTGCTTTTTATGAATATAGCTCCAGGGGAGTTTAAGAGTGGCTGGTAGGGTGCCATGTGTATAACAGCTAACAAATACTTGCTCTGTAGCAGTGTATGATCACCTAATAGGAGGTAAGAACCATCATATTAATCTCTAAACAGTCTCTAGGAAAAGAACCTCAAACCAGAATTCTCATTACAGAAGATGAGGTAGGGATATCTGAAGTAAACTGTCATGGACAAGACAATCTTTCTTTTTCTGTGATTATTTAGTGAAATACTAAACAAGTACTGACTTGTTTACTGTCCAGCAGTCATAGATAGACATAACCTGTGGTTTTTTTACATCATTGTAACGATGTAGGTTGTTTTCTATGTCATTGATACATAAATAACATGAGATTTTTTTCATCTGAATGAAAAGAGATGCTAGCCCTCGTTTTATTTAATATTTATTTTATAGAATCTTTTGTTAAATTATAAGCATATCTCTCAACATCACCTTTTTCCAGTTGATTGTAACATGTTAATGAGACTGTCATTCATTAAAGTCAGTTTTTTATATTAAATAGCAGGAGTCATACTGAAATGCTAAAATGAATATATTACAATAATTGAGCTTTCAATTTACTGAGAGCAAACAGCATGAGTGATGGGCAACAACTAAATCATCAGAAACTTTCTTTTGCTGCTTTATGCATTTGATTAGTTTTTTTTCACAGCTTTGACATAATTTTCTCCACCCTGAACTGATTTACTGATTTCTGTGATCTCCTTTCTCTATGCTCAGTCTTTTCACTATAGCTTCATGCCTTCATTTTTCATGCTTTTCTTTTCCTTCTTTTTATCTGCTTCCTGCTATTGAATTGTTTTAGTTCATAACAAGGTTTATCAAAGCAATGTCATGAAGTCCCAAGCAAATAGCTGCTTAAATGTACATCCAGCCTAGTACTGTGTCTTTGACAAGGTTTTTCAAAAGGTGCCAAAGTATTTTGGAAAATTGTGAACTCATTGATAATTTGGTGTTGTAGACTCATATTTGTCACTCTTTTCCCCATTTTATCTTCTTTCTAATCTCCTGCATTGAGATGTCAGGTCATTAAGGGAAAATAGTAATAAAAAAGATAAAGATAAATTTGACTCTAAAGGTTTCCCAGAGTGAAACTTTAGCAAAAGAAAAAAAAATAGGCACCTGTTGGTGAAAATATTATGTGTAATGATATTATAATATAATTACGGTTTTCAGATGAGTGTAGATAATTTTAGCCTAAAATACAATTAGAAGTAGATGTGGAGATGTTTTTAACATGTCCCAGTATGGCCATTTTTTTAGTATTATTTTTCCTGCTAATGGGCTTGCCTTTGTGCCCCATTTACACGTGACAGGTACATAATTCTAATATTATAGTAATAAATGTTAAATTACAACCAGAGGTAGCATTTTAATCTATTTTCTTTTGCATTTTCAAACTATTGTCTCTCCATCTGTGGTAATTACATTTCAACCCAATTTGTATCATTATCTACAATTTACATCCTATTATTTTAAAAGGAGTGAACTCTAGCCGTGGTAACAATATGAACAATCTGTGTTAAAGAGAGAAAGCTACAACATGGGCTGCTTTCTCTATTCCCTTTATTAGACTGTAAGTACTGTGTTATTGATAACCTTTGACTAGGGATGCCAGATTATTTTCTACATTATTTGTGCTTCCTGATCTAGCAGATTAATTAGAAGTCCTTGGGGAATTTTGAACACCTTTTCCTTAGAGTTTTTATTTCTGTCCTCTAGATTTAGCTTTTATCATGATTGTAAAAGAAGTTAGGCACTACAGGAACTGCATAGGTTGGATAAAAACTGGATGTAGTTTCTCCTCTTTACTGCAATAAAAATACACAGAAATAAAAGACAAAGTTCACTGAAAAGTAGATCAACAATTACACTTGCAAACACACAGAATGGAATTTTTATTTACCATATAAATCTTAACATGCTTGCATATTTCATCTCTTGCAGTTTCTTTCTCCCAAAGTGTTTTTTATTTGCTATTCAGAAGCACAGGAAATGGACTCTGCAATATCATCTACTTAAATACATTTTAATACAGCTTACATTTGATACCAAGGGCTAATGTAGAATTTTCCAATTTCAACACTTTGTATCATTCACGATATAGCTATGTGAAAACTGGAAGGGTTTTTCTGGTTTTCTTTTTGGTGGGGGACTTGTATAACATCATATGAATGTGAAGGTAATTATCCTGTAGTTGTATACACCCATAGATGTCTGACTTCTGGATTAAGAGCAAAATGTTGTGTACTGCTTTTCAGGAGGAATAGAATTGCATTGGTCCAATCACTCAGTCACAGTAGAAAAAATAACATCACATATATAAAAACAACCTTTGTGTGGAGAAGCATGAGACGCTTCCTAAGCAGTGGGTTCATTACAGTGTAGTTGACCATTTTGCCCTGATACAATGGAGCTGTTCAAACCCAACAGGTACTGTGATCCTTTCAAGCCTTCTTTCTCTGTACTGCCTGATTTACTGCTTGCAGAAGCAAGAAGCCCAAGAGAGAATCAATTTAAAACAGATCACAGAAATAAATTTAAAAATTGAGAAATTAACTCAGGCTTGTTTACTGCAAAACCCTCTCTTTCTCTACATCAACTAGTAATAGACAAAAATGGTAATATTACCACTCTACTTCCATGAATAAAATGCTACTATGCTACAAGTAGATGACACTAAAAGCTCCACAGTGAAAAATGGCTTGAATAAACAAAAAAATAACTTTCTAAGCATTGGCTAGCACTTGGCACTATTTTCATAATACTTGGAAAAACCTTGCTATTTGGGTCAGCTTACTGTTTTCCAAAAACAGTATTCAGCTTTTTAGAAGTAGCTCCATAAACCAAGAAGAAGAATCACAGTTGGCATGGATGGTTTGCAGTGCCCAGAGAGGGTACTCTGCACTGCCAGAGGCAAGAAAGCTTCTCTTCCTTTCTCGCGTATTTCAAATATTGCTTCTTAATATATTTTATCAGTTCTTTTCTACATTAAAACTGCTGTATTCATCAGGATATTTTGATTTTGTCCCTTGGAAAGATTAACTTCTTTGTCTTTATTTGGCTATCCTTACAGAAGTTAGGTGACCACAGGTTTTGTTTCTTCCTGAATTACTGCCACTGGGCATTTTTTTGGGCTTTTTATGAGATCTGGTGAACTAGGACTTGTATAAAATGTTGTTTATTCTGACAAAGATGAAACAAGATCCCAAAATAAATTCTAGCTGTTTCCTGGCAGCATTGTCAAAATAAATAGAATTTTTCTTATCACACAAATATTCAATATTGCAAGTATTTACTGCACATCTGCTTCTATTCCAAGTTTTAAGCAAAGACTGCGGCCCTTGATATGGATCTGTATAACAATCTGGAGTTTACTCTCCTCCACCTTTTCAATATATGATTCTCTATTCTTGAGACGGAGAGCAAAAGCATATACTCACAAGGAGGAGGGAGTATTGTTCTACAGCCCGTTAGAGTTGTGAGTATCTCTATGGAGAAAGAAAAATTACACTGGGGAGATGATCTTTACATGCATTCTGCATTCTTGCTCAATGATAAAGGAGCCTCCAAGACTTCTGCTGATTTTTGCTGTTTGATGGAGGTGTTCAAAAGAGTACAGCAGTATTACATGTCAAAGTGACATTATTTTTGCTTGTAGGTATGATGTTTATTTACTGGCTTCCTGTGCTAAAGGTGTATCTCTTACTGTGCTAAAGGTGTATCAATAACCTAGTTGATTAACATAGGCATAAAATTACTGCAGTACTGCAGTACTGCCTCATAGGTAGTTTGTGTAAGGAGAAAAACTGTCAAACTCAAGCAGGATTCATTTTAAGCTAAAAAGTTCAGACAAAGACAAGATGATTCCATGAAAAGTTAGTCTGTAAGTCCCTTCACCATCCCACAAAATAAAAAACATTAGTAGAAGGCAGAGCTAATTAAGCTGGTTTTACACAGAGACTTCCTTGCTCCATGCTTTGAGCAGTGCTTGTGACTTAATTCAAAAGCTGTACAAGATTTTTTTTTAATTTATGCTCACAAAAGCCCTCTGAAATCCAGAGCATAGTGTAAATACAGCCAAACTAGGACAAGGAAGGTCAGTTAACACTGCCCAGATTTTTCCATTGTGCATACAGAAGTCAAATTAGAATGTTAGGTTGACAACAAACTTAAGCTACCTATTGAACTAAATGAAAAATGTAGAAGTGATCTATTGCACTTCCATTTCTTTGACACTGGCTGTGAGACTCACAGCTCTCTGTTACAGGTTGGTGCCACACTTGGCCTGTAGCATGAGTCTTGGAGTATATGTCTTGGAGAAAATGATTATTCTGAGACTAGTTGTTTGTTAAGATAGAGAAGAAAAGGAGATGTGATGGTTTGCTGGGTCATTTCCACTCATCAGAAAGTGGTGATAGGAAGATAAGTTAAAATCTATATCTAAATGTGAAACTTTAGGCATAGATAACCAGTCCAAGATCTTTCACAGTGTGTAGTTCATCACCAGTATAGGTCTATTTTACCCAGGTCTTCAGTTTAAATGACATTATTCTTAACTCTCTGTATTACTTATTTGGCCAATTAAACATGTTGATTTGGTAAGTTACTGCCTTAATAAAATTGATTAAAAAGGCCTAATGAAATAAACCTGGAAATCTTTAATTTATCTGACAGTGCTTATAAGTAATTGGGACTAAATCAACAAACACCCAGTAATAAAGAGCAGGCACTGGGATTTATCTTCCGGTTTGCAGAGATGAAGCAAGCAAAGTGACCACCAAAATGATGTTGTTGATTTCATGAAAGCACCAGGAGAGCAGATGATGAAAAATTGCAGGTACATAAAGCTGTTGCTATGGCATTCAATTCTCACACCACTGTGTCTGAATTTAGTGCCTTAGACTGAAGCCTTAGACTGAATTACAAAATCATATATTCCAAATGCTGCTTATCATTTCAACAGAGCCTAGTAATAAATGACAGCAAATGTATTACCCAGCCAAGATGTGTACCAGTGGATGAGCAAATATTGAATTCAGGAATTCTAAAATGTTGGGGTTTGGGTTTTTTTTTGTTTGGTTTTTTTTTTTTGTTTTTTTTATCTGCTGTTTGTCACTCCTAATATATATTTTTAATTCCAAGGCTCAAGATGGTGTTTGAAGACCAGATTCAGAGGCTGTGAGCAGCTAGGGACAGTGACAGCATGAGGGAAGGTTATACAATGCATCTGTAGATCTAATCAAAACCCATGCCTTACTGCAGAGAAAACAATTAGAAATGCAAACTTTAAGTATCTCTGTGATATTGCAGGTTTAGAACAGCACAGCCACATGTGCAATGCAGTACCACAGTGCATTGCTAACAAAAGAGATTTTCAAGTAGACTTCTGAATAGTCATAATAGCAGCCACTCTGAGACTGGGAAATGGGGACAGGCAGACCTTTCTGAAAGGGAACAAATGATGGCACCAACACCTTTCCTTGACTTTCTTTGACCTTTCCTCATTCTTTCCAGATTTATTTTTTAATTTCCTCAGTATTGACGTGTTTTGCACTTGACATTCCCTACCTTTCCCCTTTCCTGGAATCTTACATCTTCTGGTTTCTTGACCTGCCTCATTATTACTTTCATCCCTTACACTTTTGACTTCAGTTATGTCCTTTTTCTGCCTCTGGTTCTTTTCCCTCAGTCTTCCCTGGCCTTTTTTTCATCATACAGTCTTTCTCATTTTGAAACAAAGAAAAATCCAGGTCACCTTTCAATATCTTATGTTTTAACAACAGCTTCATCCTCCAGATTGGCCTTCAAAAGCCGTATTTCCCCATCCAAGTAACTTGAGAATACTTTTACAGAGCTGATGTTTAAACGCTGTCATCTCATTTAGGTCACTTTTTCTCTTGATCCCTTCTCAGGGATTCCCCAGTTTTTGATTCCTCCAGCCTACATCTCTTTACATTAGCTGTCTCAGACAGTTTAATGCAATAGTGACTCCCTGATCCAAAACTCATAAGGACACAGAAACTTTCCATGCACATCAAAAAACTGAGGAGATAATCAGGAAAAGTGGTTTTTTTTCTGTCCATGATTTTTTTTCTGTATACATGTTTTTTCCATCAAAACATTTACAAAATGTTTGGATCTATGCAAAATGCAGGTTCATGACCCCAGTCCAGTTTTGGACTCTGTGAAAATGTTACCTTAATCTTTGAGTAAAACAAGATTAACTTAATTTCTTTTGTTATTCACTTATAATGGGATCTCTCTCTCTCTCTCTCTCTCTCTCTCTCTCTCTTCTGCAGAGTGGTCATGACCAAGGCATATAACTAAAAAAAGTTTCACACTAGAAAGTACAAATAAAGATTTTGTCTAAAGCATTTAGAAAAGACAAAACTTTAAAAGCTTATAAAAAATAACAAAAATCTCCTCAGATCTGGAAAGATTTAATGTAATTTGAAGAGAAGCTGATTTAGCAATGTAGTTTGAATATTGTTTGACATTAGATTTTATTTGGCAAGTTATGCCTATGGCTAGGGACTTATAAAGCAGAATAATCTAATATGATATCATACTTCAATCAAGTTTAATCCTATGATAGTCTTTGTAAATACTTGTATGAAGGTTTTGTAGAACTATGATTTTTGTGTTTAATTGTACAAAAAGTGTTAATTTAATTATGCCCTGCTTGTCTCTACAGTTCAAAGAAACTCCCTATCCTTTCCTCAAAAACCTAAAACTTGTATCAGTGCCCTTGCCTCAGTGATTGAAACTCACCTGTTTCATGCTGTAAGGAATTAGTGTTATAAAGGAACAACAGGAAAATAAAAATAAGAAAATAAAGTGGAAAGACAATAAGAACTGTGAAAAAAAGCTGAAATGTTTTCCTATATCATTCAACACTTTACTAAGGTAAATTAGAAGGGCCATAGAATTTGGTGTAATTTTAGGCAAAGGTATGAATTAAGTGATAACTCTTTTCATAGAAATTTTGACAATACAGTAAAAACATGCAAAGGCACTTGCATCAATCAGAATGAGGAGACTTTCAGAACAGGAGACAGGAGACTTTTAGAAATACCTGGAGATTTGTTTAATTTGAAGAGTGTATTGAGGTTTTAATTTGCTAATAGCAACACTACTGCTTCCCAGTTTTACATTTTACTAGGGATTTTCCAGATAGAGCAATAACACATGGTATCTCAACAAAGATGGATTAATTTTTGCTACTTATGTTTGTAATCTCAGCAATCTAGAAATGCTGACAGAGTCTCAGGTTATGTGGTGAGAAGGTGGGAGGAATGCTGGAGAGCAGCTTTTATGTGCAAGACACTGACATTTGCACTTTCTTCTGCAGCTTCAGGATTCATGAGAGGAACATTTAGCACAGGGCTGTTCCATGTGATTGTAGCAATATGAGATGCTCAGCACTGGTAGTACAGAATGGATCTGAGGAAGATCTTTATAGCAGTGGACATGAAGTATCAGAAACTGTCATCGGGAAAGGGACTCTGACAATTCAGAAATTAGTTGCAATTTGGATGTGGGAGGCTCCAGCTTCACAGTCCTTCAGTCACCTGTCTAAAAAATTAAGTATTTGACAGTCAGTGAAAAGAGATTCAGAAATCAATTTTGAAGCAAGTTTTGTTGCTGCTTATTCAAATTACATACTGCTGTTGTGTATGAAGACAAAAAGTGATTGAAAATTATGCAGTGACTCTATTTTTCACTCATGAGCTCATAAACTCAACCCAAGAAAACAGTCAACTTGGAGTATTTTCTTGATTTTTCTTCAAGGAAAATGCTGATGCAACAGCAGTGCATCTTTGCCCTATGAGTGGCACTATGCCACTGAAGTGATCTGAAGTTTAACAATGGAATGAGATATGTTTATATCCTTTCTGTTATTTTACAATCTACTCTTCAATGCTCTGACTTATGGGAAAAAAAAAGTTAAATTAAAGCACTTCACAGAACAAAATTTAGCTGCAAAGATTTCACTGGCAGGGTAACAGCTTTTGGTACAGTAAGATCAAAGCTACCTACACAAATTCTTAGATGTTGTTGAAGACTAATGCCACTCATATTATCACTGCAGATTTTCCCTGTAAAATTTCTGTAGGTGAGGATTTTTCTCAGTAGAAGCCAAAAAAAATTATCTGCTTTTTGCTTCTGTCAGAATCCCAGGTGGGTTGTCCCCCTCCTATCCCCCTCCTACTGGTATTGGGATGCCTGGGCTCAGGGTGTATTTCAGTTGTCTGCCCTTGAGACATCCCAGGCTGCTGAAGAAAGTTTTAAATGGAAGAGAGTTGCACATTAAACAAAAGCTTCCGCTGTGTGGAAGGTATCTGAGAAACAACTATTCAGAAAAACTGGATGGAGCAAGAGGATTATCAAAATTTTTGATCTACACAAATAAGCTTTTAAATATCCTCACTACAAATTAATCTGACTTTAAAGAACAAAAACTATCAAACAAGAACAAAACACCTGAATTATGTTAGTGTGAACAAGAACATGTTGTTTCAAAGCATGGAAATATAAGACTTAAGATTTTTCTTTCTAATAATATGTAAACCTGGCCTAAGAGCCAGGTTAAAACTGAAGATAAATTTGTAGTGTTGACATGCTCTAAGCAACACATGGCTCTACATCTTATTTTCAGGACCAATTTTGTCATATTCTATCTAATGTGTCAAATTACAATCAATGAGATTTAGACTTCTTCCTCATTAAAACCCATGGAAGACTGCTAGGAACTCATTAAGCAATCTACTTGGTTAGCACTCTAGCCATATTTGTGTGTAGTAAAGTTTATTTCAACTTCTTAGTTCCTGCTGTCAGTGGTTGTACATCTCAAACATTCTGTCAACAGATAAAGATGATAGGTCAATGTGGCCACTAAATGAAAATAGGAAAAGATTTATGCAAAATATAAAGCATCATCCTTGCAAATGCTGAAAAGGTGTGCATTATAGAGATAATTCCAAATGCTTTTCATTCAGTCTGGGAAATGTATCTGCCTTCATCAGTGGTCTTGAAGCAAAGCCAAACTATTTCTCTTGATGCAACTTAGGATCTGATTTTTATTTCAACATACAAATATATTAATTATACAATTTCTTTTTGGCAAACCAGGATTAGAATACATAAACTTCTGTGGCTATTTATACTGTTAGCCCTGAAAAGTTGCTCTTAGTTAGAACTCATCTGTCTCAATTCATATTTCAGTGGCACTACTTTGGAGGGGGCATGGGACTGTAGAAAGCATGAGGTTGAACCAAACAACCTGGAGAGTTTTTTTCCTCAACCATGTTGTAATTCTATTCTAAGTTTTATTATTTATATTTATTCTTTTAATTCTAAGTTTTAACAAATGGTTTGTGGACTCATATCTGCCTCTGTCAACTAATTGCCATTATAATGAATTCTATTGTTCAAAGATTAGATGTTATTAGCTGTGTGGAT
The DNA here is from genome assembly GCA_003676055.1 of Chloebia gouldiae. Taxonomy (NCBI): domain Eukaryota; kingdom Metazoa; phylum Chordata; class Aves; order Passeriformes; family Passeridae; genus Chloebia; species Chloebia gouldiae. The sequence continues at coordinate 839,548 of QUSF01000013.1, read as the reverse complement.
AGGAAATCACACTTTGTTCTTGTGATTTCACAGGACAGATCTGAGGCTTCTGCTAATGTGTATTTACATTTCCTACTTATTTGGTTTTTTTCTTATTTGGTTTATAGTCTAAGATGAGAGATTGTATCTGGTCAATCAGCTTTTTTTAATATCTGGTAGATTGTTTGTTGAAAGGTAAGTCAGGCACCAATTTTTTCCTATGAGTATGACTGGTGGTGATAAAATGCATGTGTTCACTAGGAAACTGAGAGACTCATAAGGAACATGGAATTTCCTGCAAATGTAAAAGACATGATATTTTTAGGACCTTAGTGTCTTTTGGGCAAAACTTACTTTCAATCCATATTTGAATCAGTGCCCATTACTTGAATTTTGTTTTGTAGAGAGCTGTAGCCATGTCAAAGCTCTCAAAATCTGGACTTCAGCCAGCTTACTACTAATTAGATCTTCAGAGGTGCCTAGAATCCAAACAGTATGGTGTGCAGAGATATCGTCAATCATTCAGCAGAGACTGCATTCACTGCAGATATTCAGCAAGCTTGCTGTTTATAGATGCCTGTACATGTGAATCTCTCAGTGGGAGAGTCATAGAATCACAGACTATTCTGAGTTGGAAGAGACACACAAGGATCATGGAAGTCCAAGTCCTGACCCTGCACAGAACAACCGCAAGACTCACCATGTGCCTGACAGTATTGTTCAAAAGCTTCTTGTTGGGGTTCATGTTTATTTTATTAAGTTTTATTAAGTTGATTGTTAAGTGGTTTGTTCTGTTATCCCCCATGTTTTCACCAAGTAGGTTTCTCCCTAAGTTGTGCCCTCCCCTCCAGCTGTCCCTCAAGGTGTCCCCTCCCCTTGTTCCAGACGCTTCCCTGCCTGTCAAGACAACCCTGCCCCTTCTGCCCTGCCTGTCAGGGCAACTCTGCCCCTTGTTCTGGACAGTTCCTGTTATTCATTCCCTGATCCAATCTCTAGCTAGAGTCCTCTCTCCTTCCCCTGACATGGTTGACTGCTACCCCAAAACCCCACTTTAAGTGTTGCCCTATTGGCTGTTCTGTTGTATCCACCCCCTTTTTTTGTGATGCTTTATAATCCAGTGCTCAAGGCTCTCATTGTCCTGGCACCTTTGACCTTATTGGAATGGTGGCTGCTCTTTTTGTGTCCTGACCTCTTCAATAAACCGATTGGAACTTCAAGACCTGGAGAGTCTCCTCTTGCTTCTTCACCCAGTCCCTGCCTTGCCACCTTGGAGCACCACTTCTCAGGTTAGAGCTGTGCTAGCTCTAAGGTTCTGTCCCTGGCTTCACCCCAGCCAGGGCAATTCTCCACTTTCGTCACTGCTCCAGAACATCAAGGAGCTAACCCGGGCTCTGGTAGGCAGAGGCAGCTTCTTGAACTCTGTCAGGCTTGCTGCTATGACCATTTCCCTGGAGAGCCTGTTCCAGTGCACCGTAACCCTCTGGGTGAAAAATCTTTTCCTAATATCCTACCTAAATCCCCTCTGAAACAGCTTCAGGCCATTCCCTCAGGTTTTCTCACCAGTCAATAAGAAAAGAGATCAATGTCTGCCATTCCTTTTGACTCATGGGGAAATTGTAGATTACCGTGAGGTCAGACTACCCCTCAGTCTCCTCTAGGCTGAACAGACCAAGTGACCAAGCCACTCTTCATATGGATTCCCCTCAAGGCCCTTCACCATCTTTGTAACCTACCTTTGGACTATCTCTAAATAACTTTATATCTTTCTTGCATTTTGGTGCCCAAAACTGCAGAGAGGACTCTAGGCTGCACCAGCATCACAGTGGTACAGGACAAGCACAATGAGGATCTACGAAGTCACCTCTTCAAAGCTATTGTCTATTATCCTGCTCTAAGTAATGGAAATGTTTTTGTTATACATTGGTAGCTTGCATTCCTATTTATCTATGCTATTGTGCATCTTTTCTAGTTTGTTTATTAATTTCCCCTGCAGGCATCTTCCTTTGCCTCAAGGTGGTCCCTGGATAATTCCGTTTTACCACACCAGGTGGCATACCTGGTCTTTTGCATCCTCAAGCACTTGACATTTGTCTTTGGAAGTGTCAATCATTTTGTACATTTTTGTGGGTGTATTCTGCATCTGAGACACCTCTGCTTTCCCACTTTCACCTTTGTATACACACACTAAAAAAGGTGTAGAAATAAGAACCATTTCCACACATTTGATAGTACACAGAGATCTTCACATTAAACACACGTGATTTTTGTAGTGGTCAGTGAGACTTTTTAGGGCAAGTTTAAGTTATGAATACACCTTTCTTCTAAGATTATATAAAAGTCATGTAGAAGTTGGGAACAAAGGAAGGGACTGCTCACAGATTTTCATTAAAATTAGTGAATGACAATTTTTTTAAGTTTTGCTTTTCCGAGGATACATTTTTATCATTAAAAGCCAAAATTATCCTTTCCTTCCAAAACAAAAAACTTTAGAGTAATAAACTCCGTCTCTTCATTCACTTTACTCATGGGAGCCATCCCATAATTCTCAGTTTAGACTACTACAGTGAGTTGATTGCTCTAAACATAGAGCAGAAATACAGGTCATTTGAAGTAAGATCGTTAAGCAAAAATGTTATTGTAAAAAAAAAAAAAATTGTACTAAAAAGGGTCCTTAGCAAAAATTAACCAGAAAATTTTCAGATATAGTTCAAGTAATCTTATGCTCATTCAGTCTAATAATACATCAACATGTTCCTCAACATAAGCACAGTTCTACCATGCGTAAAATTTACATAAACTATAAAACTGATTCAACCGATGTTTATCAGTAGATTGTGAAAAGTACATCTGTGGTATTCTGTCCTAGCCTCCAGCAATATAAAACTCAAAGTCAAGCTGAACCAGAGGCAGTATTTGAATTTAACAGTCTTTGTCAGATTATTTCTTTAAAAGCTTTCCTAATCAATCCTATTTTACAAAATAGTTGCCTGTTCTTGTATCTTTGTATAGTCTTTTTCTGTTTAGATCTTTAAAAATTAATGATTAAAAAACCAAGAAACTCCTTGGAGATGTAATTTTAAGAACATGTAACTGTGTTGTCAATTTTTTAAAAAAATTAAACTACTAAATTCTTTTTTACCTTCCTCCCTGTTCTGTTCTCAATAAAATTATAAGTAGCAGAAAGGCTGTTATGTTTGCTGAGACTTAGCAACAAACTATTAATGTAGAGGAAACTTAACAAGAATCAAACTACATAGCTGCATACTTAACTTCATGTGCTCAAATGACATTTGTTGTGAAAAACAAAAGTCAAGTCAATCTACTTTAAAATGTAATACATGCACTCATTATGGATTCAGTTAATCCATCACACTCTCTGTTTCTGTCTCTATCCTTTTTTTTTTTTTGGTCTCAAGAGATTTGCATGCTTTGGTTTTACTTTGTATTGTAGTTCAGAAGGTCAGCTTTTACTGCAGGTGAAACTGGTTTACTTTTCACCTAGAGATTATCAAACATAGGTGCCCTTATGTATTAGGTGCAGGTCACAGAGAGAACCAAGGCATTCAGCTGTCTGTGCAGAGGTTCACAGAGACAGGTGCACATGTTTTTCTGTGTTGCAATAATTGTGTCAAACAGAGAATGATTTCATGAGGTTAGGTTAAAAGATCACGATGACAACTAACTTCTCCATGTCAATCTGAATGTATTTATGTGTATATCTTTCTTTTTTTTTTTTTTAAATATGCCAGACAATTAATTCATACCTCATCTGAAAGGACAAAGCACTGAAAGGACAAAGGTCTATGTTGTAGGCCTGGCAAAATCCAGTTTCGTCTATGCTTTTAAAAAGTGCTAAGCCAGCTCTGTACTTTCGGTGATGTTTTAAGGCCATTAATTAAATGTGACAGATATCTGATTGCAGCTTTGCTTCTCTCATGTTGACCTCCAGATAAGCCTTAAATTTTTTTATCCTATATTTTTAAAATATGTACAGCATTTTACTTGATTCCTCAACTTCATATCACAACCTACTCAGTCTATGATCAGACATGCTGATTACAGTCCATGTGCATGACATATAGAAATGTCATACTGCTATGACACTGGGCTCTTAAGACCTTAATTAGCGTGTCAGTTCCAAACTTTGAACTTTTAATGAAAAACATCTCTGAGTTTTTATGTTAACCTTTAAATAGGGAACTACTCTATATTTTAATGACAATTGCAGCTGTTTACTTCCATTTTATCCCCTATCCCCTAATCCTTTCCACTGCAGCTCCATTTTAGAGTCTTTAGTTTTCTGCATTTTAATCACCTTTACTGAGTTTTAGTGGTGACTATGAGGTGAATAATTTATCATCCTCTAAACAGAGGCAAAGAAGCAGAGTAAATGATCCTTCACAATTAGATTTAGAAGGTGACTTTAAAATCCTAGGGGATTGCCCAATACATTAAAAGTAGTCAATTTAAAAATTTAATTAGAAAGGTAGAACCTGGTTTTGTGTGTTAGACATATACTTTAGGTTCACCCTGAAGAAGATTTCATTAACATTTGCTCATTTTTACACATTTGTGTTTTTAAGATCCTCTTCTTTATAATGGATCTGCTGCTTCCCTTTTTAGATAGACACAAGACTAAATACACTCAGGCAAAACAGATACAAAGCCATTAGTGAAAGGGCACATTTTTGAGCAGTCAATTAGGGTAGTCTGGTCTATTTAAATTCTAGCCAATTTATTGTCCTTACACATTTAATTCATTAAAACAAGTTAGAGAAGTTGAGGACTCTATATAATGATCTTCCAAGTCTTTTTCCTTACAGAGATAATCTCAAAGAGATGACCTTAATTCTTGCACTGTGGTATACAAATATAGTTCTATTGTAGTTGAAAGAAAAGACTGTAAGGTTATTTTACTCAGGTGTTAGATGTTTTGTATTATTTTAAAGGTATCATGTCTCTCTTCTAATGGCATGTATTCCCTCGCTGCTTTTTTTTTTCTTTCTTTCTTTCTTGCAGGAGACTGAAAGCATGGTGGTGGTTCAGTTCTGGTCTTGGTTAGTAAATATTAAGTGGTATGTATGTATGTATGTATGGCAAATCTGTACTCATGTTGATAGAATCATAGAATCTTGAAACTAAACCCCATCTCCTTCAGCTGCTCCTCATAAGACTTGTGCTGCAGACTCTTCACCAGCTCTGTTGCCCTTCTTTGAACATGCTCTACCACCTCAATCCATGTCCTTCTTGTAGTGAAGGGCTCAGAACTGAACACAGGATTTAAGATGTGGCCACACCAATGCAGAGGGACAAAAACTGCTCTAGTCCAGCCAGAACACTATTGTTTCTTGACCATCTGGGCACATACTGGCTCATGTTTAGTTGGCTGTTGACCAGTACTCACAGGTCTTTTCCTAGCAAGCAGCTTTCCAGTCACTCTTCCCAAGCCTGTAGTTCAACAAAGTGAACCTCATACAATTGGCCTCAGTCCATGGATCCAGCCTATCCAGATCCCTCTGCAGAGCCTTCCTGTCTTCCAAAAGATCAACACTTCCACCCTATGTGGTGTTGTCTGCAAACTGACTGAGGGTGTGCTTGATCCCCTGGTCCAGGTCATTGATGAAGATATTAAACAGGGCTGTCCACATTACTGAGCCTTAGGGAACACCAGCAGTAACCAGCTGCCAGCTGGATGTAGCACCACGCACCACTACTCTTTGGGCTCAGCTAGCTGGACAGTTTTCTGTCTAGCCAAGAGTATTCTCATTCAGGCCATAAGCAGTGTCACCGTGATAATCCTGTGGGAAGTTACGTAAAATTCTTTATTGCAGTCTAGGTAGACAACACCAACACCTTTCCCTCATCCACCAAGTATGCCAGCTTTTCATAGAAGGAGATCTGGTCAGTCAGGCAAGACCTACCTTTCATAAACCCGTACTGAGCACGGTCATGTGTATTGTGCAGCATAATGGAGCTCAAGGTGATCTGTTCCATGACCTTCCTGAGCACCGAGGTCAGACTGACAGGCCCATAAATCCCCTGGATCCTTCTTCTGTCCCTGCTTGTAGATGGCTGCCACATTTGCTCATCTCCTCTCAATTGGGACCTCCCCTATCAGGATGTTTGATGGAAGATGGCTTGGTGAGCTCTTCCACCAGCTACCTCAGTGTCCTTGCGTGGATGCTATGTGGCCCTATAGACTTGCAGGTGTCTAAGTGGTATAGCAGGTTGCTGACCTTTTTTCCTATGGATTACTGGGGCTTCATTCTCTTTCCCATCCTTCTGGGCTTCCATCTTTCAGCTCAGGACCCATGTATCCTGATAACACTTGGTTTTACTTTTAAAGACTGAGACAAAGGAGATATTAGGTAGCATAGCCTTTTCCTCATCCTTTGTTATTATGTTTCTGCCTACATCCACTAAAGGACAGAGATTCTCCTTAGCTCTCCTTGTGTTGCAGTTGTGTTTACAGAAAATTTTTTTAATCACCTTTTACAGCAGTAACCATATTAAGTTCCAGCTGAGTTCTGACTCTTCTAATTTTTTCCCTGCACAACCTCACATCCATGTAGCCCTCCAGAGTTCTCTGCTCCTTCTTCTGGGTTAGGTTTCTGGTGTAATTTCTGTGAAGAAATACTCTATGGCTCACCTGGAAGATTGTGATTATTCAATCTGTTTTCAAATTGAATTTAAATACTTTGATCTTGAATAACACAGAAAAGGTTGGTAGTTTGTCATTTTTTTTTCTTGTTCCACTGCTGTAAATAGCCTTTGAAATTCACCTTTTGAAGATGACATTAGACTTACCAATTTTTTTCTTAACTATCTTTAGAACTAGGAGAAGATTGATTCCTTCAGGGTCAGGCATTATACTGAGGCTGACACTTCTGGAAAGCTGCAATGTTAAATAGCATTTCTTTAGCACTATTCTTAGAAATAATATACACGAAGTATTCACAGTGTTTCTAAAATTATATTTTTGCTAATTTAGACTGGATAAGTGATACCATGTAAGCATTCTTTTCAGTATCACTGCCAATAAAACTGACCTTTGTTTGGGAGAAAACCTTATTTTTAGAAGCTAGACCCCATCAAATTTGTTTTATAAGCTGTCTTATCCTAGTATTCAATAAAAATTTAAACAAATATGAACAATAATAATTGTTTTTACCAGGACCCCTTAGGATTTTATTTCAGGAAAAGGAGCAAAATACCTGTTCTGTGAAAGAAATAATTGATTGCTGCTCCATAGGATATTATTTTCATGAATTTTAGCTCAAGGCTGAAAGTATCCTTTGGAGAAGGGTAAGCTTCATTACCAATTATAAATCATGATTAACACATCTTATTTGAATGAAACATATAGCACTAAGAGTGAGATATTGGAACCTTTTGAAAATTATATTAAAAATTTCCTTGACTTCTGCTAGATCTAAAGTTTCAGACAAGTCTAACCTAACATTTATCCCCAGTTGAATAAGTTCTGTTGAAGCGTGTAACAGAAACTTTTCTACAGGAATCTGAGGGAAGATCTCCACTTCAGTAGGACCGTAAAGAAATTACTTAAGTGTCTACAGATTCATGTGTTTATATATTTTCAGATATGTTTGTAATCCAAGAAAATAATACTGATTTTATTTTTTTTTTTACATTAGATGATTTTGAGGCAAAACCCCCACGTGGTACTAAATTGCTTTTAAAAATTCAAAATAGTTTCTCAAAATGGCCTAATATATTTTCTCACATGACAAAACTAGAGAAAATAAATGGAGTTACACCACAATATATCAAGTGTTTTATATTCTATATTCATGTGATTTTAAGAGTATGAAAGACTACACAAACACAAAATCAATCATAAGCTCTGAGCAACTGAGATAAAAAAGAAGTTAGTTTTTTAGAAGTTCAGCTGATAAAAATGATTCAAGGCATGTTATAGGACCTGAAAATCATTACTTGCCAAGTGGATGTATAATGATTACTTTGTCTTCTAAAACTGCAGCTAAACTAAAATCACTAAGTGTGATAACTGTGTGAGTCAGCTTGTTAAAGCATCCAAGAGCCTTCTCAGAATTTCAGTATTCTCTTTGTGGGAGAGTAGTTTCTTTCTTGCAATGGTTTCTTTCCCTAACTTGTTGTGGTTTAGTATTTTCAGTCTGTGCGTTTGATTTTTCAGTGTGAGAGAGAAGGGATGCATGAAAGAAAAAATGCAGGCCAAAATAAAATACAGTTGTAACAGCTGAAATAAATTATCATCAGTCAAGATGGCTTGGAGAGTGGGGACATGGGAAGAACTATTCCAAAGTTATGATAGATTTTGAAGAGAGAGCAGTTAGAGACTTTCCTATTGTGGAAACAATTTGAATTTTTTTTTAATTAAGATTTGAATTTTCTCTGGTGGAGTAAACAGATTAATTAACCTTTCTTATCTGTGAAATAACTTCCATAAACCCAAAGAAAAAGAGAGGCAGTATCTGGATGTTACACAGGTCAAACAAGTAGTCCTGACTTACCTAAGACACAGAATTATTGCCACAGAAGAGACTGGTTTTAATATGCCTGCTGTACTGTTCAACTAAAACTAGTGGGCGAACTAGCAGCAACAAGTAACCAATTATATCTCTCTGAGTGCATCAGAGAATACCCAGGTAAAACCAAACCTAATTAAGAGTGAAGTTAAGCTTGGTGAAAAGCTTACTGAAAAGCTTAATTTGTTTATTTAGTTTGACTTGCTATCTTACTTTAGTTAATCATTGGCTAGCCTTAGTATATCAAGTGCTAAAGCATTAAGAGCATTTATTAACAATAATTAAAAATCTGAATTTTCGTTACTTCAATAAACCAGGCTGTTTGTGACTCTGTGATTGTGGAAGTTTTTGTTCACTGCAACTGGACTAATATAATGTGAATTGGCTATAATCACAAACTAAGCCCAGCCTCACCCAGCCTCAAGGATCAGTTGGAAGGCAAAGGAGTTTATTTTCTGCCAAATTTCTTTACTCTTAATACACCAGTATTGGGGGAACTGTGTGTCTGGAAAACTCTGCAACTCATAAAACCATGCTAAAGTCATCACATGAAAGAATGCTTCATGAATGGCACTGAAAATTTTAAATTTTAATTTTTTTTTCAAAACAGGGGCACTAAGAAACAGAAAAACTGTTTTCAGAGGCTAAAGTTATATTGGCATTTGCAGTTCAGGTAAATAATATAATTTCATGAGCAAATACTGCATTTTTTTATCTTTATTTCCCAGTAAAGTAAATACTGAATTTAATATGAAGCTACCATTGTGACAAGGTAAAGATGCTTACAGCAAAGTTAGATTGTTACACAGGCTGTGATTCAAGCCCAGATCTGTGATTACTTTGGTGAAATTCAGTGATGCTAGAAGTCTGTATGGGGTCTGAAGTTGTAAGCCCAGATACTGATATTGGCCTTGAGTATTTTATAATACAAACCATGCCTCTAGCACCATGTAAAGGTGCAAATAACTTCTACAGATATCCTATATTTCTTTATACCTGCTTGCTTAGAATATAATCTTCGGGGACAAGTATTTTATTTATTACTTTGGAGTTGTTTATTTTTTTCCTGCTCATAAATAAAACATACTTCAAAGCATAGACGAAACTGAAGTAACTAAGAAGTTACTTCTAATCCTTAACTTCAACTTTTTCTCATAATTTAATTTGAACTATGACTTTCATCTATCGAGAAGACTTAATATACTCTTTCTTGATCATTTTATTTCTAATACAATAAATGCTTACTTTAGGAATAAAGCTTTGCTTTCTGTTGAATAATGGGAAAATATGGCTATTGCACATAGAAGGAAAACATGAGTACATTTTCTGCTAAACATGGCTAGAACCAGTATCAGATTTCTAATCTGAGTATGATTATATATATCAATAAAATTCTTGTGATTAATTGGGGAAGAGGGTACAAATTCTGATAAATAAAGTGGATTTTTAGTGAAATAAATATATAATGAGATTTTTTTTTTTGATTTCTTTGGTCATGTTTTTACATCTGATGATGTACTTGATGAAATAATGATGACTATAGTAATTTAATTTCGCACATAAATGCCAGATCTCAACAGCATGAATCTTTCTCCTTAGGGCAGTGAAACCCTAATTGCCTAACTGGATGTGTTACTCGAGAAGTTTACCTCAAACCACACTAAGCAAGGGAAACGTGCTATTATGGATAAATCTGGGTTACTTAATCTGTTCACGTATTTTTAAAAGCCATTGATCTAAATTACTGCAATTATAGTAAGGGCACACAGTGACTGATGAAGAAGACAGCAGAACAGCGGACTAAAAGGATTGAGTTGTAATTGATCTCAATGAACCCCTCTCAAAAGCAGGACTTCCTAAGCCATGAGCAACACCCAGACTTTCTTTTGTACTTGCACATTTGTCCTGTCTGTGGAAATGGAACTATATTTTCCTTGAATGGGCTTATGTGAAAATGTACACATATAGCATAGAGTAAACCTTAGCAAAGAACAAGGTCCAAATTAACTTGTTTTGCTTTTTCACTTGACAGCATCTCATTTATTTATTACCTATTCTTTTGCTCTCCCTTACTAATTATAAAAGTGCTTATAATAGGAACTTTAAATCCTTAATTTCAGGAAGCAGGCTCTAAACAAAGTCTACTTTTAAAGCAGCAGCATAGTTGATCTGCTCAAATGACAGTTCTTGAAGAAGTGAAAACATTTGCAAGTTATCTTGAAGGCAAGTGATTCTCTACTTGATAATCATTATATGTTCATATTTTTAAGCAAGGTTTTGTTTCACACTGAGATGGCCAACTTCATAATCTCTTCATCCTAATATGCAGAGAGTGAGATTACTGAAAAATCCTAGAAATAACACAGTATCTTATCTACCATAACTAGCTTTCAGTTGTGGATTTACAGGACAAGGCATTACGGCAACAAAAGGGTTTTCAGGGTGATGGCAGATTGGGTACAAGATCCCAATTTGATTGAAATCTAAATGTGGCAGCTGAAAAGTACAATAGTGTAAAATTTAGGTAAGACACTTTTATTGCCCAGGAACTATGAAACATTAATAAGTCAGGATCTACATGTTTGATGTAATTTATCATTAAAATAAGCATAATACATAGTTTTGTCTAATTTATACTAAAGCAAGACAAAAATATTCTCTATTCTAAGAAAATTTCTGCCAACATACTTTCTTATGGACTGATTAGACAGAGGCTATCTTACCAAACAAAGCATTTCACATAGACCTACTCAATTTTTAGATACAAAATTTCAAGTAATATTACTCTTTAGACTCCCATGGAAAAATGTGTATGCAAACAGAAGACTTAGGAAAAAATACTGATATAGTAATTGTGGAAATGAATAAAGAGCATAGAGAGGAACTTTTAGAACATCTCATTTTACTAAAAGAGAAGAAACAATAAATGGCAAGCCTTACTGTTCATGGTTGCAGTCGCAGTTTCTTCTATTTTTTGTCCAGCATACTTTACAACATTTGGAAAAAGTGAGAGTTAAAAAAATCAAAATGTTACACTTATGATTGTACATTATTAACTTTTCCATTTGCTTCCATAAAAATCCTGTGGTAAGTAACAATTACATCCTGTTTCTCTTCAGTTTTATGTAAAATGTCTAGTGCCTGGTTTCACAATTCCAACAATTCTGTAATAAGTTCTAAATATCATGCAGCGCAATGATGTAAGCATTCATTTCAAAGATGGGAGAAGGGCTGGGGTTTAGCTTTTGGTCTGACAAGGTCAGCTATTAAGCTACCATACTGTTCTTTGTATTGTATTCAAATACTTTGTCAGGGAATACAGAAGACATGTATGTGGGACCCACAAATACAATAATCTGTTTATAGCAATTATTTGGGGAACTCGAACTTCTGAAAGCAGTAGAAAAATTAGAGGAATTACTGCAAATGGTCTGGACTTATTTCCTACCATTTTTTATTTTAAAATCTCAGTTTTCGTTTGGAGTCCAATCAATATTATGTGTTTTTGAGAGAACAACAAGAACAACTGTTCTTTGTTGGGCACATGCCCGATGTCAGTGTTCACAGTGAAGCTTTTGGGATTATTAATAGAGAATAACCAACAGCTGGACTCTAAAAAGACTGGAGTAAGTTCAAACTAAGTGTTTATAGTATGTAGTTTAAGGTCTCACAGCACCAAGGTCAGGGAAGATAAACTGGACCTTAAAAATAAAGCAGATATCAAGGATTTCCAAGAGTAGGATCTGTTACAAATATCCATAATCCAATTCACTGCAGCAGAGCCCAGATTTTAACTACCAAAGTTAAGTAAAATATCTTTTCTTGTATGCAATGGAAAAAGATCTCCTAAGGGGGCCATGTGGATTGTGAACTTTTCCAATTATTCTGTTTATTGCTGAATTATCATAACATAAAAAAAAATAACACACCATGATATGAAGCTATAAGGAAAAATCTGCTAATCAACATCAGTTTTGCTAAAAAAGGAGAGGAGAAAGAGAAATTCTAATGACAGAGTTTATAATTTCCATGCTAGGCACAATGTGAGAGAGACAGCCAAAGCTCCCTTGGCTTGGATGGAATAAATAAATATTAAAAAAACCCAAACAAACAAAAATCACTACCACCAACAAAAATAATTGAAAACACCAATAACAGTTGAGAAAAAGCCCAGTAAAGTTACCCTACTGTATATTAATTCAGCCTAATAGAGGACACTTGCAAATGCCGTGAAAGAAGTAGTCTTTAGGAAAGAAAATAGTGAAAAAGTAGGTGGCAGCTTCTTACAAAGATTCTTCTGTAATCCTTCATTTATGTGAGCATTATCATTAAATCTGGACATGTAATATCAGCTTCTCATTCAGGAGACAGTGGATGGTAAGGGCAATCATATTATGCTGTGTCTCTATTAAATGTACGATTCCCTTAACTAAAACAGCACATTCAAGGTGAGAAAACAAAGTCATGTCTATTTTTAATTCTGATGTAAAATATAGTCTGTGGTTTCAGCAGGCACAGAAATAGGAGGTTACAAGCCAAAACTTTCCTTCTTTGGAGACAAAGAAGTGGCTTCTATGTATGCATATATACATATATATAAATATATAAATATATATATACATGCATATTTATATATATATATATATACACATATATATACATGTATATATGTATGTATCTTCAGACTCTACACATTATTAAAGTAGAAATATGTTTCCATGTCATAACTAGTAAACATAAATTAATGATTGCTTTTAATGTTCTAAATTAATCAAAATAGGAAAATACAAAGTAACTGAATGGAGGAGGATGGATTTGTGCTGGTTTTGCTCTGGACTACAATCACAAATAATCAGTTAATTTCTCTTTTAAAGAAAAGAATAGAAGGTACAAGAGGAGTGCACATTGTTTGCAGATAGTTGTTGAGGTACAGAGACTTTTTTATATTCAGTAGCTATTTCAAAGCTCTCCAGGATACAAATTAAGGTTTCCTGTGCTGCTGAATATTGTCCTGTCTTTTATGTACTACCCAGTACCTCAAGTATGCAAAGCTCATAAATTGGACATGGCAGAGGCAAAGATAATAAGTGACATTTATAATCATTTCAAACAAGTTGTATTAGTATTTTATTTTACTTTTGGCATCAGGAGCTTTAGAGACATTTGAGTTACATTTGTCCTTCTTTTCTACAAAGCTGTGAGAGCTAGGAACTTCTAAAATGAATCACAGATTTTCTTCTAATTACATGACTGCAGGAACTGGAGCTTAAAGTTCGTACAACATGGGGATTGCAATAAAATTAGGAGTTGACAAGTGTGTCATAGAAGAAATCTTAATCCAAAACCAGAATCTTGACATAAGAAAACCTGATAATTATTTTAAATTATTGATCCATAGGCATGCAAGTAGTAAAGGTGGAATGGTGCCATCCCTGCAGGGCCAGACCTATAGAGAAATCCACTGAAAACACTAAAAATTATCCTTTTTTTTTCACATATTTCTATCTCATATGAATATAAAACTCTATTCTTTCCTTCTGATCCTTCCTTTTGTTTAACTTTTGAATATTTATTCATGGCAATTTCCATCTTTTCTACTGGAAGTATAAGGTACATTTTTCCTACTCCTAAGTTAAGGATTTCTGTCTAGAGGCAGTTCCATATTTATGTCATCATACTGCAGAATGTCATCATACACAAGTGCTGGAAGTGACTGTATTTGATGATCAAGTGTCAGGCATGTTTAAAGGCATACAGAGAATTGCAGATTGCATCAGCTGTTCTGATGCAGATGGAGACTTCCATGTCCACTCAAATGTCATGAGGATTGAGAAGTAGCATACCATGTGAAGAAGTCTTTTTAATGGTGATACACCCAACCTGTATGGTACCTGATCAACCTACACTGATCTAGTTAATGAGATCTAGAGGTGATAAGCATCCATATGGAGATGGCCACGCATTTCTGAATGAAGAGTGTAATTGTCACCTATCTATGCTGAAACAGTACAAAGTAGTTCTGAGTAAATTCTGTCAGACATCCAGGAGAGTAAATGTTAATCTGAAATTCCAAGGTCACGTCCCAGGCCTGCAGCAGTCTCAGTCTCCCCTCACTCTCTGATTTTTAGATCACAAAACACAATGATGAATAGATGTGATCAGAAGAAAAAAAAACTTCCAAATGGAATGGGAAGTCACTTCTGTCTGCTGTTCATTGTGACCATTTTGGTATTTAAAAAGAGTTAATAAAGAAGATGGAGAGGGACTTTTCACATGGGCAGACAGTGATAGGACAAGGAGAAAATTTTTAAACTTAGAGAGGGGAGATTTAGATTAGATATTATGAGGAAAATCTCTACCCTAGACGGTGTTGAGACACTGGAACAGAAAAGTTGTGGATGTCCTGTTTATGGAAGCATTCAAGGCCAGGTTGGATGGGGTCATGGGAAACCTGACCTAGTGGATGGCATCATTGCCCATGGTGGCTGGAGGAGGCTTTGAATTAGGTGATCTTTAAGGTCCCTTCCAACCCAAACCATTTTATTGTTCTGTAATACTGTTCTTGCCAAAAACCTTTGGCAACTTGCCAAAAACCTTTTGTGAGCAACTGTGTGTTAGGACACTGCATCATTGCTAGAGTTAAAGTAGTTGGATAATCATTTGAAAAGGGCACATATCAGCTACAGAAAACATGGCTCACTGTTCATAAATAAAATGCATGTCAGGATCTTGCATTAGCCTCAGGTTTCTGAACTGCAGTTGTGTCAGATCTAGTCTGTTGCTAATGACTTCTATGGTACATATAAAGTAAGCAGTGTCTTTAAAAAAATATGAAGAAATTCAGATTAAAACTTTTCCTTGATAACACCTGAGCTGTTATTTCACTGTGAAGCTGCTTTACTCAGCTCCTACGAATGGGCTTTTGAATTTCTTTATATGCTGAGAAAAATCTCTTAAGGCCACCATGATGAAAAATACACACTGTTTCACTTACTGGAGGATGTTGTTACTGAATGGTTTTGTATCAGTATCAATCACATTCTGAGGAGTTTTTACAGTAGGTGATATTCCCTGTATTTATTTCAGGTTGATGCTGGTCTTGATTGTCAGGGATTAAAGCTATGTCAGCAGTTGTTTGTATCATATAATGTACTAATAAATTGCAACAACTTGACCTTGCAACCTGACTTGTTCCTAATATTACCCATGAGGATACTCTAAATTATCTAATAATGTATTTCCTTTTTTGACCATTCTGTCCAGATTCCCGAAAGTACACCTTTACAAGCCTTACCACTATGTCTTGATGTAAAAAGCAGATCAAGAATTTTTTGTAAGGAACTTACTCATCCTTCTAAATGAATATACATTTGACATGTATACTTAAATCTTCCAAAATTACTGGGTACCATCCCTCATTGTATCCACTCTAGCACATTTATAGTCTAATTACCCTAGAGAAAATCTTAGTTCAAGGTTATGTAAATGACATCTAACCTCCTTAAATGGCATTGGGAAAAAGATGTAAAAATAAATCTACTAGTGTGAAGATATAATGCTAGTTACAAGAATATGCTAAAATGATTAAATATAAATGAAAAAAAAAAAGAATTTGCAGGAAGGGAAGCCTCTGTTTCAGCTAGATTAATGTAAAGTAGTCCCTAAAACAAAGTATTTAAATAGTCCTATACTGAGAAAGAATATTCCGTTGCTAATTTTTAAACATGAAATCCTGTTAAAAGCAAAAAAGCACTACACCTTATGCATAAAACCAAAATTTTATTGTTAGACCAATCAAAATGTAACAAAGTTACTACTTGTCCAGGTAACTGATATTAATTAGTTAAGATTTATATGCATATACTTGCATATATGCAAATCTATGCCTTTTCTTTAGCACTATGCTCCCTCTCCCAATATCCTTTCAGTTCCTGAGGTCCAATTTACTAGTCTTTCTCAAGCAGAAATGGCAAGAGATTATGATAAGACACTACCATCACCAGTCCCAAATTCCTCATCATGTAACATTTAATGCTAGCAAGGGAAGAAGGACAGATGATCCTTGTTCTTTACAGCCAATTAAGACTATTTTTTCCCCTCAGGTTTTGTTACCAGTCTATGATCTACCAGTTTTTCTTAATTACCCTGACTAGCCTCATCTGAAATGGATCCTCACCATATCCTTGCCCTGTAGTGCCATGATATTTATTTAAATTAGACTTGGACACCTATCTTTTCCTTAAGGTGAATTAAAGTGATCTCTTTTCAGTTCTGCCTTTAGCCTCAGCTTGGGTATTCACCTATGGGAAGAGGTATGAAAACTAACAGTACTGAATTATTTAAACACTTGTGGTTTTGCATCCATATGTATCTTCATCAATGTATCTTCAATCAATGATATATAAAATTTTACAGTGTTAAACTTTACCAAGTAATGGTAAGTGAGAGGAAATGTATTTAATTAGGGGATGATGTAAAATGACTGAGTATCACTACTAAAACATTTTTCCAAAATCAGAACTAATTAAGTAAAGATGCTGATAACACGCAACTTTTAAAAGCAGAGTATCCACTAGTTTGTGCAAAGTGAATTTCAATGTAAAATGTTAATTTTCCATCCTAAATTTTCAATTTGATCATTGTGCTGGTTTAGTCTGGGGGAGAGTTTTGTTCACAATAGCTAACATGAGGTTATGCTTTGGATTTTTGCCGAAAACAGTGTTGAGAATACAGAGATTACTGTATTACTGCTGAGCAGGGTTTACATACATCAAGGCCTTTTCTGTTTTTCCTACTACCCTGAGAGTGAGGGGCCTGGGGGCAGACAAGAAACGGGTAAGGGACACAGTTGTGACCCCTGACCCCAGATTACCAAAGGGGTATTCCATATCACATGGCATCATGCTCAAGATATAAGATGGGGTACAGAACAAGGAAGTGAAGTTTTGAATGATGGCATTTGCTATTCCAAGTCATTTTTGCATGTGATGGAGCCTTGCTTTCCTGGAGATGGATAATCATCTGCCTGATGATAGGAAGCAGTAAATTATTTCCTTGTTTTTCTTTGTATATGCAACTTTTGCTTCACATATTAAATTGCTCTTGTCTCAACCCATGAGTTTTCTTACTTTCACTTCTCAATTCTCTACCCCATCCCACTGAGGGGCATAAGCTGTGCTGTTCCTTAGCTGCTAGCTGGGGTTAAACCAGGATAAGCATGAAATTATTTTGTACAGTTAATAGTGGGGTTTAACATTTTCAAATATCTTTCATTTGTAAAACTAAACGGGAAAGTGGCTGGTCTCTCATCATACACTTTCAAATTCTTTAGTGATCCAGTAACATGTAGATATTGGCTCTGAAGAGAGCTATAAATAATTTGAGCATTTCACTTTGCAGGAGGAACAATTTTACATATTGCTTTTTAAAATTCTGTTTCCTATTATACTTCAGAAGCACAGGTGAAAAAACAAATTGAAGTGCAAGCAGACATTATACTCATGTTAAGGATGCTGACTGTCAAGTGTGCAAACCCAAGGGAGCTGTGCTTCTCTGTACTCATGCAGAGTCTTTGATCAACTGCATAACTACTCAGCCTCAAGATTACAATGAGTATCTTGCGTGCATTCATTGTGGAATGCATTTAAAATTGTATTTAATGAGGAAGGGCAACTAGACTCTTAATCTAACTGCTAGTGTGATGATTATCAATTGGTATTCATTTTGAACTAGAATTTGATGTCATTCAAAAGAGGCTGTTTATGTTTCCCTAATTTTTTTTTTCTTACCATACTTGCCAGTATGCATGATCACTACCATGTAAAAAATTCATGATATGACTGTCTCCAATGCTTATAAACCACACTGGATTCCCTGCTATTTTAATTTTTCTGGACTTCAAAATGTTTAGGACCAGTGGTGATTAGGTGGCCAAAGCATATAAACTAAATGGATTAATACTACATCTTCTTAAAATGATTCTTAGTAACTTGCTTTGCAAGTTTGGTGAGGGATGTGAGCAGATATGGCAGACCTGCTGTGGATAAGTATACCACTCAATGTAAAAGACTAATACAATTACGTAGAATCATAGAATATCCTGAGCTGGAAGGAACCCACACAGATCACCAAATGCCAGTTCTTGGGCTCTGCATAGGACAGCCTCAAGAATCAGAATTCTTGAATTCTCTCAGGCTTGGTGCCATGACCACTTCTCCATGGGAGTTTGTTTCGATGCTCAACCGCCCTCTGGGTTAAAATCCTTTTGCTAATATCCAACCTAAACCTCCCCTCACACAAATTCAGGCCATTCCCTCAGGTCCTGCCACTGGACACCACGGAGAAGAGATCCATGTCTGCCTGTTCTCTACATCTCATAAGGAAGTTGTAAACTGCCATGAGGTCTCCCCTCAGTCTCCTCTTCTCCAGGCTGAACAGACCAAGTGACCTCACCTGCTTCTCATATGGCTTCCCCACAAAGGTGTTCACCAGCCTTGTGGCCCTCTTTGGGACAATCTCTAATAGACTAATGTCTTTCTTATATTGTGGCACACAGCACTCCAGGTGAGGCCACTCCAGTGCAGAGCAGGACAATCCCCTCCCTTGTCCAGCTGGCCATGCTGTGCCTGATATCCCCCCGGACATGCTTGGCCTTCCTGGCTGCCAGGGCACTGCTGACTCATGTTCAACTTTCCATCAACCAGGATCCCCAGGTCCCTTTCCATGGCACTCATTTCCAGCCTCTCATTCACAGTCTGTCTGTACATCCAGAGTTTCCCTATCTCAGGTGCAGAATCCGGCACTTGTCTTTGCTAAAGTTCATATGGTTGGTGATTGCCCAGCCCTTCAGTTTGTGCAGGTCCCTCTGCAAGTCCTCCCAGCCTTGGAGGGAGTCAATAGATCCTCACAATTTTGTATCATCTGCAAGCCTGCCTAATATCTCCTCAAGTCCTGCATCCAAATCATTTATGAATGTGTTAAAAGAGCACAGAGCCGAGGATGGAACTCCACTAGTGGATCTCCACTAGGGACAAGTTACAAGTCTGATGTCACCTCATTCACTGCAATCCTTTGTGCCTGACGTGTAAGCCCACCACAAAATGGTGCTCTCCCACCATGATGTATTTATCCAGCTGTGTGCTGGGCATTGTGTCCAGAAGGATCCTGTGAGAGATGGTATTGAAAGCTTTATAGAAATCCAAAGAGATTACCTCACCTGGCTTGCCTTGCTACTTGCATTACCTTATTACAGCCCTTCTGCTATGCAAGTCCACAGTTTTCTTTTTCTTAATATATTGATTCTCTTGGAGCACACAGATCAAGGGTTGCTATGATGTTCAAGGTTGCTTTGATGATCATTATTTGCCCTGCTCTTCCAAGAACACATCCAGGCATCTCAAAAACTTCAAGATACAGCATAGATGTGCCAAACCTCCCACCCCTAAATGGTTCCTGTGAGTTCTATTTTAACTTCATTGGCAATAACTAGAGATGGTCTTGCTCTCTGTCCACTATAGTCTCAGCCTTTGGGCTTAAGTTTTCAAGCTTTCTTTTTTTCCTGTTTTTACCTAGTTTCTGTTTTTACCTAGTTACAGTGTGCTTTTCAGCATTCTGTCCAGGCAGGCTTTTTTTTTACTTCAAATTTCCCCTCAATGTTTTTAAAAGGAGTTAAGGGAGCACTGAAGTGCTGATGTCATCTCAATTAGCAGGTCTAATCTTGTGTATGTACTAAGTGCCAGAAGTAGTGAAAGTGAGGTCTAGCATGAGAGTAAAACTATATTAGATAGCTGACAAATATTACAGCCAGAGAATCTACTCTTCACACAGATAATACAAGTATCCAGATATGTCAGTAGGAATAGTAAGACAATTAGTAGTGGAAGATTGCCAGAAGCTAAAATTTTGAGAGATTGTGGCAGCTTTCTAACAGCACAAAACAACACTAAATAAAGTTTATGCTTCTGTTCAAAGCAAGAACAAACAACTAGTTAAATTAATGCCAGAAAACCTTTAAGCCTTACCTCCAGGTACCAGGAATGACCAGTCAGTGCAATGGCAGTAATCAATCCCGAAATAAATAATTATGGAACAACTTTGACTGGAGAAGTTTCTCTTCTGAACCTTAATATTTTGTTCACCTACCATCTTTACATTGTTCTGTATTATTCTATTTTCAGTCGACATATCCTTTTTTTCTTAAATACAGAAGTATAAGTCATAGTATACCATGACAGAAGAAGGAGTGAAATATCTACATGTCGAAGCAATTGTCAATCATCTCCCCTTTAGAGTATTAAAATGATTAATGTATTAGTCTTTACAAATAATATTTACTGTTTTAAGACTTCTGCTCCCCACAAAATTGTTTAACAAATGAATTGTGTTTTAATTAATTAATTAGAACACCATGCCCTGGGGAGTTGCTACTCTGACTGTGTATTTTTCTTGGGAGTGGATGAAGAACACTGGAGCAAAAAGCATAAAAAGGAAAGCATTGTTCACAAGAGTGTTACAGTGCATGTGATCAAAGATGGTTAGGTGATGGATTGAAGTAAGTGATGTGGAAGCATTGCAACATTTTAATAGTATCCAATTAGCTGGCTGTTTGATAACACAAGAAAATAATCAGAAAGAGTAATATCCAAGAATCATTTGAGGTGAAAACTCAAATCCAGACAGACTTGTAAGGCAAGAAAAGGCACTATAGAAATAAAAGCATTTATTTCCTTGGTCTCTGTTTCTTTCCTACAGGTGTCAGATTATAGGTTGGCTGTCTCACTGTGTGTGCTTTGCTGAAAATTTAATAGGTGGGATCCCATCTTTTTCAGAAAATAAGCATTTTAGCTTCTTAGAAAGATATCTTTTTATAGGTTATAAATAACTTTTTCCTCCAGTTTACAAGCCAGGGGAGCTAGGTCATCTATTGCACAGAACAACACCATGTTTTGAATGACTTGAGCGGCTTAGTGGCTTTTCTCTGCCAGAACCTAGGTAGAGGATCCTGCTCTGGTTTAGAATCAAACAATAGACTTTCCATTGTACTTAGCTGGCTAAAGAATAATGTGCCTTTATGAATGCCTTGGTGAAGACTCAAAGTGTTGATAATTTCTTTCAGGAACACACAAAAATAAGCTTGAGATGTGTTTGTGTTTTCCCTCAAAAACTGCCTGAGAATTTACTATGTGATCATTAGGATTTTCTTTCTCCAAAGTACTCAAACAGAAAATACTGAAGGCCAATTTAAATGTTAATGTAACACATACTGTGATGATCAGTGCTGAAGCTGTGTGGGAGTATAGATCCTTTACAGGTGTCAACTAAAAATACAATAAAAATGTAGTTTCTTGAATGATAAATAATTCAGATACTAAATATGCGGCCATAATATCAGTGTCTGTGAATTTGGGTGTCACAGCTGTGGACTGTTGTTAACTACCTGAAAAAACTGTCAAAGAAGAGTTTATCTATTTATTTTGCTATAATTTGTTGACGAATTCTGATGAGCTCATATTTTCTCTTACATTTTTGTTCCCAGAATGATTTTTCAGGTATGACGTCTTGAAATTACTTCTATCTGTAATGATAATTAGTGTACATCCACCAATGTAACAATTCTACTCATATTGCTGCAATTATTATTCAATACATACTGTTCATTTAAAACAGACTTATCTCTGTTAGATGTATACAATTAAATAAGTAATGAATGTAACTATGAAAACACTTAAATTATAAAGAATTAACTTGGCATTTTACCAATCTAATACCAAGGAAGTCTAAAATCAAGCAGCTTAACTGTACAGATTTTTCAAAGAGCATGTTAATGGTGATAAAAGTCAGTCTGAGGTGATTGACTGATTCAAAGCTACGAGCTAATTAGTGAGATCCTGGTTAGAGCCACAGGGCCTAATGATTTGATAAAGCTGTCTTGCAAAGCATCATTCTCTAACTTTTTCTTGCAACTCTACAGATAGTCCTCATTAAGTGATAGTAATATGCCTGAAATTAAATATCTGGATTCCTGGATGGCAGTCAGACCACCCACTACAAAACCCAAAAAATTTTCTCATCACTAAAGTTAGTGATGAACAAGGGAGAACAACAATGCTTAGTTACACCCCCACCCATCAAAAGCATATATAGTAATTTTCAGGAGAACAGAATTGTCTGGAACACTAGTTAAATGATAATTATGGATGGTTCACCACTGTTACTCTGCTATTGATTTATCATTGATCATTTTTTGTTTTTTGAATTGAGGTTCCTATTTTTAGTTTGCTCTTTTTATCTGTTTCTGAGATGAATGTAGGATATATAGGTCAGAATTCTCTAGTGCTTTCTACTGTGCATTTAGTTTTCTCTAGTTCCAGGAGCAATATACAATGATAAACATGTTGCCAAAAGTGAAAACTCAGAATTATTGTGGGATGGAGTAAACACATGTGTACATATAAAAAAGGAACACAACTTTCTTAAAAGTTTCATTTATTTATTTTTATGGTATGTTTCAGTTTTCTATTTATGTATTTGTAAAAAAACTGAACTACCAAGGGAAGTAAAGTGTTGCTATCAGTACTTCTCTTCCTACAGTATAGTCAAATGGGTGGAAAAAATAGAAATAGTAGTTCAAAATTCCTTTTATTAATGCTGAAGACATGAAATTGAATTTACTTCTCTCTTTCCAGGGAAGTTTCCTATCTTCCCTTTCAACCAATGAGACATCACTGGATTATCTATGGAGAGTGGCCCAACCAATAAGCTGAAAGAATTCTATTGCTGGCTCATAAATAATGAAATAAATACACAAAGCATAAAAAACTGAAAGTTCCTGTTCTGCCATCTCCCCAACTACTGAATGACCCAGAAACATGGATAACTGTGCTGGATGATAACCCCATGTGAAATGCTTGAGGTGAGCAGAAATGAGAATATAACCCTTCCTCTTTCAGAACTGGAGTGTTTTGTGTTTTTACAGAATTGCATGTCCACAGGTTGGTGGCTTTATTGTGGATTGTCTCTGAGAGCTCAGTTTAAAAAATAAAATTCATTCCCCATGCTTTTGCTATAAAAAAGTTTATTATGGTTCTTTTAGAAGGATTAAAATACTCTACTCAGAATTTTTTTTAAAGAGATATGAAACAAGCTCAAAATTTTGTGGGGTTTTGGTGGGGTTTTTTTCTCTTGTTGGATTTTTTCCAGTCTGTAAACTTAAAAGAAAATAAAAAGAGTAAACTTTTAATATAACACATCTTTAACTCATCGTCTGACAAAGGCAGGTTTGTACCTTAAGACACTATAGATAAGATTTCAAATGTAAGATAAATCCATACTGTACAATCTCAAGTATTCTTTGTGTAAAATAATATATACAGTGCAATCCTGAACTAAAATATATATGTTCATTGTTCTATATCTTGCCCAAATCTCACTGCTCTCACCAATGCTTGGCTTCAGGGAAGTTCTGTTACCCTGAAGATGCTTCCCTCCTAATGCAATTTGTTTTGCTTCTCCTGGCACATTGGTGCTTGCCAAGCAATAAGGATGGCTTAATTGGGAAGGAGGTAGATAGGAGGCAAGAACCCTCCTGCTGGCATTGCCTGAAGTGATGAACAGCTCCTGTGTTACATGAAGTGCTGCTATGAAACAGCTGCATTGCTTCCTCCTTACCCAGTGCTGACTGTATGGCTGAAACATAACAGCACTGGCAAGCACAACAACCTCTCTGAGAGCAGACGTGGCAGACTGATCTGTCACCTCTTGCCGTGACACCTGTGACAAGAGGTATTTTCCATCCTCAGAATGAATTGATGGCATTTCCAGTTGGAAATCTCCTTTGTTTTACACTGGGGCCATGGTGTGCGAGCATGCAATTGTTCTGTGATGCTGTCACGGCACAGTACAACCAGGGAGCCACTGGCAGCCTGTGCAAGAGTGTCTGTGCTGCCTGTAGAGATACTTCAGGTAACTGCAACTAAACCAATACATCTCTGTGGCTTTATGATGTGTAATGAAGGAAAGCTGAGATATGAAAAGGGGTATAAAAACAAAGCATATAAAGGGATATTAAAAAAAAACCCAAAACATTGTTACATGCTTGAGATATTTCCATTGAGGTTTTAGCCCCATAAAAATGTTACATAGATGAAGCTTTATACTGAAATTTCAGCTAATCTGGAAACTGTTTGAAAAATTCTTATAAATAGCACAATTCACATTGCTTAGGTAATGTGCATATATCATGAGATTGTTATGAAGCAGTGATATCTAGTGTATTTGTCCTTTAAGCCAAGAAAAATCCATGAAAAAATCTAGGCAATCTTGTTTAAAATCACAAGATCAAAGCAGTCGTAATTTCTTTGTCTGTTTTGATCATAGTTAATGATATATTCATTTGTTTTAAGTATGTTCTTACAACAAAATTCCCACAACTGATAACTTTATTCACTGAATAAAGGAAAGCAAATATAATTCTGGGCTTTTGAATGCTTTGGTTTCGTTTTTTCAAGTGAAGTGTAAATGAAGTCATTGGGAATAGTTTTAAGAAAATGTCAACATGCAGTAGGAAGTACTAAGGATCTTGAAATACTTGTTTGAAGTGCTAGTCTGAATGTGTAATTTGTCTTTAAATTTGTGCATATAAATCAAAGCAAAGAGAAAATAAAAAGGATCAGAAACCCTAGGAAGTTATGTGAAAAATATATATTGAGGCAAATCCCAAATTGTCTAAGGAATAATTTCTTTTAAACAAAAAACACAGTCATAAATCTTTTCCAGAAACCTCAGAATGAAAAGAGTTAGCAAAGAGTGTGTAAAGCTAATTGATGATGAAGGCATAAAAAGAGGACTTAAAGGTTGAAACCACAGAAAAGAAATTATGTGAGGAGGGTTTTTTAGTTGGTTTATTTGATTTTTTTGCATTACTGTTCATCATTGAAAGAACTGGGGACTTCCTGCATAGAAATCCTGTTTAGTCTGTTAGGGAATCTGTTAAGGTGTTTGGTCAAAAAAGTATGGAACATAAACAAATGAGAAAGTGAACAAATAGAGATTGTCATGATCAGATTATATTTGCCACAGAGTTCTAATTTAAGTCAAAACTTCTTAACACAATTAATAGTTCAGTGATCTCAGATATAAAACTGCTGTGCTATTACAGGACAGCAAGTGGCAGAAGTGGCACCAGTGGAGTTTTTTAAAGGTTTCAAAGCTGATTTAGGTGGCTACAGATTAGTGATTTTGCTATCTGTACAGAGCTAAATATTGGAAGCTCTTCCTAAAAGTAAAATTAGCAAATGTAGATTAATAGAATATCCTAGAGTTAATATGATTTTATAGAGAGAAACTTCCTGCCTCAGGAGCTCAAAAAATGAATAGGAAAGCAAAGAACAGGTGCTTGTAGATATCCCTTTGTTCCTTGAAGTCTGAACCACAAACTACTGGAATCTATGGAATATCCTGGGGAATCATTAAGTGTGTGTGTTCTCATTGCTTCCTATTCATTCTGTCTTGGACATGGTAGGAGGGAAATGGTTGAACGATAGTCACATTTCACCAGACTTATGATCATGTTCTTCATGGTGAAATCTGTCAGTGGGAAAGGGTGGTGTGTTGAGCTGGACTTCTTAATTTAGTCATAGCAGATTTCTGTTGCTTGTTAGTATCCTGGCTTCTTGTGTCTGTGCTGTAGCCCATGTAAAAAACAAATATTCTCAAGAAGGAAAAATAAGTTACAGATGTACAGATGGTATACACAGCAAATATATGACATTTTGCCATTACATTAATCTGATTTTAATATCCCAAAGAAGTCTGACTTCTGAGATAGTAGCAAGAATTTATCACTTCTCTATTGGCCTTAAGGAACCTATTTGTCTGTGATTTAGACTCTGTACTTCAAAGTAAACTGACTGCATATTAATAACAAATAATGGCCTGTCATCAATAAACCTGAGGATTTAGACAAATATTGCTGTGGAAATGGATTGCAGAAACTGGCAAATAGATTGATACTGACTGTTAGAAATAAGCCATTGTGCAAGGTGTGCTGTATGAGGAATCTGATCAGCAATGGCAGCTACACAGCTGCTGGTTTTACACAAATAGGTCTGTAAAGACATATATACAGTTAACATTCACCATGATTTAAACAATGCAAATTGTAGTTCCTGAAGTGTATTTGAATTAGTGTCATGTGAGTTATTTGGAAAGTTTCATTTGATATAGGCACATACCTCCATCTTTCAAATTTTATCTGGTGAATTCTAAGCAAATTTCCCAAAAGATTACGTGTTTGTCCTGGGAATGGGAATATTATGATTATAATGCTTCTTTGCATTCCAACTCCAGCCAGTCTTGTTTCCAGCTGTCTTTACACTCTGTGTGTGAGTGTGTGTGTGTGTGTGTGTAAAATCAGCATTTGAGACTGTTGGTATGAGAAATTGCCACAGCCAGTTTGGACTTGTAGAAAAGTAATAATACAAAGATGGAACTCCTAACATGAGTGTCGGTAAGGTATTTTGGGTTTGTATTTTGAATCCTTTGTATTGCTTGGTTTCTTGTACTTCATATTTCAAACTGACTTAATTGGCTAGATCATCCAGAGTGACAGTGAACAGACACTGTGATTTTGTTATTCTTGGTATTTGAGAAGAAGAGATTTTTTTTTATACCAACATGAATCTTTCATCAAGGCAGAATCCACAATCATTAGTTATGAGCAGTTTTGAAATTCTCTGCAATTCTGCTGGCAAAATACCCTTTTGATTATTAGTCCCTACTACAAGAAGCTTAAGGAAGTATTTATCAGCTTTTTAATCTACTTATTTGTCACTTTTTTCTTTCTTCCACTTTTTTTTTTTAATTAAAATATTATGCTACAATGAGTTGGTGAGCAAGGTTTTAAATAAATAACAGGAAATACATCCTGTCAAATTTTCCAGGTATATCTTTATCAAATGTATTATTAAGAATTTTTCCTCTCATTGATCATGATCAATTTTCCTCTCATTGATCAATCCTTCAATTTTTTAGTACTTGAATTAATTTTTTATTAATAGCCTTGTCAGCCATTTAATATTTCACCCAAGCTCAATATCAGGCTGACAAGCTGTTACCACAGATTCCCTCATTTACCTTTTAATATGTATACAAAACTTTAGCTATCTTCCACTTGAAACTTGGTTACTGTGCCAAGTTCTGTTGAACCTTCATATATCTGCTCCAACCTCCCTCTGGAAGCAGTCTGTATGGAAGCAAGGAATCTGGAAGCAATTTCCCAACATCTGAGTTGCAGTTGTATATCCATCCTCTGATATAACATCATCTCTCTTTCCAACTTGCAAAAAAAAAATCAACCAGAAAAGCTCACTGAAAATAAATATACCATTTGCTTGAAATGCATCTACTATTTCTATCTAGAGAGTCACTTTAAGTATGTTGATTAATTTTATGTCTGACTCCTTCAATAAACACAAGATTCTATGGCCCCCCATAGTATTCATTAGTAATTTATTTCTGTAGTTTCCTTTGCTTCCTTTACTGATTTCAACCCTCCACCACCTGATTTTTAACTTCTTTCATATCCAATGCACTCAGCTATTACATATGTAAAATGGATTTTATGAAAGCTTTTTTGCCTCATAAAAAACATACTGATTTTCTTAAATTCCTGAAACTTTATTCAGTCATAGGATTCTGATTTCTAGAGAAGCTAGCCAAGTAATACTAAATAACTTCCACTTGTTATTCAGTTTTATTAATATTTTATCAAATTTCTTTTATCAAATAGTTTGAATGTCTTTCAGTTTGAAAATAAAGAATGTGACATTTGCAAAACATAAATGCATAGCTTTTAAAAAAGTGAAAGGACCTAGCCACAAAAATGCTAATTTACTTTTCATTATTTCTACTTCTAAAATAAAAACTGTAATGATGGTGGCTGCTTACTTCTCATAAATTCTCCACAATTTAGGCCTTCTGGGTTTAAGTTCATGCAAGAACTCCAAACTGTAGATAAAATTGCAGAGTCATACAGAGAAGAAAATATTTTTTTTTGAGAGAGACTCCTATTTGGTTTCTAAATATTTGAGGAAGAATATATATAAAAGTCTGGCTCCCAGTTGTAAGTGGTTAAATATACACAAGACAGACACATATGCCATGACTCTGGTCCCATAGTCCTTACTGTGGCTGCAGGGAAACGGATCCTGGGAAACTTTGTGGGGTTGAATTTGAAATAAAATGGAAGATGTTGACCTGGTATTTTATCGGTGTCTGCTCCTCTACTGCACATCTGTTGGCTCTTGAGTGAAGGGTGTCAGCATACAGTATGTGGACACAGACTTGTTTAAAAGTTTCAACAGAATATTCCTGGGGAGAAATTGTGTCTTCAATATCATCAGTTTAGCAGGCTGAGGTAAAGTAAAAGTTCTCAAGTTCAAGACAGGACTTGCCTCAGCTGGTATGCGCAGCAATTGCAGCAGAAAACTGCATGGCACAGCATTTTCTTCAGAATTAAAATGTGCCTATATTCCGAAAGAACCTGCAAGGCAATAAGTAACAGCATCATACACAATATAATGAATTAGTCATGTGAAACTATTAATCATACTCCTTTCACCACTTGCTCCTCTATTAATCCATTCCTGTCAGAAATTTAACATTACAAATTCTTCAGATGTCTCATACACCTACCACTGTTTAAATTAATGTTCAGCTTCCTCAAGTCTCATTTCCCTTCAAAATACCTGTTTTTCCCAAGGAATGAGATGGTACAATTCCCATAGGAAGTTAGTTGTTATAAATACTGTGAGAGTCAGTTCTGAAATTAAAAACCTAGAATTATTTCATGCTTAGAAATGCATGACTACAATAGTTAAACTTTGCAAAATTTTTTGCTAACTGCAAAATAATAATAAAAACCAAACTCAAAGTTTCTTTATTTTATAGATGAGTGAGTGCAACACAAAACTGACATCTTCAGTTCTTCTCAAGAATCTGAATACAAGTCAGCAGTACGAAATAGGTACTTGTGTAAGAATAACACCAGGTGATATCTAAAATACTTTGCTGACCTTTGAAGAAATGGAATATAAACCTGGATGAGGTCACTGGTGATATACTCTGTCTTTGGGAATTGATGGGAAGCTATTTTAGGAAAATATTTACATCTCAAGAGGGTGATATTGAAACAGTAATACAGAAGAAATCATTCTTCAGTGTTTGATACCTCTGGAAGGTGATTTGAGTTTTGGTGATATGACATGTTTTTGAGGTTATGTTTTTTTGGCAGTGCTTCATATGGGAAAATGGAAGCACTTTTAGAAATTGAGTACGGTAATAGAGTGACAAGATCATAGGACAGGGTCATATAAGATCATTCAGGCTGGAAGGGACCTCAGGAGGTCTCTAATACAACCTGCTGCTTAAAACAGAGTCAGCTTGTAGCAGGATGTTTTGCCTTGGAATGTTGTCAAGCAATTCACAAAATGCTCTAATTTATAAAGTATCAGTACTGGCTTGAGAGGGGATTCATGTACTACTTTTGATGTTGAATTACACTAAAACCAGTCTGGCTTATCAGGCCCAAATTGATATTTTGATAGGGAAGCAAAAATTCGGCAGATAAGCTTCTAGGGTGATGTAAGACCCCATGACTGGCAGTCAATCTATAAATGTCCAGCTCACTTCCATAAGGTGGGTTCCTCTAACATATTCCTTCTTGGAGAATGTCTATGAAGATTCCTCTCTTGAAGTGGGGGTGCCTCTTCAAGGATATTCCCTGAGACTGAGTGAAAGAGATGTGCCCATGGTGAGTTACATTCATCTCTGCTTAATAATTAGGGCTTTTTTTCTAGATTTAATCTAATAGCTTTCATAGAGGACACTATACCACTACCCTCTGAAAGCAGTAATTGACAGGTTTTTGACTATAACATCTTAATTTGTTTCCAAGAATATTGTGAGGGACTGCTCATGTGAGAGTAGCTCAATTGCTCAGAACATGGTGCTAATTGCTCTATGAGCCATTTGCTTCAGAGTTGGACTTGCTGATCCTTGTGGGTCCCTTCCAACTCAGAATATTCTGTGATTTCTGTGATCTGTAACTACAGACACTGTTCTCCCCGTCTAGAAATATGGTCATTTAATCTCTTTATATCTAATGAATTACAGGGTAAAAGTGAAAACTTAGGCCTTCTTGTCTAGGGGGAAATTTCTGGGAATAAATGTGAAAATTATCAGAGAAATATTTGCAACTCTCTGCAAATACTGATGAAGAGAGCAGGCAGAACTGATGCATGGTACACAAAGGAGGAATGTATTAAACAGGGGAAAAAAAAAACCACCACTGATGCTATGCCTCTGTCCTCCTTGGAGAAGTAAGAAAGGTGAAAAAGGAGCCTATGAATTAGAAAAAGTAGTTTACAGTGGGTTTATTACAATGAATGTTTTAAGTGAAGGGATTGGGATTAAATTTGTTGCAAAAACAAGGAGGCAAATGACTCTGTATTTCTCAAGATAAAAATTACTGTCACTGTATTTACCTCAAATAGAAGCACCTATAGGCGCTAATTTTTCTGACCTTCATTTTTAGCTGATAAGCACAAGGCTGCATTAAGAATTCCTGTCCTGCTTTAGGCTCCTGATTTTTATGACTCAGATACAATAGGCTATATTGATCTCTGATGTCTATAAAAGGATAAAAGGAGATCACCTTAAGAATACTTGCCTACATCATGGTCAGATGGGAGGATTTTTCTTTTTTTTTGTTTTGAATCATCACTCATTTCTGCAGCTGCTATTAGGGTTGTCAATCAAAGGAAGATTTAAGTATATGTGACTGCTATAATTTTATCACAGTTGTTCAGATTTTGGGTTGACTTAAAATGCAACTTTAAAAGCTTTGATTTCATACATTCTGTTTTGCTACCAGTCTGACTAGCAGTAAAAGCTTTTAGAGCCACGTGATCTGATGGGAGACCATGAGAGACAACTACCACAAACTGGTAGACAACATGACAGCAGTAAAAATAGATTGCCATGCTCAGGGAAACTTAGTGACAAAATACTGCTAACATTGGAATATACAGGGTTTTAATGTCCTCTCATTCAACATTTTTCTGAGTCAAATATGGCTGTTTGGTACAGAAACATTCCATGGTCTGATTTATACTACTAGGAAAAGTCAACTTCCACAGTCAGTGCTAGAAGCTGTAGTTTTATATGAACACTAATCATCAATAGTGTGACATTAAGCTAATGAGACCTAATAGTGTCTCCTCCCACCTCTTCCCATCAACAGTTTATTTCTACAAAGGATCATAACTTGTTATAGCATTGTCTTACCAGTTGAATGGGTAAATTCTAATGGTCTGAAAAGCCTCAAAGAAACTGTACCTGATCATTGTTTGCTTAATTCACTAAGTAAATCAGAAGTTGAATTGAGTTCACAATGCATAGTTGATTTATCTAAATAGCTAACTGAGCACTGGAAAAAGTATGATGAATGAATGGAATGTTCCACAGTAATGTCAGGCTCATTCACCACCAACAATCTTCATTTTTACTGCTTATTCCTCAAATTCTTTATTTTTCTGATAATAAATATCTCTATACTTAAATCATATATTGCAATTTTCCTTACCACCACAAAATTATAATCTGTACAGTGGCTAAAATGAAGGTAAAGGAATACTGTACACATCCAGTACCGTGAAGAATTTCATATATATGGGTAACCCATTATTTTGTTTCAAAATTGTTTGTTCTAAGAAAATATTCAGCACAAAACATAAAAAATAATAGGATAATAAGTAAGTTGGCAGATGATACAAAATTGTGAGGAGCTGTTGACTCCTCCAAGGCTGGGAGGCCTTGCAGAGGGACCTGCACAAACTGAAGGGTTGGGCAATCACCAACCATATGAACTTTAGCAAAGACAAGTGCCGGATTCTGCACCTGAGATGGGGCAACCCTGGATGTACAGACAGACTGGGGAATGAGAGGCTGGAAAGGAGTGCCATGGAAAGGGACCTGGGGACCCTGGTCCATGGCAAGTTGAACATGAGCCAGCAGTGCCCTGGCAGCCAGGAGGGCCAACCCTGTCCTAGGAGGCATCAGGCACAGCATGGCCAGCTGAACACTGGAGTGGCCTCACCTCAAGTGCTGGGGGCAGTTTTGGTTGCCACAATACAAGAAAGACATTGAGCTGTTAGAGAGTGTCCAAAGGGGGCAGAAAAGGTGAAGTGCCTTGAGTGGAAGCTGTGTGAGGAGCAGCTGAGGTCATTTGGTCTGTTGAGCCTGGAGAACAGGAGACTGAGGGAAAACTTTAGTGCAATCTACAATTCCTGTCAACAGTGAGAGGAAGAGGAGGGGCAGACCTTGACCTCTGTGGTGTCCAGTGACAGGTCCTGAGGGAATGGCCTGAAGTTGTGTCAAGGGAGGTTTAGATTGATACTACAGAAGGATTTTTCACCTGGGGGTGGTTGAGAACTGGAACAGATTCCCCAGGGAAGTGGTCAGAGCACCAGCTCAAGAGAGTTCAAGACAATCAAGTTTGGATGATCTTTTTTGGCCCACAGTATGACTTTTGATGTGTCCTGTGCCATGCCAGGAGTTATACTTGGATGATCTTTTTGGGTCTCTTCCATCCGAACATATTCTGTAATTCTTTGATTCTTTTTGCTTTATGGTTTGTCTTCTTTTAAATTTTTATTCAAGTAACTCTACAGTTAGTTAATATTAAAAATAGACACTTTACAGCTAAGAGCAATCAATTTTAAAGTCAGAAGTTTCTGCTTCTGTAGTAAGCTAGTCACAAAAATTAAATTTCCACTATTTATAAGGTTTTTTTATTGCATATTCATATGCGTTTTCACAACAGCTAGAATAATTTGTTATCTTGTAATCCTTTGACTGTACCAGAAAAACATTTTACGAGCTATCCTCAGACATTGAAATCACTCTGACTTTTAAGTGGCAGGGTTTCTGATTTGCAAAACCATCTTGGAATATAGCAAAATCCATTCCAGAAGCAACATGAGTTTAACTACACAACAGGTTCCTGTTTTGTTTTAGAATCAGATGTTTTCAGTAACAGGATTTCAAGAGCTTTATGGTGAAACTTAAGAGCTTTGACCTTATCTTAAGGTGCCCTGGTTTCTTTACTGAGATTAGCCTACACTTGTATTGCTCTCCTAACCTTACAGCTAAAGTCTATATCTATAAAAGAGAAAAATATAATTGGATAATTATAAATTTTAAAAGAAGTTTTTTTCTATACAGAATATAGACCTAATCTGCTGTATAATTAAAACTGGTTAAGAAAATAATTTGTAAAATGTTGAGTAGGTTATATTTGGATTTTGTCCCAGGTAAATCACGGTAAGCATAGGACATATCCATGTGGAACATCTTGTTTAGCACCACAAATCGTCAGCGTGTTGACAATTTGAAACAACAGTTGATAAAATGTTGTTGTTGCAGTGTTTTTTTTGTCTTCATTAGCCAATCTGTCTGAAAGATCTTTACTGAAGTAATTTTCACTTTTTTTTTTCTTACATAACACCTTATTTTTGATTAAACTTTCTCATATTTCTTCTTTGTACATGTTGTCTTGTACCAGAAAATGTAGGGGAGATGCAACTTATGCATCATCTTACTTGGCTTTGAGTCACATATTTTAAAGCTAAGTTTTTAAAAATCTATATGTCTTTTTAAGAGTTCCATTCTTTTCCAATCTCTTGATGTAAGATTTTTTCCAAAATATGATAATGTGTTTCAGTTAAAGATTCATTTTTTCTTTCCCTTTCAATCTTCAACTATAACTTTGCTGTCTTTGTAATCATCTTTGCTAAGATTTTTAATTGAATACATTAATTTTATACTAATTTTACTCAAATATAATATAGATTGCATTTTTATTTTTGAGAAAAAAGTGAAATAAAGGGTGAAACAAAATTAAGGTGATAAAAAATGGAGATCTGTATGACTGATGAAAGGGGAAAAATAGAGCTAATAGAAGATATGGAAAAATTATAATAATGTGGAAAACTTAATAAAGTAGGAACAAGTTGATGGGTTCACAGTTCACTAAAAAGAAAAAAAAAATCAAGGTCCTGCCTAAAAATGTTATTTTTCCAGAGGAAAAATATTATATTTAAAAATACTCAAAGTAATCTGATGGTTGAGAATCTGTTGATCCACAACCAAGTGCCTTCTACAATAGAATAGCTGTTGTTTCATATAAAAATTAACTTGTCAAAAGTGTTTCAATCCCAAAGGCCAGATCAATATTTTAAATTAAAAAATATTCTCCCACCTGAATGATGGCATTTGAGCTGTCTCAAATAGCACAGTGTGAATTTTTATCAAAAGGGCTGTGATATATTTTATGATTTTAAGCAGTGCCAGCATATTGGGATAACAAAAGCAATCATGACCTGAAAGATATCTGAATAATAGGCTAGGAATTCATGGTAGAATTTTATGGCAAAGACCCTCTACAACACACACTTGGCTGACAGCCCAAGAGACCAAGTTATTTTCTTTCCCAGTTGTCCACCATCAGCAGTCAGCAATTTTCTTTTTTCCTCCTCAAGGATACTTCACTTTGTACCTCTAGCTCCAGTGATATGGCTTTTTTTTTTTTTTAATGCATAGTGAGAAGAAAAAAGCAAAGACCACAATTGAAAAGGAGCTCATTTCTACGGTTTTAAAATCCAACTTGGTACAGAGCTAATAATACCTGTAAACCTTCATTTGCATGGAGCACAGTCACACTGACCAGGCCTATCACCTCCTCTTTCTTTTGCTGCCAAAACATCCTCTGTGCTACCCTGTATCAGCACAGCTTTTTTGGGGAAAGGATATGCTTTTCAAAACTTTAAATATAGTAACTAACAATAGTAATATCATAACCTTGTTGAAATTGCTTGATTTACTTTTAACATTTGAGTACTTGGAAGAGGAAGAAAGGACTACGAGAGACATGAAATGAACAGTCGCATTCAAGTAAGAAAAAGTCAAAAGTAATAGTGATGCAAATGATACTCGGCTTCAAATTCATTTGCAAATTCAAGTTATCTGAAAAAAAAATTCTGTTATCTGCAACACCCTGTATTCTATGCCACTCTTGATATAAGATGCTCTTTGCATTTTTTTTTCTTTGTAAAATTACTTTCTTCAACCCTGTGTGTCTGAAGAATTATACCAATTGTTTTACATGTAGTCTTAAGAGTTGAATTCTGTAGCCTTTGTATTTTACAAACTATTTTCCTATAGAAAATCTCTTATTCAAGATTTCTTTCACAGGTCCAAGGTTATATACAGGTTACAAAAATACAGATGCCTACCAAGGTCTGCAAATTAAAACTCCAAAGACTATTTTAAAGCTTTCTGATCTTGTTTAATCAGCAGCATAAGAGTAGACAATTCCCTTGTGTGCTCTAGTTAACTGAATGTTATTGCTTAGATAAACAGTACAGCTATTCTGATTAGGTTCATGTTTATTCATTGAGTCAAAGAAATAAGGGATGGCAACACCTCTGAGGTCATCTCGTCCAATACCTTGTAGGTGTAGGATTGTTCCCAGTGGGAATAGAAGTTTTGTACACTCCATCTTTAACCAATTCAAATAATGTGGTTTCTGTCTCTTCAGCAACAATTATTAAGAAATTTAACAGACTTAATGGACTTACACACTTTTAACAGTCTTTCAAAAAAATTTTATAATACTCAGTTTGCATTTATTTTTAATTTCTGTCTGTTACATAAAATATGGCTTAAGCAAAGGTCCACCTTCTATATACAGTGTTTTCAAGTAATGCTAGACCTTTATGAAAGTCTTATTTCTTAGCTGATGAAAAAAAGACTTTATAAAGCTATCTCCTAGTGGTTTTGATTAATTATATTTTTTGCTTTGTTAAACATTCTTATCATTCTGAAATTTCTGTTTCAATAAAGTTTCTCCTTCAGCTGTATTCTTGAAAACTACTTATTGGTAGCCTAGGGGATTTTTGGGAGGGGTTAGGCCAATTCTTTGGGTTTTTTTCCATGGGGGTGGGTAGAGGTGGAGCTCTCTTGTTTACTTGTTTAGACGTGGAGCTGTCTTGTTTACTTTGTGTTTAAAATATTTACATCATTATCCTTTTTGCTTCTTATCAAGCTTGTTATATGAAGCATTTTTGAAACATCTCAAAACTTGTCCCTGGTTGATTCTGCTTTGATTCCATTGCTACAAAATGTATTTTTAAAAGGTGGGAATATATTCCACAAATACAGCAAACAAATTTATGTACGTTTGAATAGGTTCCATTTGAAATATGTGTTTGCAAAACATACTCAAATTAATTTTGATTTCATAGCTGAAAGTTTATGTATCAGTATTTAGAGATGGCTACTGGCTTTGTCAAGGGGAAGGAAGGTCCCTCAAGTAGGGACTGATTAAAAATTCATTGCATCAGCAGTTTTCTGAGGCCTCTTTCCATAGCACTCCAGGTGCTATTCTTTTCTTAGGAACTGTGTGCCTGCCTCCAGACACGGAGCTCTTCACCCTAACAGTCTTCTACAACAATTATATATCAACCTCTCCATGACCTTTCCTTGTGAAGCAATCAGGAAATCTACAGAAACCTAAAGCCTCACATAAATTCACAGGAGGGGCAGAAAAATTAAATCAATGGGCAACATGCCATACTTCTGAGGTTGTCCATATCCACAGATCTTAATCCTGGTTGTAAGCCTGTAAGTCCCTTCTACTACCTCATGATCCCAAGTCCTATCCATGCTCAGCTAGTACTTGGAAGACATATTTTAGTAAAAGTGACAATAGTTCTTTTGTCTTGTTAATGGGTAGCGCTTTGGGACTAGAACAGTAGAGAGTGCTTTAACACATAACACCTGTGTCACTGTAGAGTAGCTGAATGCACATTCATGTTAGTTTTTGAATGTTTTCTCAGAATTCAACTTGATAAATATCTGTCAAAACAAATTCCACCATTCCACCTTTTGTGATTTCTACATAAACTACATGATTTTAAAACATCTCTCCTCCCTTATTACTTACTGGAGTGGATCTATATGCTAAATTTCAGCCTGTGTGAATTCAATACATATATTTATGAGGGGTGAGTGTCGTATAAAATCTTACCAGCTCAATGTTTTTTACTGAGGTGACTTAGCTTGAATGTACATTTAGCACTACAAATAAATTAAGCTCATAGATATAAATGGGAAATGAAAAAGAAAAATCAAACTGTTTGCCCTTAGAAAAACAGCATAATCCCTTGCTCCTAAAAATCAATTTTTATGGGGTTTTCATTTTGATACAATAAGGTCAGTTAGACATAATAATCTTTAGTTTCCAACTCACTAGTATCTGCTGCAGTGAAATAAAACCTGCAAACTCTCATTTTATGTAGAAGGTGAAACAGAATTACCATAATGGTGCCTTGAGGTCTAAATGCTCTGAACTAAGCACAGAGAAGTGCATTGGTGGATCAGTGGACAGAATTTTTTGGGAGTCCGTCTGTTTCACAGTGGCAATTTTTGTATTTTTGGATGCGGTGCGGGAGCTGGCTGCTCTGTAGGGTGCAGCCACATTTTCACCAGTGTCCTCAGCCAGAGCTTTTGCCCCATGAATGCAATTCAAAAAATTTTGCCAGGGCATAGGGGGAATAAAGGTGAGAAGAGGAAGGCCCTGTTTAAACAGTCATCAGTGTTACCACCTGAATATTTGCCTAACCAAGAGGTGGTGATTTCTTAAAAGCTATTAACTGCTCTTAAATAGGTCTCCACAGCCAGCTTTCCTATGCTCTATCCCCCTGTTTTAGGATAATCCAAATGTAGGCCCCCATTGTATATCAATGACAGACAGGTAAAAAATACATAATTCCTCCTGGCTGTTCAGAGTACCTGTGCTTCTTGGTAGTCAGAGAGACAGAAAGACATCATCACAGAAATGTTTCCATCAGAGTGCTGGCCCTGGATCTTTATTGCTGGAACATGGTGACACATAATGGTCTGGAACATCTTGACCTTGACTACTGCTGCTGAGTACCTCCTGGACACAAGTCTCAAGCAGTAAAACATGGTTGGATGCTTTTCAAATGCAACCGCACTTAGGTTTATCATCACCTGAGTTCTGATACAATACAGGAAAGAAAAAAAAGCTGCAGTCCATTATTAAAATATAGTTTAAAATAACTGATTCAAACACTCTGTAACTGGGTTGCATGTCTTTTTTAGTTCCTTATTGGCAGGCATTTTGAAAGAATCTAGAAAATAGAATCCATTTGTTTTGCTTTTAACACTTATTGTAATTCTTGGGTTTCTTACATTGGTTATACCAGTTGTAATCTATGTACTTCAATAATGTGTGATCAAATACAATGGGATTGTGTGCATTCATATCCAATTTTGGAGAAAATAATTTTTGCCTAATGCAGCTTACAAAGAAACCAAGTGGAATAAAATGCAATAAAATGTCAATGCAACAAGAAAATAAAATGTAGGTTGTCTTATAGACAATCTTGTCTTCAATATGGATAAAGATGTAAAACTAACAATAACACAAAGAAAGAAAACTTAATTAGTCAAATGAAATACAGAGATTTACTTTTAGAAAGAAAAACTAATAATGGAATGCATTGACAAAAGCAAATACAGTTGTGAACAGGAAACAGATTATATACAGTTATAAATAAGCAATGGACAGAGGAAATGGGATACTCAGTGGTATATTTTCCTAGAAGATAAGGCAAATTAAGTTGTAATAAATTCTCCCCAAATGTACAGCTTTGTAAGAGAAAAAAATTTCCTTTTAATCGAGCTGAATGGTATCACATTAGAAAAATGGGGAAGCAACAAATTCATTTGGTTCTATCTGCCATGAAACAATGGATTAAAGAGAACAGTGTGAATGCAGAAAATAAGATACCTACTGAACTAGAGTGGAACTTACTACCTTCAGTTTCCAAGGGAAAAATAAAAGCTTCATGCTGTTTCTGCCAGCATTTGAGCATTTGGAAACAGTGCAAAAGCACTTCCAGCAACACTAAATTGGCAATGCAAATAAAAAAAAAAATTAATATGATGCTCTACTGTAAAATTTTCCTTTTTATTTTTAAAAATATGAGGCATCACAAGTTCATATACAGTGGCTGATAAGGAACAGAAAGTAGTAGGTGAGTTACAAGAGGAAGGAAAAATATCAAAAAGCCTAGCCTTGGACTGACACTGAAACAAGTGGTTGTTTTAGGGCAGCTGGATGAGAGGTTATTAACAGTTCTCCACTAAGTTTTTCTGTATTCATATGTAAAATAGAACATGAACAGCAGGCTAGCATTATAACAAGCTAATCAAATTATTGCTGGTGAAAGCAGATCCTGGCACATTAAGTAATCTTTTTTCCTATGATACTTTTCACTTCAGGGATTTTCTGATTAGTATAAGGAAACAACTTAAAAATCCATTCCTATTCATGGTACTGAAGATGCAGTAGTTCAAGAATGAGTCAGTAATCTTCTGTAGATTACATTTTTCATTGCAGAAATGAAAAGTTTCATTAACATAATGTAAATGACCTTCTTAAGGTTTGTACTGTTGATCCCTTGCAGGGGTCAGCACTAATGATAAAACATCCATATATTCAATCCAAAACATTTTTATCTTCTTTACTTTGGTGATACTTAGACTTAGTAAGGTACCTACAATTTTTCTTTTGCTCATATCATAGTAATCCCTAACACTAAGATCAGAGACCATTGAACTGACTTTCTGGAGCTCTAGTCCTCTTAGTAGATTGCAGTAATGATCCTGCCCACCAACAATACTGTTTTAAGATGCTTTGGTATATTAGGAGTGCAGTATTGTTACTGTCAAACTTACTGGCTAATCACTGAAATTCTGGCAGTCATCCAAAATTGGTATTTTTGTGATCACCTCTCTGAATTACATTGTTCTCCTGAATTGTGCAGAGACTATAACCAGCAAATCTATCCAGTGATAATATGGGTCTGACTTGTTTTGCTGAGTGTAAATGCAAATGCTGATCAACTTCTACATTGGGCCTTTTATACCAATTTCAAAACTGGTATTTTATTTCAGTTGCATTAACTTTTAAGTGGCATAACACTGAAGATATCAAAGAACTGCTCTTCCGTTACACCAGCAGGAGGGAAGAGAGCACTACCATCTACCCTTGCTTTTTAGAGTATACCATTTGCTTTTTTTAAACCATATACTTAGTCTGTATTTCTAACTATAATGTTTTATCCTTTACTAAGCAATTTGAAGTGTTAACATTGAAAATATGCTTTAAACATAAAGGTACATTTATCAAAGCTCAGTATGACTTTCCCCTGGCATGAAGCAAGTCAATTTTTCATCACTTGGGAGTATATCTTCTTGCATAATAAAAGCAGATAATTCATTGATATTTAAGGGTATTCTTGAAGAGGTAGAGTATTTTGAATTGGCTTTATGGCGCTGACATGCCTGTGGTTTATATGATTTCCAAGGAATTTCAAAGCAAACAAAGTAATCAAAGTAAGCAAACTCTACTGCTAAATCGTTTCATTTTAATCCAAGTTTCTTTGAGAAATAGGTGTGAAGCAATACTAATCTTATTGGTTTACAGCAGATGACTGAAATGGGCATTATTTACCACAGAACATAGGAGGCCAAACCTGTGAGGTGGGATGGTGCAAGAGCCCCAATCTGTATGTGAGGTTTTTCATTTATATCAGCTCTAGGGTACTCCTACCTGTGCCTAGCTTGCTCCCTCCTGGCTTGCTCCTCCCAGCCCTTTTCGTTGTACTATGGATGGAGAAAGAGGTGCAGAGAGTTATCCTGTCCTCCTGGACAGTTTGGAGATTTGCTTACAAACCTAGGGCCACCATGGGAGATGCAGCCATTACCAGCAGTTCCTGCAGCCGGCACCTGCCTGGGGCACATGTGCCCTGCTTATCCCAAATGGGCACCATGGCAGAATTTAGGCTGTGGTTGCCAGGGGATTGGTGAGCAGTGGGAGCTGGGAGAGGCCCTGGCAGAGTCTACTCTATGCTCAGGAGCCACCACAACATCCTGGACCACCCTGTCTTTATCTCTCAGCCCACCTCAGTACCTATCTCCAGGCCTATCCCCACTTCTCCACCAGGAAGGCAGGAAGGGAGGACACATCCCCACCAGCCTGCAGGTATCTGTTGGCCCCACCAGATGTTTTGAAACATGTAGAACAGTCCTACAAGAACCTGAAGAGCTGCCTTGTATATAAGACTGGTTTACAGAATATATGGCTTTATTCTATGCATACAGTAGAAAATAATAAAATATATTCACTGAAAGTGCTTTGACTAAAGTTAGCACTGCTATTTTCTTTATAGCTTTTAGTTTGTTTGTTGTTTGATCTGTAGAGCTCACTTCTAATGCCTTTATATTCAGTCCATAGTTTACTCGGTTTAAATGACATGTTATGCATCTCAATATAAGTTGCAATGAAGTCATTCAGTCTGTCTCTTTTCTTAGTTAATTAATCAGCTCAGAGTGACCTTTCAAAGGTATCCTGGAATCCCAAAAATCCAGAAATTCCCTGAGAGGGAAAAATAGCTTCTATATCCTGGTAATATGATTTACAGCAGTTATACAGGCCACTGGGATTACTCACTTTCTTGTAATTAAGCTTTTGCTTAAATACTTTGCTAGTGCATGTGCAGAATATATCTTTCACATTTGTCTTGCTTACTTTTCTGTGGTAATTATGATTCCCAATTTTGCTAATAAACTCTTTCTTTGACAGTTTTTCAGAAAAATAAATATTTTCTGGGAAGAATCCTTACATTTGGACATGGATCATTTTATTGACGTGAACAGCTTTTTCAAAGACATTTCTGTCAGGATGTGCCACAAGTACTTGTTTAGGAATACTCAAGGATAAGAGAGTAAGGAAAAATGTAAGGGGAGCAAACACAGGTTTGTGGTTCAGAATATGGAGCAATCCTGCTTTATGAAAAAGAAAGTGATTCTGGTAAGAATATGAAATCTTCAGGCATCATTTTATCCCCAGGCTCTTCAAACAACAACCAAGGAATAGAAAGCTGCTGTGCTGTTTCTCAAGATTGCTTTCTATTTAAATGTACAATAGCTTGCTGAGTAACTCTGCCACTGTCAGAAGATTGCAGATGAATGGAGTTGAGAGAAACAAAACCACTTAGCTCATACTCTTTTGAATAAAGATATATTTAGCAACAGCTGAGAGATGAGCAGGAATCTGACAGGATCCTGCAGTCCGAGCCGGTGGGGCTGACATGAATGAGGGCATTACCAGAGCCATCACTCTAGATTTAAATGGCTCCAGGGACCACAAACCACACAGAATGCAGCAAACAGTCCTGATGGACAACAAGTTGTTCATCAGCCAACAGTGTGTCCTTGTGGCCAAGAAGGCCAACGGGGTCCTGGGGCGCATTAGGAAGAGCACTGCCGGCAGGTCGAGGGAGGTGATCCTGCCCCTCTGCTCAGCACTGGAGAGCTGTGTCCAATTCTGAGCTTCTCAGTGCAAGAGAGACATGGAGCTCTGGAGGTGAGTCCAGCAGAGGGTGAAAAAGATGATTAAGGGACAGGAGCATTCTTCTCACAAAGGATAAGGAAGTTGAGTTTCTCCAGACTTCAGAAGAGGCAACTGAAAGGAGACTTCATCCCTGATATAAGTATCTGAAAGGAGAGTGTCAAGAGGATAGAGCCGGGCTCTTCTCAGTGGTGCCAAGCAATAGGCCAAGAGACAATGGGCAGAAACTGGTGCACAGGAAGTTCCACCTGAATATGAGGACAAAGTTCTTTACTGTATGGGTGCCTGGGCACTGGAACAGATTTCCCAGAGAGGGGGTGGAGTCTCCCTCACTGAAGATACTGAAGAATTATCTGGAAACAATCCTGTGCCACGTGCTCTAGGATGACTGCTTGAGGTGGGAGGTTGGACTAGATGACCCACTGGGGTCCCTTCCAGCCTCACCCATTCTGTGATTCTGTGTTGCATTTGTGTACTGTTCTCCAAATTTAAACTTAACTGTGAGGCATAACAATTTATCTTACTTTGTCTCTCTGTTCCACAGTATGTTTGAATTTCCATTAGGCTCTGGCAACATTTTCTTAAACATAGCACATACTTTGCTCAGTGATTATGATGATAAATTCTTTGTAGAGGGAATTTACAGGATAAGGCATAGTGTGAGACTGCTTATGAATCTCCTGGCAAATAGGCAGGACTCTTCCCTGTTTCTCACAGAGCTGCCAAAGAAACACTTAATGTGTTAGTGTAATCTTACACTGTAAAGCGTCTTATGCTGCTGGCAAAAATGATGTGACCCAGCTGAGTAATTTTTTTTTCTAAAGAGAGTGAGATACCAGATAAATTGCAGCCAGTGAAATCAATAGCTTTTTA
Source organism: Chloebia gouldiae (assembly GCA_003676055.1). Lineage (NCBI taxonomy): Eukaryota > Metazoa > Chordata > Aves > Passeriformes > Passeridae > Chloebia > Chloebia gouldiae. The sequence continues at coordinate 795,607 of QUSF01000013.1, read as the reverse complement.
TGCAAGGTCTGAAAGGCCATTTTCTTATGTTTTCCCTCTTCTGTGGAGAACAATCACCAGAGTAGCTGAAATATGTCTGCAATAAATGCATTCATTTCTGTAGTTTTGATATGGGCAACAGTCTTATACTTTGCTAGGGAAACAGGAGGTCTGCTTTTTCTATTCCTATTTTACCACATTTCTTTTACCTTGCATTTAGAAGTATAACCTCTCAGGAAACACAGCTAATATATGGAGATGCATGAAACTTGGGAGCCATTATAACATATTCAAGGACATAATAACTATACTGATGCTAACTTTTCATGAAATCGTGTGTTCCTGTGTTCTGCATGCTAACATGACAGCACCAGAAATGTTTGAAGTCAACCCACAGTATTGTTTCATACCTAGATGGAGAAAGGAAGCATGATTTTCCTCAGAAATTTACTGAGCGGATCATGTAATAAGTTTCCCTGTGCTATTTGAACTATGTAAGTAGTTAAAATATTTCTCAATTTTAAATTAAAATTAAAAATCAGATGTAGTAGCATGGGGTTTAGATGGTGGATGCTACTACTTATTTCCCAATAAGCATCTCCTGTGGAAAAGCCGCTTGTGTAAGCACTCGGGCAAAGCAGTCAAATCCACACACACCACACTCACCATGGCTAGCTCAGCGAAGAGAGGCAGAAGGGCCTTTTGTATGATAAATTCTAGAGAAGGTTTATTCCAGCATGCTGAAAGGAAATCAGGGAGAAAAGACTAGGCCATGTGGTGTGCACAATGTTAAATATGGGGTCAGTGGCCAATGGTCTGAAGGCGCGGGGGCAGCACGGAAGACAGGGCAAAGGGCATTGCCCTACAGGGAAGACAAGGCCGGCCACCAGGGATATCACAATCAATGAGGAAACAAGGAAAGGAGAGACCACGAGAATTAGGGACATCTGGGGAAAGGAACTGGGGTGGCTCTAGTGTTGTACAAGGCTCCATGGGGGAAGTTTTCTCTTTCAGCCTAGGTGGAGACTCCATGGTATATTCTTCTAAGGCAAGGCCCTGGGGATTTCCCTGAAGGGTTCAAAGGATTCCACAACTCCTCAGTTTTCTTACTATGAAGACTTCCTGAACGGTCTTCTGCAGACATTTAATTAAACAGGGAAACATAGGTAAAACTATAAAAACAATGATTACTACAAAAAAAAATTCCTTTAACAAAAGATGAAACCCATCCTGTCAACCCTGATTGTCCAAAAAGTTCATTGAATCAAATAAATGTGATATGGGATGTGTTGGTAGACTTAAAAGTGTAATGAATAGTTTCAAAGACGTGATGCTTGATGTGAAATTTGGATGAGTAGTTCTGCAGCCATTATCTCCTGTAAGCTCTGTCAGATGACTGAGGATGCATTAGAGTAACTTAAGATATTGTGGTGGATATTGTGGTGCTTTTTCTCACAAATATGACAATGGCAGTAATGTAGTCACAAAGCCTGAGAAACCATGATGACTGGATGCTTGGGGTTCATCTTGTAGTTATTTATCATTGCTAGAACTAGAATCTTGCTGATGTGTTTGCTAATAACTAGGATTAATAATCTGACTATTTTATATTACTCTGACATCAGAATACTGATACATTTATAGAAGAAACTGAACATCTAATAGAGTGATATTACAAGGCATGACAAGAAAGGCACCAGAGATCTTTGGATTAATCCCCTGGTGTTGCAAATTAATCATGGTCTGTGTCTAAATCCTCTCTAAATGAATTTTTATATCTATATCCTTCTACTACTTTTCAGAGTTCTTCAGTTTTGAACAGCAAGAGATTGCAAATTCCCAGAGGCCTGTTTTTCAAAACCTACAATGCAATTCTAGCCCTCTTCTACTTGAGTGTAATGAGACCTATGCAGTTTTACTAATTGCCTCTGTCAGTCTTATTTCCCTATAGTAATTTTAGAATACACTAGTTAATTTTGGACATGGTTTAAAACCGGTAAAGTTTTCAAAGTTTTATTTTCAGAGATTCCTACATATTTCCTGAGAAGAATAGCTGAGTACAGCAGATGAAAACCAGTGACCTCTGCTGAGAGGAAAAACAAACAGAAATTAGTTCCTGATATACCTGGAGAGGCTCATCAGTGTGTGTATATATCTTTGGGTTACTCACAGTGTTCCTCTCTTTTTGCCTGATGGAGTTCTTTTGGAGAATTGGCTTGATTCATTTGAGGTATAGAGGGAAGATGCAGTATTGAATAGGACAACTAAGGACAGAAATGTTTATGTCTTACTCTTCATGGTACAAAAAAAAATAAAAATAAAAATAAATAGTTTCTATAAAAGCTTTCTTTCAACCATTACTTTTGCCTTTCCCCTGAAACCTTACCTAAATGGTCAGATAAAAAGATAGTGCATCAGTGGCAACATTCAGTTTTGTTGTTTTCTTTTTTTGTAATAAAGAGTAGTCTTCTGCTGCTCCTGAACCATGCTTAGGGTAATTTGTCTTCTGAGGCTTGTGACTAATGGCTTAAACATGACAACATTCACAAGTGTTTATTTCCATTTTGCAGATTTATAAGGGAACTAAATCTGTTCTATGTAAACAAAGCAAGATGAAATCCATGTTTATGATCTATGTATAAAAAATGTAAGGAGAAGCAAAAAAATGAAAGAAAGCTAATAAAATTGTCTTAGGACCATAGCACTTTCACTTTAAAAACAGGCATAAAGTCTGGAAGTTAAAAGCTTGCCTAAGGCATAGTACAGAATATCATGAGGCAAATTCAGAAGCTGGAAGCCTCAGTCCTGGATCTTTTTTATATGTGGAGTCAGTCTAATATGGCAGCAGTGTCCTCTTTCCCAATAAAGTAAATTGTATTGAACACAGGTTAACTGAGAATGGTGTCTATTTTCATTCATCTTGAGCTTCCCCAAGATAGCAATGAAAGCCTAAATAAGGACGTTCAGAGCAATAGCAGAACATCAGCAGAATACAAACTGAGGAAAACCAGTCGTCAATCGTCACTGTTTCAGCTGCTTTAGTCATTAAGTCTAAATAAAGTATTAAGTTATAAAAAAGAAAATATTTTTGGAACAATAACAGGGGACACAGTTATTCTGGAATAATTTTAGAATAAGTATAAATGTGTATTTTATACTGTAAGAAAGTCATCCCAGCTTTAAAAATCACATAACTAATGATATTATGACTTAGGCTTAGCTTAATACAAAGTAATTGCACAGTATAAAACATATTATATCAACACCTCCTTTTCAGGTTTCCACCATTCTTTGAAGTGTTTTTTGGTGTTCTTTTCCTAAACTGTATCACAAATTCATAAAACTACCTTTTATCTTGAATTTAAATTCATTTTGGTTATTTCTAATTAAACAAGAGAATAGCAAATATGCCTTATCTCTTCAAAATATAAACCAGGTAACTCTTTTCTATAGAATGAGTGTCTCCCATTCCCTGCCATGAATAGAAATTTTGGGCTGTATTCCATTAATGCATTGACAGTACAATTTGAAATGAATGTGTACTTTGGAAAGTAAGAGAATTTTTGCTCTGAATGACAGGAGAAAGAAGTGCACTGTCTTCGAAAAACCAAGTGCTAGTCATCGGAACATGTGACACCCCAGATGGGAATACTATAGGGTCTGTTTTGTTTTGCCTCTGAACAGTCACAACTTTGAAATCACAAATGCATTAATTCATCATGTTGATTACAAGTAAATACTTGATTATTTGATCAATCTAAACTGACTGATCTGCTGAAGTATGAAAATAGTTCAAAGCAGAATGCAGCTGAAGTTTCCTTTCACAAAGCTAACACATTAAGTAGTCATGTCTTAATACATCCTGGGGACTTAACAACATATTTGATCAATTTCTTTGTATTGCATCACAAACTTAATTCCAACAGTTCTCCAGCAGAAAAATGCCAGCAGTGATTTAACCTTATGTGAGTTGTGAAACTTAATGAGAAGGTAATATGTCTTCTGTCCTCCACAGAGAAAACCTCTGTGTGTTACCTCTAGTTGTGATTTTTCTCTTTGAGTGTAATATAATTAATTTCAGAATTGTTTTTTTCATCTTACTAATAACAATGCAGATAATTGGTTCTTGTTTATAAAGTTCAAAAATTCATGTACTATCCTTATGAGGGAAAGGTAGTGTTAAATTGATTTAGAATGAGAGCTGTAACAGCATCAGAAAATGGTGGATTTTTTTTTTCTTTTAAGGTAGTGGGAGGAAATAATGACTTTTGTTACTGTTCTTGGCTAAAGGCCTGGTGGTTTAAAGCATTTAGTGTTTGTTTGCTATAGAATTCATTATCACAGTTTTGCAATCTTAATCTCCATAAGCCTGATGATAATTCCTGTGGCAGGTTTGTGGGTGTAGAGAGAAGGAGGCAGAGCACTTGATCCAGCTTCCATGGTTGCTAGGGCCAGAATCTCATTGTCTCTAGAGTGGGATTCTGTGAAAGTAAAACTGTGCATAATTGCATTTTAATGACAGTGTAGACAAGCAGTTCACCTGTAGGTACTGGAAGGGTTGTTGCTGCCCGTTCTCTGTTTCATGTAGCCCCTCCCAATGGAGGTTAGCTAGCTCCAGGAATTATTGCTGCACAGCCTCAAGAGCTCTTTAGGGGCTGTTCCTACTAATGCTTAAAAAACACCAAGCAAACAAAACCACAAAACCCCCAAAAAAGCAGTCAAAAAAGCCCCTATACCTGTTCCCCGCTGACCACTGCTTGGGGAAAAAAGTCCCTATACCTCTTACCTGATGAAAACTGGTAACTTGATGAAAGCTCTTTCTTGTTCAAAAGAAGATTTTGATGGATACACCAATGTATCACAGCTACTCTCAGTGGACACTGCAGCAGGAGTAGTTATTTGTAGTTACTGTCTTTGAGTGAATAAATACCAATTTGCATGCCCATTATGAGGTTTTGCAAGCATAATGTGTGCAAAAGCATTTATGTCAGGCACAGTGAGTTTGCCTATAAATCTTGAAAGCAAATGTTAAGAACAAAGACATGTTTGAAGTTCGGAGTACATAGGGAAACAGGTTGCTTAATGAGCAGCATAGGGCTTGAATGCTTGCAACACTATTTCCTTTAGGTTTTTGTTCCGCTGTTGTGTCAGTGTTTGAACTTGTCAGATGGTATCCTAAGTGAAATAAGTGCCATTTCTAACAGATCAGTTTTTCCTTTCTTTCATCTCTGTCTTGGAAGGAAGAAGTGGGATTAGCTGTGAATTGTAAAATTTTTTACTTGTTACTGAACATGAGCAAGCCAGGTCCTCCATTGTGGGAGGATGGATTGTAGGAGAATAGAGATAGTGCTGGAGACAACCTTATCCCTGAGGAGTTGCAGCTGTACTAATTACCAAAGAGTAGAAACAGCCTTGCCTTTAATAGGTCACAGCTGTGTCCAGTATGGATGGACCAATAAGGATGAGTGTTATAAAAGAGCAGGTCAGCTAGCTGGGAGGAGAGTTGGAGTTAGTTGGCTGTGCTGGTGTGAGGAGCAAGGTTTTGGTGGTTGTGATTGGTACAGTAAGGGTTAGTATGTGCTGTGAGGGATAGACAGGGTCTGGTGGTTGTGACAGGGACAGGAAGAATTCAGCCAGCCATGCGGAAGAAAGAGAAAAGGAGTCCATGCTATGAGGAGCTGCCTGTGAGAAGGTATTAAAGTCTTACAGTAAGATAATAAATTAATGGTGACAGTCAGTTCCCATCCACTGTTGATTGGTGCCAACAATTGGTAGCCCATATGGGGATGGATCCTGACACTCCATGATGCAGTGTTTGTTGATATTCAATTAACCTTCTTTCCCAGGTGATCCCTTCTGTCTCTGTGCTGTGCCCTCCATTCCCAAGGGAGAACAGTTTGTGGGCCTGGAGTATGATCTGAAGGAGAGAACAAGGGTGGGTTAAAAAGTAAAAAATACTGTTTAAATGCAGGTTAGTTTCCATATTGGATAATGGTGGTTTCTTCTCCTACTATAGAACATAACTGAAGGACAAGAAACTGTGTGATAAAGTATATGTTTCTGTCAGAGGTGGTTGCACTGTAAAAACTGTCATCTTGCAGAAGGAGTTGCCTGGGTTCTGCATATCCATGCTCTGTGATTACTATGAGTGGCACAAACAACAGGATACCAAATTGCCACTTTTTCAATAAATAGGTTTCTGATAAAAAACATGAATGCAGGCAAAAATAATCTTATGTTTACCTTAATGTTTAATAAGGATTTATAACCATTGGACCTCTATGAAAAAAAATGAATGTAGCAACATATAAATACTGTACAAATTTGGTTAAAAAAATAATTTTGGCAGCAGAATTTGCCACTGTCATTTTTATCAAGCTGAATTTGGCAGGCAATCTGAGAGGAAGTTACAGTCAACAATAAGATTATAATGAAAGCATGGGTAAGTATTATTGTAGTATTCTAATTGAAAATATTGATGCATTGCAAAATTTCTAGAATAAAAGACTACTGTAAAATGGAAAACATGGCAAAATTCTTTGGACTAAATATAGTACAGTATTTTTTTTCTTTTTTTTTAATGGACTGGCCCAGGGCATAATAGCTGGTTTAATTAAATTAAATCGCATAGCACATATAACCATAATAATTCCAAGATGAGAAACAAAATTTAAATGTCATAAATCATTTAATCAACTAGGTATGTTTGAAATGTGAAACTACAGCATACTCATAAAAAACCAGAAATCACATCATAATAGTTTCAGATTACTAAATATACTATTAATTGTTAAGGAGCTCTTGAGACTTAAATCAGAATTTTTAGCACTCTGAAAGAAATTAGAGTACTAATCCCATAGAACATCCTAAGATAAGATCATGTAAGTGTACAATGAACTAAATGAACTGTGATATGTCTCACAAACAATGTTATTCAGAATTCTGTGCATTAAACCTCCCACAAATATATGAATTGATGAAAAAGTAAGAATGGTCATAACTTAATTTACTTACATTGGCTAAGAATTTCCAGGTAAAGCATATCAAGATACACAATAAGATGACAGAGTATCATGGCAGGTCCTGGAACTGTTACGTAGGGCAACAGTAGAAACTTCTGAGAAATCTGGTACAGTCATTGGGCTGCTCTTCCTTATCTGGTGGGATACTATTGAGAAAATGGATAACTGACATGATAACTGTTTCAGCTTACATTCTCACATTTTGTTGAAGAATTCATTGATTTAGTCGTAATTTTTTCTATATATTTTCAATCTTCAAAAAAAAAAAAAAAGACTAAATTCACCAGGTTATCTCTTACATGGCCAAAAAAGTTAGCATTTCCTATTAAATACCATAGTCTACGCCACGGCCATTTAATTTTTGTCAGGCCCTAGATAACATCTTTAAACTGATCTTATGTATTTTAAAGTTTTCACCTTAACATTTCCCATCCTTCAAGGTGGAAAGAGCTCTTTTTGTAGCTCTTGTTTTGTATATGATAAACTGTAAAATACTGCAGAAGGCTACATGAAAGCACAAGTGAGTAGATGATATTTGACCTGAAGTCCTGCAACTATTGTTAAAAAGTCAGTGCTGTGATGTGTCTGCTCTGTTGTGTTTTCCACAGTTCATTTGACCTCATGACATGCTCAAATTGAGCAAACCTTCCTGAAGTGTCACTCTCACTCCCTTGAAATCTCTGGCAGCAGGTTTCATAGTAGTTAATATCTCCATTCACATTTGGGAAATAGATAGCAGGGGATATTTTTAGAGATAAGGAGCTTCTGGAAATAAGCTCCATATCATCCCGTCATGCCTCAGCCAGTCAGGCAACTCAAGGTATGTTATAGTGGGGACTAGATGTGTTTCCTTGATGATGTGAAACAGAATGAAGGCAGATGGGTGCTCTCTCTTTCAAAACTTTTCAAGGAACTGTAAATATGACCCAATGCTTTTAGTGCTCTCCTGTCTCCCTTGATATGATTAACCACCTTTCCAAAGATCCGTGAATCTCATGAACTCCCTATTTTCAAGATCTGAAAGGTGTTATTTGTTTCCTCTTGGAGTTTATTTTAATACTTTCTAACAAAATGATACTTGTACTGTTAGTTTCAGTATTCTGTTTACTTCAAGTAAATGATACATAGGCTAATCTCAGAGGTATCTCAGATGGAGCTGGGGAACTCTGTCTCTTTCAGGGAAAATAAAGGAGATTTGGTGGTGGCAAAAGCATGGAGAATTCATCCAGCCCCTGTGGAAGAAGCCACAGAAAACCTGTCCCACAGCACTGAATACATTACAGAAGCCCTGTAGCTTCTCTCTAGATTCAGGAAACTGTCTGATATCTGGGAGGATGAAGTGTGATGCTAGTCCCCATTGCTAAGCTAAGAAAACTACTCAAGCTTCCCTCCGTTCATTTTTTCCTTCTAGGTATCATTGATCAGATTATCAATGGAAGAAGGACCATAATATGAGAAAATCAATTTCTAATATCCATAGCTGCATGTGAGCTATTACTGAATCCATAATAGCTGTCTGTCACACTGCACATGCAGTCCCAGTCATTATCAAGAGTTTTCAAAGCATCCTATGATTCAAAACACAAACATAAAAATGTTAAAAGCAATTTAACAAGATGCCTTAATATAATGTATCAGGAACGAGACACGTGATTTTATTTATATTCATAAGCTTAAATATGTGTAAAATTGTGTTTGGGGTTTTTTTGCTGGTTCACAGGAAGAATAGTATAAAAAAGACAGTATTACTTTTAAGCACAGCTGACACCCTTAGCACTTGGAATTGTTAAAGATCTCCTGTTACTTAATACTGGATTAAAAATATGGTTAGAGATACAGAATTTGGATAGATCCTATAGAGACTACTAGAAGTCTGAATTGATAGCATTGCAGCACTCAGCTAAACAGTACATATTCACAAAAAATTTTTCTCAAAAAATCACATATGCTTGGGAAACTATCATGTTAAAGGGCCCCAAGGAGTTTCAAGGTACAATGTGTGCTTTCAGTATGATCACAAATAATGCAGGTAGTTATTTGATAACTGAAAACAAACAAAAACATCCCTCCAAACACAATTTTAAACATATTTAAGCTTATGAATCTAACTAAAATAATGGGGTTTTTTCCAACCCTTTATGTTAATACATCTTGCTAAATGGCTTTTAAAATTTCCATGTTTATGTTTTCAGCTTGAGTATATATTACAAAATCACTGTTTCTACACAATTATTAATAGATTTCCTCTACACAATTATTTGTAGATTTCTCTCATTTTAAACATCAATATTTGTATTTCTTGGTGTATACATGGCTATAAAGGAAACTATACTGCTTAGGGTAATGATAAGTTCCTGTTTACCAGATTGCTTTTCCCATGACAAAACCATTACTGTAGAATGTGTTTGCTGCTTTCTGTGCAGCAACAAATTGTACTCATGTCAGGAATATGTGTAAATGCCTTTTTTCTCTTTGTATACAAAACGAGTAGTTTTTTCATTTTCTATTTATAATCCCTAAAAGCAAAACCACTTTCATGTTAGTGCCTTGATGCAGCAAAATAACCACCAATGAACCAAACATATTAGGCTTTTCCAAGTATCCACCTGAATTAGGGCCTTTAGATATGCAAAACCTTCTCCAAGGAGAGATGAATGATACCCTGTGGTTTCTACTGATCTTACTGCTAAAGTTTATATTTTTGCTCAATCGCTACCCTGTGAAAATGGAATGAAAATTAAGTATTAATATCACGTTGAAATTCAACAAAAGATCCACATCTGACTTGTATTTGTGCCTTTCAAAAATTACAGTCCAGTATTACAAAGTTTAAAAGCTCCTGAGTGAAACTTACGCTCCTGGAATTCCACAGGAACTTAACCTAAGCTGTGATTTGATATCATATTCAAGTATTTCATGTTTTCAGTGACTTTGATGTGGAATTAAATGTAACCTCAAAACTTGAGAAAGTTAAAATATTTTGAAACATTAAGATCATACCTCTATAAGCCCTGGAAAAAAAAAAAAAAAGGTAAGTAAATTTTCTAAGCACAGATCACAAAAAGTGCTTAAACCACAGATAGTAGTTGTTGACTGATCTGAATTTTGAGAGGTAACATATCCTGTTTCTGCAAAACTCAGGTTTGTGACAGCTGCTTAGTATCTTCTCAGTGTAATAGTTTGGAAGACCTCAGTGGCAATCAGTTTGCAAAGATCAGTGATGCTTGGGGTAGTTCTTGGTGGACGTTTAACAGACTTCCTCTCTCCAGTTCCTCACAGGCTCCAAGGAAATTAAACTTGGGTTCTGGAATGTGCTCACTGAGGGGTTCAGCATAGGCAAGGGGAGAAAATTCCCAGTCCTTTGCAGGATCTAGAAAGCAATACAAAGCAGGTCAGTAGTAGGATGCAGAAATTAGGATTGTGGTTGCACACACATATGAGCCACACTACAAAGATGAGCTATAGAAAGGGAGGATGAGGAGACTGTTGGGTTAAAGAAGGAGAGGACAAGAAGCTGAGACATGACATCATAAGAATCAGCTGAATGGTGCAACTGAGGGCTGTAATCAATGCCTTAATGACCTGATGTCAGTGACAAGAGGTTCTCTGCAGGGGTCCATAGCAGGACCAGGACTGATTAATACCCACATCAGTGGCACAGACAGTATGGTTGAGAGCACCTTCAGCAAGCTTTCAGATGGCCCCAAGCTGAGTGGGTGCACTGAAGGATGGGATGCCATTCACAGGGACCTAGAAAGGCTCAAGAAGCGAGCACACATGAACCTCATAAGGTTCAACAAGGCCAAGTATAAGAGGCTGCCCCTGGGTCAAGGGAACCTCCAGTATCAACACAGGCTGGAAGATGGAGAGATTGAGAGCTTAGGCCTGCTAAGAAGGGCTTGAGGATGCTGGTGCACCTGACCTGTCAGTGTGCACTCGCAGTCCAGAAATCCAGCTGCATCCCGGGCCACATCCAAAGCAGTGTGGCCAGCAGAGGGAGGAAGAAGATTCTGCCCCTTTACATCACTCTGGTGAGAGCCCACCTGGAGTGCTGCATCCAGCTCTGAGACCCCCATTAGAGGAAGGTCATAGATCTGTGATCCAGAGGAGGATGGAACAACTTTTCTATGCAAACAGGCTGAGTTGGAATTGTTCAGCCTGGAGAAGAAGAGGCTCCAGGGAGACTTTCTAGTACCTAAAAGGGACATACAAGAAAGTTGGGAAGAGACTTTTCAGCAGGGTCTGTTCTGAAAGGGCAAGGGGTAATTGTTTTAAATTAAAAGAGTGTGCATTCAGACTACAGAGAAGACATGTTTTACAGTAAGGGAGACGAAACATTGCCCAGAAAGGTGATGGATGTCCTTGAAAATATTTGAGGTCAGGTTGGATGAGCCTTTAAGTAACCTGATTTGCTTGAAGATGTCGCTGCTCTTTGCAGGGGGGTTGGACTAGATGACTTTTAAGGCTCATTTTCAACCCAAACCAAATCTATGACTGATTTTTGAGGGCCTACAAGAGGGAAAAATCCACTGAACAACTCTATTCCTTGCCTATGCTGAACACCAGCTCTCATCATGCCTTTATAACAATGTGGTATTTTCAGTATTACTGAAATTTATGTGTGAAGCCAGAAACAAATTTTATGTCTGAAACTCCACTGTCTGTGTGAAAAGTTGCACCAGTATGTTAGTATTTTAAGAAATGAAGGTGAGGGAAATCGATATATCCAGACAAGGGGAGTAAATCTTCAGCTATGCTTTCTGTGAAATTTTGCTGCGATAAAAGGCAAATTTATTTTCTAGCTGCTTTGCATACCCTACACTTTTTTTCTCTAACAGAATATAGAATTTACTGTTACTCTGAAAGGCTGATTACATAGTCATGAAGTATTGTCAGAAACTTGGGAGAGAAATGTATGACTGTTGGGCTTAATTGGAAAAAATTACTTTTTTAAAAAAGAAAAGTTACTATAAATAATGAGCCCTAAAAACAATAATACCTCTGAAATACTGTGTGTTGTGAATGAAGAAAAAAGACAGTCTGTTAACAGCTGAATGAAAAAATACAATAAAAGCAGTATTTTTCTTATGATATAAAGATCTACCTACTTTTGTAAAAAAACCATGGTCTAATTATGACCTCAAGGTCAAGTTCAGTAAGGCTTACCTTCCTAGGACAGGCCAAGCAGTCAATCATCTGAGACTGCTATACAACAATGGTCTTTGATCCTCAGATATTTCTACTGTCTAAAAGCATTATGTATCTGCCTTATTTAAGTATATTATGTATACTTATGTTGCATTATATGATGAGATTTTTTTTAAATTTATGTAGTTTTTTGCATCTCATCCCCTGTCACAATTTAAAAAGAACAGTTTTTGACAGAAAACCAAGTTTTCCCCAATGATTATTTGTTTGCAAAGAGTTTGTTTCTTCTGTAAGAAAAGGTTACTTCTGGAAAAAAAAAAAACTAAGCATGAAAACATTTTTTTTTCACTTTCACATCCACAGATCCATAAACATCTGTGGCAGACAAACTTTGCAGCTTAATAAGGCCAGCATGTGATGCTATTTCATTGCTATTCCAAAGACCAACTTTCCCAATATCTCTGAAACATACCTCTCCCTGCCTCGTACCATGAAATAATTGTAGTGCAGTGTTGAAATATCTGTCTATATGCATATACGTATAAAATCCACAATCCATTATCTTGTATATGTTACTGAAAAGGAAAAGAAAAAAGCCTGTCCATCAATCCATGTTAAAAAAATGTAATGTGTTAGGGATTTTAGCCTTATCCATGTGGAGAATGTGTGTGTAAATAGAAAAAGGTAGTCTGTCTTAATACAAAACATGCAATGAATGTGAAACCTCTAGAAATTTAAGTAAATGGTTTGGTTTATTTTCCTGGTGAATATGTTTTTGCTTCAGGAATTACTTGTATCTCATTGGTAAACCTGGGAGCAGATGAGTTTGACTTAGTCTCCTGTCAGTTCAATGACTTTAGTAATACTTTAAAGGCTTTAATGTGACTGCACTGAACTGCACAGACTTTAATAGCAGCTTTCAAAAGCAGTGATGGGTTTGGTCTCAAGCCTGACTTGTCACTTGGGACTGGAGTTCTTGTAAACAAGTTTAGCAGATGTCTGTGCAATCACTTCATTCATATAATTCACTCTGCAGAAGTACTTGTTTCTCCTCAGGAAGGCTGAAAACAGATTATTTGTTTCTATGTGGGTATGCAGTAATTTTGCAATCACCCATGGAAGAGCACTACATTTGACACAGCATTTGAAACACGAATTGCATTATATCGATGATAATACAATTACAGAAAGTTAAAGATATAAATTATATTTGTAGATTTTATTATGTTCTCTTGTCTGCCATGCAGTTCAGTAGCAATTGAGGTGTTAGTACTCATTTGATTATTTCTAAGTTCAGTAACCATGTCTTAATCAGCAGAGATCAGAGGGCAATAAAACTGTAACATATGTCTTCTGATTAGTTTTTTATTTATACCAAAAGTACTTTTAAGTGTGGCAAAGTCAGAGGTCTGGAAAAAAATAAGAGAAATAAGGAAATTAGATAAGAACAACTCAGTGTTGCAGTGATTTTTAAGATCTTAATGTGTTACACATTCATTTTCCTTTGTATGACAAAGTCCCTCCCAAGAAGTATTAAAGTAAGGTAGCAGATAAGAATATTAGAGAACTTAGCTCTTCTGCATGGCAGTGATAGTTTTTTTAGCTCCTCTACACCTGATTTTGAATTGCATAAAAATAGCTTGGCTCTTTGTAAACTTGTAATGGAGTCTTTGTCTTCATGCCACCCTGCAGTGCTGTGAAGGACAGTTTAAGATATTTTCCTGTCCATTTCCTAAGTGCATTATTTGTCTTCAGCCCCTACATGCACTGGCCTGTTCACCAGCACTTGGGTAGAAGTTTACACAGCAAGAGACAGCTACTGCAAGGTGCACAGGAGAATGAAAAGATTTGTCCCTAAAGTTGTCTTAATTGTACGGTACTTAGGGAATAATGTGCCCTTGCAAGGAGTAGACAGCTAACAAATACCTCAAAAATTGGTGCTTCTGCTTCCTCGGCTGCAGGAGGTAGATATTTCACCTTCAGGAGCATCCTTATCTCACTTGAGAGACCTCATCAACAGGATAGGGCTACTGCAGCTGGCCTTTCAGCAATCAAATTGTGCCTTTGCTGAAGAGGCAAGAGAAGAGCCAAGAGCAGGATCAACATATTGTCAGTATAATGGCAGCATTCTGTAACCCAGGCAGGTCACCTCCGTATGCAAATCATAATTTAACTGTTTCACTAGAGCAGAAAGAGGATAGCTGGTGAAGGTTTTTAACATGCCTCTAGTGCAGGTTATATAAGATCTTAGCCACCCAATTACGGCTGCTGTGCTTGGGGCAGTAACAGCATAATTTTCTGGAGGTGAGCTGAAAAGGCAACAACTTAGTATGGTGAAAGGTGAGACAAGCTATCTGTTTTGAAAAGACTTTTCCATCTGAAAGACTATTTCCAGAAGATCTGGAACAAAACATATTCTGCAAAGAGTATGCCGGATGTACAATTGGAAGTCTTGCACTGGTTGACCCTATATCAGCCTGAGGGACTGACACTATTTACATCTCTTTTTGAAGCTCTCCTTCCCTATTTCACAAGAGCTTTGCATTTAATAGTGGGTAAAGAGGAACTCAACATCAAATAATGGCTTGGAAATTCTAAGGTGGAGGGTTGGGTTTTTTGAGGGGGAGCAGGAGGAATTACATGACAACAAAATCTGCTAGAAATGCTTGAAGTTTTTGGGGGATTTCAAAGGCTGTTTTGGCAGCCTGACAGCTGTGTAACACAGATCTGGGAGGCATTGCTAGCACGTCTTGGGTGGAAGGGTGCAGTGCTGTAAATAGCAGCCCCTAGCATTGCTAAGGCTGAGGTACCATGGTACCCACCACAGCCATCTCGTGTGAGATGTGGCTGGGTTATAGAATGCTTGGGGCAGGACAGGGTATGGCCATGGCACTCTGTGACCTCTCCTGCCACACAGTGCCAGTAGCCTTAATCAAATTGAATATATGTAGTGAGGATTCAACAGACGACCTTTAGGACATTCTATCTGTTTCCTTCAGTATTTTATGAGGGTCATATCTTATTTGATTCTGAGTTAGCATTGCTGTCTTGACAAAACCTACTTAAAATGGAAAACTTCTTTTTATGAGAACTTCCTTTAAGAAGAAAATGGTGACTGGTTAGATAAATCAATCTTCTTCCCTCTTTGAATTTGGATTGTATCTTATATCTTCCAAAACTTACAGGACTCAGATGCCTCTGCAATACTTTCTTGTTTATCCTATTTTAATTTGCACTGCATTTAAATCTGTCTAACCTGTGTTCCACATAAGTACTTTGTGACAGTGCTCTAGGAAAGAAGAGCTCCTTTGAAGTACAGAACAAGAAAAATAAACTTATCTTAAAATTTCAGGGATGAGGCTTTGTTATTACCTCAGCCTCTTCTGCAAGGTGGAAAAGTGAGTTTTTTTCTGAGGGTGGCTGTATGGTGCAGGTAGAGTCAGAGCATATATATATATATATATACACACACATATACAGATATATATATATGTATAAAAATGTAGAAAACAAATCTGTATCTGTAACATTTGGAATAGTCAGCCCTGGGATTTTTCAATGTTTATAGATACTTTTTTCACTCTCATACACTCTTGTAAGACATAACAAAACAAATCATTCTCACACACCAAAAGCACACAGAAAGTACTGCTGCTTTTGTAATCTAGGTTGGTTGTTTGCTTTTTTTCTGGAATAGTGTGGGTTTTATTAGTGGTGGTGGTTGGTTTGGGAGTTTTTAAGGGGAGGAGGGATTTTTTGTCAAGTAATCTCACTCCAAGAACAGCCAGCTCACTAGAAGTGAAAGGAAGGTTTCTGCAAGAAAAGCGAGTACTTGAAAATAGGTGGTTTTTGTGATTTTGTTGTTGTTGTTCTCAGAATATGGTTCCCCACCATGATTTTTCTAATCTGCATCCTAATGCATAAAAGAATAAAAATTAGTTTGACTGTACTCTTTTGGAGTTTAACTTTTCTCTCACTTCCTGTCAGCTGCTCTGATGCTTAAGTTTTGGATCACTCTTTAAAGCAACACAGAAAATCTCATTACAGAAATTATAAAAGGGAGGTAGTCATCTGGGTATGATGGTTTCAATAGTTTGCACTTTTCCTGTGGTATTTTATTATTATTTTTAATTCAGTTAAGACTAGTGCCTTGTGCCAAAATTTGCAAGATAGATTCTAAATTAGATGAGACTGGTGCTGAGGTTTTCTTCTTTTCTTCATGCATTCCCTGTGAAGAGCATAGCCCCTTCAGCTCTTGAAAACTCAGCTGTTTCACCTCACAAGGACAGCATGACAATGGCAGAAAAGTCACTGCATCCATGTTTCACTCTCTAACCAGCAGGACACAAGCCTGTGCACATCCTTGTCTCCTCAGTCCTGCTCTCTGAAGCAGCCATTTGTCACTGCTCGTGTAACAGCCCTTGGGCTCAAGGACCTCCCAAAGGACTGAATACTTTTAATTGCCTCTGAATTCACCCAGCAGCTCTTGGGGGCACATCCCTGGCTTGCTGTTTCCTTTTCATCATCACCTGCTCTTTTTCCATGAATCACAAAGATTATAGGTGATGCCAGCTTTTACTCATTGAATCCAGGCTCCACACATACAGTCAATATAAAGGTGAAAGCTCTCTATCCTACAATCAATGGTCTTGAGCCTTTGAGTCCCCTGAGTTTCTCTATGTTTAGATTATTATCGAAAGACTATCATAATTAAAATTGTGTGAATAAACTGTTATGAATAATTTATCATACAATTGCCTCTATTTTGTCTCTTAGGCATATCTCAAAGTAAATTGACTTCTATTTGTTTTTTGAGTGGTTCATTGTCCAAGGAAGCATTTCTCTTTCGTGACTAATAGTTAAAGCTACCTTTTGTCTGGTTCTGACTGTCCCCTAGTCTCAATTGATCAAACAGATCACACTGGGATTTACCTTTATTCTAGAATACAGAATACTGCCATAAATATTTTACAATGCCATTGTGAAATCTCTGAGTAAAATAATTAATGCTTTTCACTTGTTCTAAGTGAGTGACTGAAGTATGTTTTTATATAAAAGCTTCCAAACTACTAAGCCACTAAGGACACATATAGCTGGCGTCATGGCTGGGTTTACCAGAATACAGGTTGCAGTATCTAGACAATGTTCCCAGCTATCCAGGTTGGCTAAAATGTGTCACATATGCAAACACACACATATACAAAAATGGACATGAAAAATTCTAATTCATCCTTAATGTAAAAGAAACTTGTATTAAAAAAATATACTGTAACACTAATTGGGAGATTTTTGGTGCAGCTTTAAGTAAAATTTCAGTTTAATTTATTTGTTACCTGGTAAGTCTGTTTTGCTGCCAGTGATTTTACCCTAGGTTATAAAATAAGCATGCAACTACTATCTGCAGTGGAAGTGTCTGGTACACTGTCAAGGGTTGCCAAATTTGAATGTTCAACCTTCATAAATTAGATAATTAATACCTTTGAGAGGATATATCCTAAACGAGTGTAGAAATATTGGGAGGGATTCACCTTAAAAGAAATCACCAAATCAGTTATATAAAGGAATATTATAATGCACCCAGTACTACGACTACTGCACCTGTCTCTTGTCATGCCTGGAATAGGGTAGCTTCCTAAAGTTCCTGATCCACCATTGTATATCAAAATATAATTAGATCCACAACATTAACAACAGTTGTATAAAATAGCACAGATGAGTTGTAATCAAAGTATTTCCTGAGTTAGCTATTTTGCTTATAGCATTCTTTCTAACTGTACAATTTCTAATTGTAATTCTAATAGCTTTTTTTCTTCTGTCCTATTTTCTGCTTTGGATTATACAGTGTTCTTGTATAAAGAAGACCCAGTATCTTCACAGAGGAATCCAATAATTTACCTTACAGACAAAACTATTGCAGGATGTCTATTAATTCCCTATAAAGAAATAATCCCAAAATGAGCCCACAAATGTATTTCAAATACCTTTTAAGAATATCTTCTTCCCTTCCTTAATCATAGCCAGAGTCTAATATGTTATTATGGAAATTTAATAATTTTTGTCACAGAAAAGTACTTTGAAACACAATGGTAACATCTGAAGGTGTGCTTTTTGATTAATTTTTTGTTCCTGTTGTTGTGATGTAAGTCTTAACTCATATGTGAATTCTCAGCAGAATTGTAAGAAGTGTTTTTAGATTGAGTGGAAGGACTGCAATTGAGTTGAGAGCAGAGATGATACTTGAAAAGCTTGCTGAAGTGATAAGCATTGCTGTCTGTAGCATGTTTTTATTTCTATGCATGGGCATGGAGATACGTGCATGTCTCTTCCTCATTCCCATTGCCCTGAAAACTCAGACAGCTTCTCTTTTTACATTGTTTTGAGTAATATGTGATAAGATAGAAGGAAATTATGAAAACACAAGAGAATTATAAGTGCAGACTGGAACAGATGTTTCAAATACAGCAAATGTTATTTTAGAATCATTATATCTTCTTTTTGTGCATTTTGAGATGGTAAGACCTGAAATGTTAAAAATCCAAGGTTTTTTTCAGCTCTTTATGTAGAACTTATATTACTACAATTAAATTGATGGATTTGATAACCATCTTCCTTGTCTTTTTTATATTTGCACATATACAAAGATGCTTAAAATCATACTACAGAAAATGCTTTATGGCATTTTTTTTTGTACTTTTTAAAAGGCATATTACTTGTGACTATTTGCTATTCCTCATACATGAATTCATTCCCCACGTATGAATAATTTAACAAGGTTTTCATGGGAGCCCTGTGCAACTGTATGGATAAGTCATTCATTGAAAGCTGATTCTGGTATATCCAAAAGCAGTGGTTCAGGATATTTGTTTGGAGTATCTTAAAGCATAAAGGCCAAATTTAAACTGGTCCTGGAGGCTGCTTCCAAGGGGACCCTGAGGAATTTCTTATAGACAGGATAAGTAACATGGCCTGCCCACAGGCTCGTGTTGAGTGGTAATGCAGTTTTGTTGTTTATAAGTTCTCAGAAAAGTTTTTCTGTGTTGTAGAGTCCTTCATACCTTGTATGGGTGTAAAACTTTGTAAGTCATTATGGCTGTCAGCAGATGAACTCACTGTAAAGTCTATCTTGCTATACTGCACAACAGTCTATATGGTTCAGATGGGTGATGTCAGTTTGGTTTATTGCTAGAAAAAGAACAGTAGCCACACGAAGAAAAAGATGTTCCTGATCTTCCACCACTGGTCTCTCACTGAGTACAGATTCAAATTTCCAGTCAAAATGGAAGAGAAAACAGGTGCTTTGGGGCTAGTATGTGGGCCCAGCTCTTGGACATCTAGTCTCCTATAGGGACTTGAAGCCATTCTAAAGCAGGCAATGGATGCTGTAATTTAAGCAATGTTTATCCAATCACTAAATGGGTTTCAGCCAAGCATTTTGGTTCCAGCCATACTGCAAAGCAGACAAATTCTCCTGTATAGCACCTGTGACCCAGTCTACTCTGAGCTGTACTGATGTGTACTAACCACTTGAAAATCCAGACACCCTGGGCTGAGGCCACGGGCTGCAAACCTGCAGTGTCTGAGGTGAAGGGTGTGAGTGGGACACAGACACAAATACAGTGACCACTGTGGGATGTGACCTGTGCTTGCAAAGGATTCTGCTTGCTTGTATCAGCTGAAATACAGCCCCATATGTGCACATACAAAATGGCTGGAGAACTGAGAAACACCTAAGGCCCTGACTCCTGTGTTTTTTAAAGCATGGCCAGCTGCATTTTCTTTGGGCTTATAGAAGTAAATTAATTTCTGTTCCCTTACAATGAGAACCATAAAGCAAGACTGTACCTGCAGAACGCAGTGCTGCCATTGCAGTACTGCTGGAGAAACGAAGTGTAACGCATTTAAAAAATGCTTCATGTTCCTTCTAATAAGAAAGGGATTCTGTGCAGTAAAATGATGCCATGATTTCTTCTTTAATACTGAGTTGACTGTCCCTGGAACCTATGCTTTAAATAAAACCAACTCGTAGTAAAACCATGTCAGTGTGGGTGTCATTCCTTGAAGCATTAGACCTTCCCATACGCCAGAAGAAAACTCATAATTTAGCTGTAGAATGTTTCAGCTAAGCTGGTTGGTTCTATCACAGCACTGTGCTAGAATAGCTCTCTTGCTGCTTGTCCGAACGAAGCATAAGCAGCACACATTCGATTCCAAATAGAATTTACCATTTAAACAAGTGTTATACCAGCATCTCAATTTTTATGCCAGTGTGATTTGCATCACCTTAACTATGTACTGTCTGAACTGCTGATTATATGTACTCATGTTGGATTGGTTAATGCTGTTAGGAGCACTATCTTGTTGATTCATTGTATTATTATGGTCTTTATCTGAAGTTCAGCTTTTACTAACTGCAGCCTTTCATCAGTTTGAAGTAGCCCTAGATTCCCCACTTAAAACAGAACAAGTTATTTATTTTAATAGCCTTTTTTATTGTGGGATATTTTTCTTTTAGCTTATTATTAGTATGGCTGTTTTGGTGCAGGAAGGTAGATTTCTCCTCTGACATTCACAGAATCCAAATGGACCTGACTAAATTTGCTTCATGTTGAGGCTTCACCTGTAGAGTCAACTTATGTGTGTGCCTCTATGATACAGGCTCAGTATAATGGTGAATTAACAACTCTAGCTATGCTGTACAGCTCCTTCATCCTTGTAAATATTGTGCTGTTTCATAAGCTGGTATCTTCAAATATGAAATAGCATTCATACCCAGAAAGGAGAAGGGAGACTGGCAGATTTATTAAGAAATACAGACTCACCCGAAAGACTCTAAGAGAGGTCTTGGCCACATTTACTCTACATCCCCACTAATATACTGAGTGGTCCATTACATTTATTCCTTTAAAGCCTTCACTGAATATTTTATTTTCAGAAATAAACAACTTTCCAGAAGCAGACTGGTACAATAGTTGGTAAAACATTTGAGACATGACAGATGTCTGAATACAAAAAAAAAAAAAAAGACAATAAACTTCAGTTTTGCTCTAGTCTATCAGTTATAGAAAAATATAACTGAATCTTTCCAGCTTTCTGATGTTGAAAAACATCAGTAAAGCAAAAATGAATTTTTTACTTTGCTTGACACAGGCCAGCAGCTAGTTTGTTTTCAATATTCTTGAAAGTAACCTGAAGACTTCTAAATCATATCTGACTTCCCCTTAAAGGCCTAGAGCTAGAGATTTTTGAAGAATTATGGCAGCATGGCTCCTTTCTTTACTCCCAGCTGTCTGTTCTAAAAGGAATACAATATAGACCCAAAGGCTTCATATGTACTAGTATCCCCTGATACTGGAGAAGTAGCTAGGTAGTTTGAAAAAGTTACTATCTTTTATATTTTTTTCATCACAGGAAAATCTCAGCATTTACTGAAATAGTTTCTGAGGTAGATAAATAACAATAGTATGATATACACTCCTACTTTTAAATTCTTAATGGCATTCAGCTCTTTTGCAGTTTCCTCTGTGTGTAGAGTATGTTGATGAAAATAAGAGAGATAGCTAGAGATTAAAACTTAGCTGATATCAAATTTTTAACCCTCCTCCTTCAGAAAATGTTTTAAATCTTTCATTGTTGGTTTTGCTCTCTTTTTTCCTTTGAATTTATTGCAGAAATTGTGTACAGAAATATTTTCAGAATATGAGTTCTGTATTGCTCCAGCAATTATGCCATAATGCAGAGTAGTTATGCTAATGCTGCACTACTTTTGCATGCAAATAGTTTAAATGAGAGCACTGAAATGCAACTACTTACAACTAGATCTCTGCTACTACACAATGGCCTACATCTTTCTATGAAATGGATTCTGCTTCTCTTGTATTTGCGTACCTCTATTTCACTCTGTGCTTGTGATTGTGGTGTGAGAGTGGGCATGGCTTTTTGTGGGCTTCTGTCTAAGCATGAAGGGGTTTTTATGAGTTTGTAAGGACTTACAAAAGCAGAAACAACCAATATGTTATATAAATATAGTTTCTTTACTCTTTTGGTGCAAATTCCATGCACTATCTGAAAAATTCATCATTTATATACAAAATACAAAGCAAAGAGGATTACTAGATATGTGTTTCATACAGAAAAGTAACCAAATATGCAATGTCTTGAAAAAATATTCTGAGTGTAGAAAAAAAATTCCAAAAAGCTTATTTCCAAAAAGAATTAGTCTTTGCAGCTACTAAGTCCTAATATGCAAAACACTTGATGTAAATATTCTATTGTACATATTACATTTATAGCACCTTATTACAATTCTGTCCATTATATTAATAACTATATCATAGTATTATCTACATTATAGAATTAGGTAATGTTATATGTATGACACTGGTGCTACAAAAATAATAACTGCTTCTAGAGTCCCCATCTTCTCTTTGAATTTCAGTCTACCACCACTGGTTTTGATTCGTTTCCACCAGTGAAGTAAAAACCCTTCTTTTATTTATATGTTAAGTTTTGTTTACAACAGTGGGCTGTAACTGTGTGCTGGTGCCAGGGAAGATGTTCCCCGGCCAGCTCACTCCCCGAGGCCGAGGGGCAGCGATGACAGCGGCCGCCCCTGGATCCCTGCCGAGCCCCCCCGGGTGTCGGGGCGCGCGGGGCTCGCAGCTCCTGCAGCAGAGCCTGCGGCGTGGGGGGCACAGAGCAGCACCGGGCCAGAAACCCAGGCAAAGCAACAGACAGGGGCCACTTGTTTGAGTTTATTCACCAGAGCATTCAGGGACAAGTGAGACAGCTGAGGGCAAAAAACCCTGCTTTTAAGGAGAGGTGGGAATAAGGGGAGGACACAACCTTTTACCAATAGGAGGGCATTAGGGGAGGGGTGCAGGGTAAGGGCTCCCCAATAGAAACAGCAAGGGGAGGAGCAAAGCTTGCAATCCAATCTTGCTTCGAGGAAGAGATGAAGGAAAGGGAACATTCCAGAAGGGAACAAAGGAGGTACAAGGAGACTGACAGGTGGATTGACAGACGCTTGGTGGGAAAATCTTGGGGTAAAGAACTTAGGGAAGCCAAATGGGGTACATGGAATGAACCATTACAAACTTATAAAAAAGAATATTTAAAACCTACTACTGAAGAACAAACTGTAAAATAACAGACTACCATACTGGACAAGGTTAAACAAAGGCTTATGTTATAAAAATATAACATAAAAAATACAGAACAAACAAATATCTTGTATCCCTCTCTTTAGTTATCAGTTAGGCTTCATGTAAAATAATCTGAGTTATGGGAGTCAAACAACCACCTTAACATTGTTTTACTCTAATAATTGATTTTCAGATGAGTGTCCATGGCTGGGTATAAGGGTACCTATTTTAGTAACATGCTATATTTTGAGTTTGGTTAGTTTTAGGGGTCTTTAAGGAAGGAAATGTATTGTCACCTAGGCTTGTCAAAAACCTCAGGTGGTGGGCTTGCAAGCCCTTGTAATTAAGAAAAAAAGAAAAAAAAAAAGAGCAGGGGGCAGGGCATATTCACCTCTAAGATTTCAAAAGTCTCACATATCCTAACACTGAACACCTAAAAATCCACTATCTGTCAATAAGGCAAAAAATCAGGACTACAGAGTTGTTTCTTGATCAGATTTTTTGCTACCCTTTTTATTATCTTCTCTTATTAATCAAACATAATTGTTTGATATAGTTCCTTAATAATATAATAGGTAACCTAATAGTAACATAATAGTATAACCAAATATGTACCTGCATTGGAACAATCCTTTATTTAAGACAATTATATTTGAAAAAAGGCTGTTAGTATCTCACCACCCTATTTGTACCGTGGGTTGCAGCATTTCACAAAACAAACACATCCATTACAGAGTAATCTATTAACTATATAGCCAAAACTTTGCAATTTTCTATTAAGAACTTGTAGTATCATAGTCTAAAGTGTTTCCTGGGAGAGGGAGTCTCCCTCTCCCAGGAAAGTGGTCTAGCTACCAAAAGACATTGTCACCATTTGTCCCAAATGACACTTGATTATCTTAAAAAAACAAATAAGCAGCAGTGAGGTAATAAACCTTCTCCCATTGGTTGCCAAGATGTTACTGTAGGGTAGGCAAAAAAGTGTTTCAAATATTCTCTGTCAAAGGAAAGAAATTAATTGAATTCAGGGTGACTACCCATGCTCTGTTAAATGAAATTGTGCCAGCATCTGCTCCTCCTCTTTTGGCTGTCCTTGGATAGGAAAGAATAATTCTTTAAAAGGTTCTGAACTCTGGGTGATTACTCAGAGCTGTGACTCCCAAGTGAAGGGCAACCAGCATAAAGGATCTAATTGTTTCTGAAAGGCAAAAGTTTTAAAATCCCTGTCATGGATGCTTTGTGTTACCTTGGGTAGTTTTCTCTCTACCCATCAGCTTTTGAAAATTGCATTCTTCCTTCTCTGCATTTTATATTAGGAACAAGGAAAGAATCTGTCAGTTACATTGTGTCTGAAATCCTATAAATTGGGGGTCACAGACTCAGATATTAAATTTACTTGTTCATGTAAATATACTGGGGTTCATAGATGTGGGTAAAAAATAACTTTAGACCAAATATATTAAAAGCCAAGGACTAAAATCCTTAATGTACTGAAACTATGGGAATTTAGTAAATTTTACATTTTTGTCTGCCCTTTATGGCCTTTTATGGTTGTTTTTTCTGTACAGGCAGTGGAAACAAGGATATTTGTCCTGTGAGGAATACTGAGACAGTGCCTGAATGGGGATGGGATTAGGAAATCTAAGGCATGGTTGGAGTTGAATTTGGCAAGAGATTCTAAGGATAATGAGGAACACAGTAGAAGAAAGACATGAACCTGTTAGAATGATTCCAGAGAAGGTCCATAAAAGTCATCAGAGGTCTGGAATCCATCTCCTATGAAGACAGTCTGGGAGAGTTGGGCTTGTACAGTCTGAAGAAGAGAAAGCTCCATGGAGATCTTTCAATACTTAGAGGGAGTTATAAGAAAGACAGACACTTGTTACCAGTGCCTTTTCTGGCAGGAGAAGGGACAACAATTTCTAACTGAAAGAAAAGGTAGATTTAGATTGGAAATAAGGAAGACATTTTTTCTGGTGAATATTGTGGTTGTGGATATCCCATCACAGGAAGCATTCAAAGCCAGGTTGGACAGGGCTTTGAGCAACCTGACCAAGAGAATTATGTCCCTACCCATGGCAGGGGCTTCGGATAAGCTGATCTTCAAGTGTTCCTTCCAAATTCAAACCATTCTATAATTCTATGATTTTGATTGTAGGATCCTAAACCACAATCAACAGAAGTTTTCAACAATATTATAATTCCTGCAGTCATCTTAAAGATGACTCTATTGCCATTTGCATTCAAATTTATTCTCAGAAACAACTACTGTTCATGCATTTCCACTGCATTGCTGACGTTGTAATTTTTTTGATATATATAGTTATATGGGCATCAAAGGGAAGAAAAAAATGATGAGAAATCTCTATTCCTACAGAATAGTCATGATAGCAGTCTAATGCTTTCCCAGCTATGGGCTATCTTCAAGATAATTCAATATTTGGATTGTGGGCTCTCATCCTGCAGTTTGTTCTGTCCTGTGGAGATGTGGGTGTGCTCAGTAATGGTTAGGGCAACAGCCTCTGAAGAAGGGAGAAATCACAGCTCCTTCCCTGCCCTTGGTCCTGGATGCAGGGAGGGGAAGAACAAGGGCTGCCAGTATTTACTACCTAAAATGAGTTCCTACTGCAGGAGATTCCCAACTGCTTGTCTTCAAGAGTAGTGACTGCGACAGACATGTCACCTCTATGTCACTCAGGGATTAAACTAAGGTGAAAAGGATTTTCAGCTGCCTCCCCTGTGCCTTTTGTGCTGTTGGATTTTGCAAAGATTACTTGTGCAGTCAGGAAACAAAGTGTCAGATTTGCACAATAGGGAAATGATAGCAGTGTTTCAAAGAGTAGAAAATCTTGCCTAGAAAATAAATGGAAATTGTAGTAATTTTTGATGTATTGAAATTTGACTAGTTAACAGTGATCTTGGGTCTCTTGATTTTGTTTGCATTTCTGTGTATGTACCATAAGGAATGAATTCACGTTTCAAAATACACACACAGTACTAATGTGGAGGGTTCTATTATATTCAGCATGAGAATTTCCATTTGTTTCTTTTACCTTTCATGAGTTAAGATTAAAATATGTTGTAATGCGGGAATAGTAGCAATATGCACAATTCAAAATGCTGTATAGAGATGTGATCAAAGTACAGAACAAGGTACTGGAAACTCCAAACTTTTATTCCTCACCTCTCTTTTTAGATAAGCAACTTCTCTGTGTTTCTCCCATGTTACCACCTGGGGAGAATAACTCTTACAAGCCTCACCAGGTTGTTGTCAGCATTAATTATAATGTTTGCAAAGTGCTTTGAAGATAAAAAGTGCTAGGTAAGTGCTAAGTAGTATTTTTATTCTGCTGGAGTCAGAGTAATGTCAAAGCGAATGTCAGCTTCAAAGACTTTGCTGTCAGATCTAGAGTGCTCTCAGGATAGATGAAGGTTATTTAATTTTACCTACATATGCTGAAATAATAATGGTCAATATAATCCTTCCTTTAATCCAAGAAATACTGAGATGATTGTATTTTATGAAGCTATTTAATAGAATATAAAAATATTTTTTTGTTCCATGGCTATTACAAAATGTGTGTGTTTCCAAAATCTGCCAGTTAGAGACAGAATTAAATAATATACAAGACATATGCTGTAGAGAAATCTGATGCTGCTTAAGTTTTAAGGATGTTGTTAAGGAATGTTCTCAGTCTGACGATTCATGAGACTCTGGCAGTCAGACACCCAAGGCCAGAGACTTCCAGTGCTGAGGCAGAAGCTCCTTTACAGGGAGCAGTTCCAGTGATCCAGTGGGTGCCCTGCTTGACTCCCTGCACACCCCACTCCCACACAACTGGTTCGACCCCCTGTTTCCCATGGCAGAGTCTCAGATGTCTGGTTCCATAAAGCCATTTATTTATGGTGCAGTAACACAGGAAGAGCCAAAGATCTGCAATTCACAGCTCCTGCTATGTCTCATTAACCTGGCAGATGTTGCCCATCTTCATGCCCTTTGTTATCCCAAAGGTTGGCAGTTCACAGACCCTTGTCTGGGCTCACACCTAGAGCTCAACCTGCTTTTCAATCTGCATCTCAATCAGCATCTTGCAGCCAAGATACCTGGACCAGATGTATTCCTCTACAACATTATGCTTTATTTTGGCAGGGTGGGGGTGGGAAGATGGAAGAAGAAGGAGAAGCTGTACTACGTTTTAAAGAAAAGCTAAGTACAGGTGAAGAAAGAAGTCAAAATTGGCAGAGAAAATTTTAAATGGAGTTTAAACTTGTTCATGGTCCATGCTTTATACAACCTCTTAAATAAGAAGCTGGAGACTGTTAGTGGTTATGCTTTATATTAAAGCTCTGTAGTAGTATGATATACTATGCTCCCCCTAAAAACTTTAAAAATATTGTTTTCAATTATACTTGATTAATTTTTGGGTTTCATTTTAGTTTCATTAGAGATTTTTGTTTTAATTTGCTTTCTTTTTAAAATTCATACAAGTTTGTTAAAGGTAAGACTTCTCGTAGTGTAGTTGTGGCTGCTGGACCTTATGTTTTGGCATTTATACAAGCTTGAGCTTTCGCATCTTGCTTCATGATCGTGGAAGGTTGAGAAGCATTTCTAAAACTTTAGCCCCCAAAATCATGACCCTTCAGCTTTCAAACTCCTCTCAGCCTTTAAAGGAACTTGAGTTTAGATTTGATTCAAGTAATTCTGTATTTTAAGAACTGAAAAGACATTTATTTTTTCAAATAAATTGCTTCATTCAGATATACATCTTCAGTGCTATTATATAACCCTATTACTTATTCTTATTTTTTTATTTTTTCTTTTTCTTTTTAATTTTCTTTTTCATTTGTTTTTCTTTTATATGACTGTTATTCAGAATTTAAGCAGTAAAACCGCTGGATTTAACATTTAAGTCTGAGTGGTACAGGACCCTTGTTTTCTTCATTGACTTGCCCCGGAGGTGTAAGGTCTAATAATTTAATGGAATTCAAGAAAAAATATATGTAAGTATTAGCATTTGGGAAAAGGCTGACCTTGCTTGGAGATCCAGATGTACAACCAACCTCAGCCTCTAGTGAAGAACCGAGTCCTGTTATTCAAAGGGAAAAAATTCTCAGTTTCAGAATTCTACCTGTACCTTGTGTTCAATGATGTGTGGCAGAAAAGAAATCCTGTGTGGGTACTCCAGTATGAAGATGTTGTTGCATGGTTCATTTCCTTGGCTGGGGAAGAATTCTCAAGAATTATCTCTCAGAAGTCAGGTTCAGATAAGCACCAGCTCCTCACCTCATCTTTTTTCATTCTGCCAGGAAGAAATCCTTACTCTTACACCAGCAGCAACTAGTTCAGCGCTAGCTCTGTTCCTCACCTTCCCATATATGCTCTTGCCTCCCTCTACTGCAAACTCTCTCCTTTGGTTAGAACTGGTCTTAAGCTGCAGCAACTCATCTTTGAGGGTTAGAAGCTGATTGCACTTGGTAAATAGATGTATTGCCTGAACAAGTGGTTGTCTTTTCTGTGCTTTGGCTTAAGCACCCTGCATTCATTATACCCTGCTTTTGATATTTGATCTACATAAAGGGCTGATTTATTTACATTTTACATCCTAACATGTAATAGCATTTTTATTTTGAAGAAGCTCCTTTTAAAAATTTTCACCTCCCACCCTTAATAACTTTATTTTGCATTCAAATGACTACTCAATTGGCTGCCCTGAGTTGGAAGGGACTTAGGATGATCATTGAGTCCAACTCCTAACTTCACACAGGGCAACCTAAAAGTTAAACCATGTATCTAAGAGTGTTGTCCAAATTCTTCTCTAATACTGAAAGTCTTGCACCACCACTGCTTCCCTGGGAAGCTTACTTCTGGTTTTCAGATATCCTTTCAATAAAAAACTTTATTCTAACTGCCCCCTAACCTGCTGGAGTAAGAGGAAGACAAACCATTTAGCTCACGTTAGAACATTGTGCTAACAGCACCAAGGTTGTGGGTTTGATATAGGCCGTTCATAATTGACAATCCTTGTGGGTCCTTTCCATCTCAGAATATTCTGTGATTACCTACATACTTTTTCTGTGTTAACGTCCTTATGTGTGTACTGTTAAGATTATAAAGTGATTCTGCATTAGACTTTCCTTTCTCTCAAATGGAGTGCTTAACTTGATAGACAGGGTTCATGCACTTCCCTGTTTTAAATTCCTGCAGGCTTCCTGCAGCCCACAGACTAGGCTTTGAGATATAATTTGAATGTTTTGTGTACTCAGAGCATGATGATACAAGCAGATTTGAGGATTTTTGGTTATGTCTGAATGTAGTTGCAGAGAGATGTGACCTTCTTTCTGTGCACTCTCTGTGTCAGGCTGAAGAGTATTTGTGCTGTTTTCTTCTATGATCATGGGACAGCTACATTTGCAGTGTCACAGAAGGGCAAAATAACTTACTTAGTCATTGAAGACCCACAGAAGAAATAAATTTTAAAAATGCATCTTGGATAAAAATCTCTCTTTGATTATATCTTCAACTCGCCTTATGAGTCCCTTCATTATCTCTTGGATTTACAACTAGCAGAAGTGGAAGGTGCTGCTCCCAGCACAGTTTCTGCTGTGTGAATTTTCTTCAGGCAGTAGCACTCACTAGTAAATCTTGTTCATGCTCAGAGCAAATACCAGCTGTCCTTGCCTGCACCACTCTGAACCAGCTGGATGCAAGCCAGGTCTAAACTGGAAGGCATGTAGCTGTGTTAGCACGGCGCTGAGCCGGAGTGTCACACGAGCCTGAAATCCCTGTCTCCCAGCAAGGCTTATTAGCTCAAACTCAGTGCCACGTTAATTGCACCTCAGCATCTTCTGGTCTGCTGCTGGCTTCCATTCAGCCAGCCTGGAGTGCAGACAAATCCAGTCAAGGTGGCCTGTAAACGCCAGGTAGTTGCAGCCCATGTTTCTTCACGCAGCAGTCAGCCTTCCTTTCCCTAAATCCTCTTTAAAATAAGACTGCAAATATGTAGTAGAAGCCTTGTGCTTAGAGGCTTATCCCTCTATGGAAGTGGCTCTTAAAATATCTGGAGCCAAGTAGGGAGTATGCTTTGATAAATATAATGTTGATAAATAACCCCAGCTGTTTCTTCAAGAACACTTATCTCTCATTGTCTTTCTTGTTCAATGTTGTAAATTTTTTTTCTCTCATCATTTGGATGCAGGTGAAAAAATGTACCCTGCATATATATCACTTGAAAAATTCATATTAAAACTCCAAAATATATTTAAGTTTTTGTGCATTCCAGAGATACAATTTAAACTATTGAAGTACTGTGGAACATACTGTGTCATACTCTCATACTGCATTTAATGTTATAACATTTCTTAATTAACTTCTGAGTGGCCGAAGATCTCACAACAGCAATTTTCAGGTATTGTGTAGTTTATTGTTGCTATAAAATTTATTATGAGCATATTTAAAGAAGGAAGGAAGCCTAACTAATAGCTGCTTTAAGGGGATTTTAAACTATACTATTACAAAAATTTTTGAAACAAAAAACATTGTTCAGAACTTGAACTGTAATTTGCTTTGAAAACTTTCCTGCATGCTGAGTGAACTCATAATTCTAAATGTTTGTTTCTGCATTTCAAACAGCATAGTTTACTATACTGATGGAGTAGCCACAAGGTAATTTTTGCATTTCAGCAATGGAGATCTTATCATAATATCCAAAAGGCACATACTGTGCTGCCATCTGTTTATTTTTTTATTATTAAACTGAATATGAGATCAAACTTTTTAAAAAATATGTTGTTTAAAATATTTATCATCACTGAGCATCTGTGCATAGTAAATATAGATTTATTTTTAGCGTGAAAAAATGTTTTTCTCAAAAAAGTTTTTGATAGTTATGTTTTATCAATACTTTCTTAATCCTTAAACACAATGTGCTTTGCTCTTTTTTTGTTTTACAAAAACTGGTTTTGGTTTTAGTTTTCTTTTTTGTCAGAAACCAGCACATATTGTAAAGTGAGGGGAAAACACACAGACACACACACAGACACACACACACAAACAAACAAAACCACAAAAATCTACAGAATGTCAAGGAGAGAAAAATGAAGGCGTATGAGAAAGGGGAGAAAAACCTGTAGAAACTAAGAGTAATGCCTTCATTCATCATGGGATCTCTGCTAGCAGAGAAGGAAGGATTGAATATTTATAAGCATGATGACAGACAAAAAGGCCAACAAACCTGACTTGTTTCAAATCGTGTCTGTGGAAAGCAGTCCCTCAGAACTTCTCCAGTGAACAAACATTTTAGTTTCCAGTCCTTCTAGCCACATTTTCTTGAGGACATGTTATTTTTATCTGGTGCTTAATTAATACCTCAAAACCTTTGTTTTCTCCATCACTTTAAAAGGAAAGTTTCTACTTCACCTCTTTTTTTCTTAGTACACAAAATTATTTTAAACCTTAGGAGAAGACAAACTTATGTTTTATTGTCGTGTCAACTCCTTGAGCAAAGAATAGTTTTCCTTTGTCAGATAGTTAGTGACTCAGTGAAAGGTACAGAAAAATACCTGTTCCCAAGAGTTGATTTTCTGACTTACTGCTGGAAAATATGCTATGATTTCATTACACAGCTTTGTGGTTTGTTCTGCCTTTTGTATAAGGGTCCGACAATAAAAAGAAAAATAATCCTGACATTGATAAGGTAGGTACCTGTCTGTACTGCAAAGTGAGGCCAGGACTATCTATTTCTAGAAGAGGTTTGGTTTTGGTGCACAGCCAAAAATGGAAATATGTAAATGAAACTTGCAGTATGCATGTGTCTTATCAGTGCTAAGGCATAAAGCATTCATAGATTTACTTCAGATTGTCTGTTGTGTCTATGTAAGACAACTGAATACAATCCCTAACCCTTTACTAGAGACACACAGAGAATTATATTAAAAATCTTAAAATTACTTCCAGATTGATAGCAGGTTACTCTTACAGATAGCATTTTTTTTTTCAATTTCTGTTCCATGTCAGATATTTTTCCATGTTGTGGTATTTGCATCACTTGTTGTATAGGATGTTTTAGAACTTCTGCTTAGATCAAGCAGGTGAGACTTAGGACTTAAAGGAAACTATATGGAAGAGCAGGTGGAGAAAGGGCTATACTCTGGGGTTGCCTGAATGGTAAATGCTAATGGTGTAGGCACCTGAACTGCATCTCTGATTACCAAATTCATGGTAAATTCTTAGCTGTTAATAGAAATGGTCAAAGTTGATTGTGAACACCAATTTTCAGGAATTTACATAGTAACTTTTTGCTCCCTCTGGCCTTTTTATCTCTGTTTTCTCTGCAGTAAGAACTTCATCTTTCCCTGACACCAACATATTTTTTTCTTTCCTTTTATCAAAAGAAAAATGGGACTACAGACAAAAAAAACCTAATGAAAACTAGTAGATTTTATGCAGGTAATTTGAGTCTAGTTTTGCCTCCAGAAGGGACAAGATGCAAGTTGTATCAACCCGTACCTTAATTCTACATAAGTTTTGAAAAACTTGCATTTTGGTGAAGTTGATCCTCTGTAAAGGCACAAGATATCTGGCAACAGCATTAAAAAAAAAGTCCTCAGTGGCTCAACAATAAATTTACATGTCATAAATTATATAGATTTTTGAAAGGACAGTTTTTAATTTTATGGTCTCTGGTAACATCAGGCATGAAGCAGAGGGCGTTGGAATAAACAGTCTCTAGAGGTAATTATCACTAAAGTCATCTAGTGAGATTTACTGAAAACAGTGGTCATCAGGCAGCAAAGATCATCACAGTGGCATTCCACTTTCCCCACTCTCTGTACCTTTAATATCTTGCCCTTGTGGCACTATTTTCTTTGGTTTTCTCTCCTATTTTGTACTTTCATAAAGCTTTGCATTCTTCTCCAAAGTTCATTAATTATATTATACAGTACCATTTAATATAGCAAAAGCCACACAGCGTAGCAAGCTCTCATCCCTTTCAGCTCTGTTCAGTTATTAGAAACAAAACCAGATTGATATTTACTCACAGTGTTATACTTTGAATTGTTATAAATATAAAATACCTTCACACTCTATGACAGCATGAGGAAGTTAGCTTTACTTACAAACTAATTATACTTTTTAACTATCAGATGCAAAAGAATACTGACGATTTTTAGCAGTATCACAAAATATTTCTAATTTGGGATTTTATTTTAACAAAAGTTGATGAATAAAAAAAAAATTAAGTGATGCATTTTCATACAGAAACTCTTTCCATGTAGTAGATTATTCTTAATTATCACAAACACCTTCTCAGTCTTACAGTTTATATTTCTTCTAAAAGCTTATAAAAGTGGGATCTGGAAAAAATAATGCAAGGGTTGAAAAGTCTTGTTTTCTTTGCATTTAATGTAAAGATAACCATAAAAATATTTTATAATTTTGAACAGTTTACTCAGATGCCTCCTTCCCCATTGCTGAAATGCCTCCTAAAATGTTGAAACTATTACTTCTACAATAAGAAAGACCATATAATACTTAAGAATCCAAGGAATACTTACTAAAAAAACACCAAAACCCAGAAAAGGAATAAACCAAAATATTTTGTGAGCTTTCATTATGAATGCTTCATTACTTGCTGCCTGCTTCATGACTGATGTGGACACAGAGCTGTTGAGTCAGTTTGAGATTTTAGAGGAAGAACTGATTAGAAACAATAAGAATGAAATTACTGTTAATGACTGTTAACTGGTGAAGAAATTATGAAGGTTGACACATCCAAGGCTACCTAAAAAACAGATTTCCTGCCTTTTTATATAATTCTGAAAATATTAGGTCCCTAAAAGATTTAACCCTCACTATATATGCTACAGAACTAGGATATTATTTCCTCTGGATAACATTATTCAAGGGAATGCCAGCAGTTTTGGAAAACTCATGAGATCCTTGAAGACTGAAGAGCTCTAGTGCAGACTATCCCTCCAGTTTTTGACTGAAGAACCTTAGTAATTCTTCCAGGCATCCTCCATAATTGCTCATTGCTTAAAATGAATGGATGAAATGAGGCAAGAAGTGTTAAAATTGTTGAAAGGAAAAGGTGTTAAAGCAAGTATCCTGGTTGCTGCTAATTGTAGCCAAATTCTATGGATTTAAAATCCATGAACAGGGTTCCATTACAATTCAGGAATTTCCTGAATCAGATGTTTAGAACTGTGGAGGCTATAACTGGAAGGTGTTCCTATTGACTGTTATTTTTTAAATACTTTTTCCTGAATGTTTATTTTTGTACACTGTCATAGAGAGAATGCTGGGCTAAATGGATCTTTGTTCTGATCCAGTACAACAGGTCTTACTAATCAGGCGGATTTTTAGGAATAAGATCTTTAAACAGTAAGGACTTTTCAACACTAATTTTAACAAAACAGGCATTTCCTCACAGCATTGTTTGCATTCTGCTGACATCCACAGGAAAGAAATTGCTTTACTGTTGTCCGCTACTTGGTATGCTAATAAATAAATAATACATTTGGCAGTGAGTGCTTTCTCTATCTCAGTGACTGCTGGTAAAATAAGAGGTGGCCTGCAATCAGGAAGGTATTTTTAGTTGAAGGAACTGCAGCATGAAGTGTGATGTTTTAGCTCTAAGATGTCAGATGCAAATCTTTATTAATTCTGACCTCTCTGCATTCTGCATCTTTCTGATCAACTCTCTGGTGGTTCTGCTCTGTCAGACAATAAAGCTTGGGATACAGAGTAAATAGACCTGCCAGAGCAGTTTTCCACTGTGATTGGATCAGAGCCTGGATGTCATTCCACAGTTTCACCAGCATAAAATTCTTCTGAGTGTCTCCTCAGCCTTTCAAAAGGAAGTTAAACATATCCTGCCATGCAGCAATATTACAGTTTTACTACTTCTTGCTTAATGTTTTCACTGATGCTTTTTTCAGCATCCTTTGGGCACAAACACTTTATATTTTTAACCATCTGTTAAATTAACATACTTTTAAAGAAAAGTATGCTTTCATAGCTCCTGTTCAGTTTTCTTTACAAAGTGCACAATTGCAAGTTGTGTAGTGTCTATGGTGTCTGCTCTGAAAGCCCCACCAATTAAGATTTGTGAATATTGGACAATTTTGTTCTTAAAATTCTGTTGATATGAAATTAAGATTACATTCTATAAACAGTAATGATGCCACTTTTTCCTTTCAGCTTCAGAGAAATTTTATATTCAAGCTTAAGGACTATTTTGCATTTAAAAGAGATGTATGTGGAGGTTATTCATAATGTCATCCCTCTCGAAAAACCAGTCTAAATTAATTCATTTGGTCTCCAAGACAACAGCCATAGCTTTCTTATGCCAAACAAAGGTTCTAATTAATGTCATCTAGGTATCTGCAGGCATCGTTGCTGATCTATGGTCTTTTGTGTCTGATCTATCTGAAAAATGTCTGTGTTCCATGAGCAAAGAGAAGATGTCTATGTTGTGAAAGTAAGTGAACAGATGAAAGAGAGAATAATTTAAAAAAATATATTTTTTTAAAAGGCGATAGTGATTTCTTTTGTCCTCTTCATACTTCTGTTGATTTGAACACGGGTCCTTTACACTCCTGACTCTCAGTTGCTGTTTTGTACAACACTGAATGACCATTATGTTAGATTATCTGTGAGTTCCTTAGGGTTTTGAAGGAAGCTCTGTTCCCTTGCTTAGCTTCTTCTGAAGAAGATCCAGTGTCAAGATCTGGAGTGCATACCCAGAATATTTCCATTGCTTCTTTCTTTGTGTGCAGCAGGAAATTAATATAGTGGGTTTCTTTATTTTCATTGTTCTGTGGAACTTTGTAGAGAATGTCTAGAGGGTTTGCTGGTGGTTTTGGGGAGCAAGCATTGTTGTTTTTTTTTTTTTTTTCAGGGCAAAAAGGTGTTTCATTGGTTGGTTAGTTGGTTGGTTAGTTTTGTTGGAGTTTTTTCACTGGTTTTGGTTTTGAGTTTGGTTTGGATTTGGTTTTGTTTGGTTTTTTGTTTTTTTTTTTTTTAGCATGGTCTGCTGCATGACAACATTATTTGAATTTACTGCTTTCACATCTTACATGGATTGGCAAAGTACTGTGATGGGTACTTTTACCTGGCTTTTTGGTGTCTTTTTTGCTCTCATTATCCTGTTATACTATAGTTAAGTCCATTGTAGAGAAAGACAGTTTCTCTGCTGTGACACTGTGATATTTTCTTTGGACTGTGTAGACACTCAAGAAGCTAATTCAGTGGAGTGTGATGGGGTACATTGCTGGGGTGGCAATGCAGATTACTCTGTTTGACAATCTTAAGTGTTCTCACTCATTCTCGGTCACGGCAGTTCTGAATTGAGAGTATCAGTTTTATCTTCTTTGAGTAATGATTTCTGCACTGTGACTCAGCTTTGGCCTATGTGTTAAGAGGATAAAGTTTTGGGAGAAAGTAAACCCCCTTGCTCCAGTGAGTCCTAAGGAATCAGAGGGACTGAGTGCAGCTGGGCTTAATTTCTGATTAGAACCAGGTTGGAAATATAAGTCTGGTTGTGTTCAGTAAGACCCCAGATGCATAAACAATGTGGGCTACACTCTAATCTGGTCTGATTCGTAATGAGTCAAAAATAGTGAGTTTTAGCCAACTAAACACTAAAAGCCTGGTCTAATTAAAAAGCAACTTTCAGGAACACAGGCTCACCAATATTGCAGCTTATTGGAGGAACAGGTTATAGATCCTTTCAGATTGCTGGTGATAAATTTACTGCACATGCAAAATGTGACTGTATAGCACAGTGAACAAGAGTTCCTGGGTATACTCCGGTGCAGTTGGATGTGCAAATCTTATCACAGAGGTGTTCTCACTTTGGGGAGGAAAGAGGAGCAAGCCTCATCCACTTGCGTGCAAGGTCATCATATTCTCATCCTCTATCTCTGAGGATTTCAAATGCCAATTTACACTTTTGGAATAAGTGGAGGTGAGAGTATTGTCAAATATTCTGTTACTGCCATCATAAATGGAGGGAGGAGGCAATTTGTGAGTAAAAGAAGGATATTGAGATTTACAAAGAAAGATTGCAAAGACTGTATCTTGCACAAGGGTGTAGTGGAACTGAGACACATTCAAGTTCCACACTTCCACCTGGACACTTGCAGAAAAAAGGGCTTTGTGGCTTTGCCTGACAGCCTGTCACTACCTCAGCAGGCCATCATGTCCACAGAAATTTCATCATACCCACAGAAACCCATCACTGTATATCTCATGAAAATCCCTTTACCATGTATCTAATGATATATATAATGGCTGTAGGTCTCATTCCCACACAGCACATTCCCATAAAGCACATTTGGAGACCTCTGGAAGATAGATATTTACTAGTCCCAAAATGTACAGCTTATTAGGACAAATGATCTTTGGAAAGAAAAAAAGAGGGAGAAACTACATATGGATGCCAGCAGCCCAGTTGTTGGAATAGAGGAAGGAAGATGAGAAAATTCCAAATAAATGGATTAATTCCTTTTTTTTCCACACAAATACAACATTTGAAGTCCATTTCAAGGCATAATGATTATCATGATTCTGGATGCCATAAAATCATTTCAGGCTGGGGAGACAATGGATGCAGCACAGTTCAGGATGTGGTGGTAATTTGGCACAGTTTACAGTCCCCTGGGGAATAGGGAAGGTTGTGAGCTTTCATTTTTATTCACATATCTAGAAGAGTGCAATGAACAGGCAGTTCAAAATAATATCCTGTATAAACCATACAGAAAAACTCACTCTCTACTCCTGTGAATGTGTCTAATGATGAAACTCCATTAAAAATGGACAAGAAAAAAAAGTATAATTCATTTCTATTTCTGGAGGGTCACTTTTCTTTCTGTGCTTGCTTACTTGTTTCTTTTTTGAGGCAAAATAGTGGATTCTATTAGTTCATACTTTTAACTACTCTCCATTCACCCAGCTCCAGTGAGGCCATGCATTTCCATCCAGGAGGCCTTTGCCTCTTTATTACTTGCTCTGAAATGAGCAGCAGCCCATGGAAAGGACTACAGTGAACCATATAATATCATTACTAATAATGGGCTCAGAAATCACAGTCCATGAAAATACACCAGTTCAAGCCTGAAAAAAAAAAATGTAGAGGTTTTACCTCATCTCATTGAAATGATGAATGAAAATGCTGAACCATTTCTACAAGACAGATGAACACTCTGTACTGAGGAAAGATGTTCAGGCAGACTGCATGTGTGAAACCTATGGTTATAAAAGACATCTGGATTATCTTTCTGTACCAGTATTAATGATGCTTATAATGCATTCCTGAATATACACATTTGCTTACAGATATAGATAGATTTGAAGGCATGTCATGCCATGTGCCTTTTTTCCTTAATTAATGGATTAGTGAAAAAGGCAGCCATAGTTCAGCTTCCTAACTTCACTAATGTAAGTTGAAAAAGTTTGGTTATCATTTGACAAATGTTCCTGTCTACATCAAATCCTCTGAACCATGTAAATTTTTATCTAGAGATGTGCCAAAGTACTTGAGAATAATTTGGGAAGCTGCTGAACTGTTACCCATTAGTTCACAGACAGAACTTTCACCTCTTCCTTTCTTTCCATTTTGGTAAATTTGGCTAGAGAAATTGTTAGCACAAGGGGGAAGCTTGGCTTCACTAAAATATTTTATTTATCTTTTAACATGCTTTTTGCACTATAGTCACAAGTGCACTGACATACTTATATGGTATGCCATGGAACTGCTGAGATGGTAATATAATACCACAGAAAATCCAATATTACTTTTAACTGATTGAACTGATGATGAACTGATCTATGTGAGCCATGCTTCAGTGTTCTCTTGGTAGACCAGTGCAGGGTGACTTTTTGGACTGTAGACCTTCTTGACTAGCAGAAATACTATGAAAAGCTGGCAGCTTGGGAAGCAGACACAGCAAAATGCAACAAATAATTTCCCATTCCATGTCCTACAGGCATTTACTGACCTTGACCCAAAAGAAGTACTGCAGTTACCAAAGCTCAGGAAGCTGAGATTAAGTTCAGTAGTTCCTCACCAGGAAAAGAAGGGCTTCAGGCAGTGAAACTTGCATAGTAAACATTAAATTCACAATGCTCTCAACTTTGAGCCTCAAGCTCTCTGCCTGATAGTGCTGCAACTTCTTGTGTAGCAGGTACTGGAGTACTGTTTCTTAAGCATATAATTTTATTATTTTTTATATTATATTATAATTTTATTATATTTACCTTTTAACATACATGTTCTTTCATTGGATACTGTCTAACGAAGATTTTATACATGCAAGTACTTATATTGAATAGACCAATGAAAATTGTCTTTTTTCCAATTAGTTCTTATCAGGCTACAATAGTTATATACTGGTTAGGATTTCCAGTTAAGTCACAATATATTTATATTGAGGAAAAAAAAGCAAGAACTTATGTTCTAATTGTCATTAGTGACTCTAGACTGGAAATCATTTGAGGTAAATTCTGACAGACATATCTTGTGGAAGGAAGATTTGAACCATCATATTAGCTTCAAACAATTAGCATTAAATTGAAGAATATTTATTAAATTAAGTTTATGCTTTCAAAATAACCCATGAATTAAGAAGGGAGTTGCATGAAGAAGTATCTAGAGTAAATGATGCTGGTACTGTCCACCCCTTCAGCAAAATACATCAGGCTCAACAAACAGATAAAATTATCCAGGCTTAGAACAGGTTGAGAGTAATTCTTCATGGATGGCAAACAGATGCAGCAGAGATTCTTCCAAGAATAAAATTAAATTATGACTGCACAGGTGGAGCTGCTGCATATGATGAGATTCTTTACAAAGGCACTACTTCAAAATTTTACATAACACAAAATATCACTTTGCTGGAAAAAATGGCAATTGTAGGCATTAGTGACTGTCTATATAACAAGAGAAGCTTGAAATATTTTATGATGTCCAGGCATGAATACTGGAAACAAATGTTAGATCTCTAAGCAGAATCTGATGTACCCAGAAGTAAAATATAGACCAAGCAAAGTCCATTGTGTCCCCACCAAACTGGGGCCAAATCTCTCACAAAACTAATTCACTTAGTAGAAAATGTTACCCATTAAGACACTACAAATAGCTCCTGTATATAAAAAAACTGTAAAAATAAATATGTGAAAATTAATAGTCATAATTAAAAAGTTTCAATACAAAACATACAGTAGAGAAAAAAAAGTCATGAACTGTCAATTGAAATAGATAACAGCTAAGAGGTCACTGTTTAGGAAGAATTCATTCCAATAAATCTCTTAGCTATCTCATTCAAATATTTCCTGTTGACAATACATATAGACCAAAAAAAAAAAAAAAGATAATATGAAATATACATGAAAATAACTTAAAAGTTAGTGAATTAAATGAGAATATTTTAGTCAACTTTATCAAATTTACCATGCTTTAATGCAATCTTGTATGAATGCTACGGCTAGAAAAAACAAATGCCCGTCTAAATTATATAGTTGGAAATTCTTTTATCACATTCTGTCATTTGTGGTCATGCAAGTTTATACATTTATCTAGGTTATCTTAAAACCATAAAGTGATGGCAAAGTCACAATATTCAATTGCAATTTTTTTCTTTAGTTAACTATAAAAATGTGTTTCTGATTCACTTTTGCTATTATATTCTGGCTACACAGATGGAAGGTCCCTAAAATTTTTTTTCTGTTTCTTGTATCAGTGTTTACAGACCTTGATTAGTACTTAAATTAGCCTTTCATGGATTTGATAAGTAGATTTAAGTCCTTGTATCCCTCACTTTGTGATGGCAATGTTTGAATATAAAATGTAATTGGCAGCTAAAATATTGATGGTTAGAGTCAACCTCAAAACTTTTTTGCCAGACATTACTGAGAACCTTTGCTCTGTAACAGTGAGAAAAAACTCATAGAGTTCTTTGATTCTTTGACTGATCAACTTCTAATGTTGTTTCTATGATGCACATTTGCATCCTCATCTGAAAATTTGCAGATGACCCCAAACTGCGTAGTGCAGCTGACACACCTGAAGGATGGAATGCCATCTAGA
Organism: Chloebia gouldiae; assembly: GCA_003676055.1. Taxonomy (NCBI): domain Eukaryota; kingdom Metazoa; phylum Chordata; class Aves; order Passeriformes; family Passeridae; genus Chloebia; species Chloebia gouldiae. The sequence continues at coordinate 754,228 of QUSF01000013.1, read as the reverse complement.
GGGTTGTGAGCAGGCTCAAGAAGTGGGCACACTTGGACGTCCTGAGGGTCAACAAGGCCAAGTGCCAGGTGATGCCCCTGGGTCAGGGCAAACCCTGCTATCAACGCAGGCTGGGGGATGAAGAGGTAGAGACCAGCCCTGATAAGACGGACCCGTGGGTGCTGGTGGATGAGAGGTTGGACATGACCCATCCATGTGCACTCACATCCCAGAAACCAAACACGTCCTAGGCTTCATCCAAAGCAGCGTGGCCAACAGGGTGACAGAATTCTGCCCCTCTGCTGTTCTCTGGTGGGGTGTCAACAGTGGATGCAGTGCTGCATCCAGCTTTGGGGCCCCAGCACTGAACAGATTTGGACCTGTTGGAGCGTGTCCAGAGGAAGCCACCAAGATGAGAACTGTGAGAGAGTAGATTTAGATTAGATATTAGAAAAAAAAATTTCTAAGGTAGTAGAGCACTGGAACTGCTTGTCCAAAGCAGTCATGGATGCCCCATCTCTGGAAGTGTTCAAGGCCAGGCTGGATGGAGCTCTGAGCAATTTGGTCCAGTGAAAATTGTCTCAGTCTATCACAGAGGGATAGGGGGATAGGAACTAGATGCCCTTTAACGTCCCTTCCAACCCAAACTATTCTATGATCCTCTCAATATTTTCACCGAAATCCAGATGCCATATGGAATGAATGCATTCAAACAGTAATTGGGGTTTTTCAGTAAAATATTTATTCTAGTTTTGTAATTGTCCAAGCAAACAGAAGATACTTAGCCACTTCGGGCTCTTATTTGTGTCTCCATCCATTTGTCCTCATCACCAGTAAAAGACAAAAGAAAGAGCTAAAAGTTCTTATCTATTTTAAACAAATCATCTCCTCATAGAGATTTCTTCCTGTTTATTCTTCAGCTCTATAAAAAGGTCAAACCATTTTGCTTTAGAGACATTTATTTCTCAGAGCCACTGGGTAGCATCAATGTGAGATCTGTGGGTGGAACAACTCCAGGTCACAGTCTGAATTCTGTCTTAGTTTTTCATCCCAGTTCTCTTATGTACCAAATGCTCATGTTATTTTTCTGCTTGTCATGTTGTGGATCCCAGTTACCACTTTACAGACTTACAAAGGATCAAGATTCTTTTTAGGTTGTCCTCTAAGTTTACTGGACTGCAAGAGTATGATGGTTTTGTTTTGGTTTTTTTCTTGAGTAGTATGAGAATGTAGTGGGTTGACATTGATTGTCTGCTACCAACTCTCTCAATTCTTCTTGTCAACTGGACATACGGGGAAATAAGATGGAAATTCTCAAGGATTGAGATAAGGACAGGGAGTTTGCCAACAGTAATTACACCAACAAAATAGACCCAACTTAGGGAAAATTAGTTTTATTTCTTGCCAGTTAAAAAGAGCTGGATGATGAGAAAAAAAAAAGAAAAAAGCAAGCTATCTTCCCTCCATTCCCCCCTCTTTCCAGGCTCATCATGAGTCCTTAATTCCCAACAATCTTCTCCTTCACTGAAGGACGCACAGGAATGGGAATGAGAGGGCGTCAGCCCACAGCAACTCCACTCTGCCGATCCCTTCTCCTCGCTTTTCCCTGCTCCAGCCCGGAACACTCCCAGTGCCGCCGGGAGAGCCCTGCCCCGCCGGGTCTCTCCCAGCCGCGGGTCCATCCCTGCCGGCTCTCTCCTGCCCCGGCCCCGCTCCCGCGGTCCCCTCGGGGCTCTCAGGGCTGTTTCTGGCTCGCTGTCCCTCGCTCAGCCCTGCCTGCCGGGCAGCGTTTTGCCCTGCCTTGCCCTGGGAGAGGTATGAAATCATGAAAATTCCACCAGCTATTGCTTTGTTCCTCAAGTCTGTGTTGTGTTACGTCCCCATTGTACAGCACACAAGTAGGGACTGGAAAGCAAATTGAGGTTTATTTTAGAGACTTTTTATTTTTTTTGTCAGAAAGCAAGGATTTGTTGATACATTTAACAGGTTTTCCTGGATGAGTCTAATTCAAAGTAGAATAACAATAATATATAGTGAGTTGTGTTGTTCACTGGTAATGTTTATAGACTATTAATAGTTTTTGGTCAAGGTGTCTCTGTCTTACCTTGGCTGTACACTTTTAATCTCCTGGGTCCCTGTGTTAAGGAGTTGACAACTGAGGATATAGAATCCTACAGCTCGATGTTGTTGTTGTTGTTTATACTGATAAAATATTCAAATTGCCTGAAGACACAAAAAACCAACAAACAAACAAAAAAAAAAAACCACAAAACCAAACCCAAAAACCTAAGGCAGGAAGCAAAGACAGTATATGAGGTCATGGAAGCCTTGAGTCTGAGTTCAGTTCACGGAGACTCAAGGTATTGCTCCCAGAAGGTGTTATCAGACAGCTACCTACTGCCAAGGCTCCTGAGAGTCAGAGCAAGTGCTGGTAAGCCCAAGGTTAATTATCCTTGATGCTTTGGCTAATTAATTTTCCAAAGAAAATTTTGTAAAGAATGAAAATTAAGGGGTGGAAATTCTGCACTTGTAAAAGAACATACTTAGAGGAACCTTTTATAAGGAGACTGAAGACTGAATCAGGATTAAGGGTATATGATTTTGTGATTAATGTTTTTTGGATAGGTGTTTGTAACACTTAAATAAGTACCAAACAGAGCTGCAAGCATAAATGCCTGTGAGATAATTCTGCTGTCCTATAAAAAAGAAACCATCCTGGAACACACTTTTGGCTCAACTAAGACTGATGAAGTTAACTAGATCCACAGTCTTATTTCTACATACCATACTTTTGCAAGCATGTGATGATACTTGCTAAAAAGCTGTTAAAGTGGCTTGTCATTTGTGGTTGAAACTCTTTGGCTTGTCCTAGAAATGTCTCCTTTTATTTTTAATAAGTACACACTGCTTTTTGTAATTATTGTTGTTTCGGAGGTTTTTAAAATTGAGGCAAACCTATGAATCCATTGGCTTTGTCTACAGAGGATAGGTGTGCTGCATTTTGCAGCACAATGTGAACATGCAGTATATGAATTAAAAGCTTAAAATTTCATAGGTAAATTTTCCACTGGGCCAGCTCACCTATCTAGTAAATCTCTGCAGAAGGATTCTCAGAATATATGGAAAACTATTCTACTTTTAACAAAATTGTACATCACTGTGGATAGTTAACATAGGAAGGCTACCAGACAGAATGCTCATATTTACAGCATATAGTATTTCCATACTTTTATTGCCATTGATAATGCTGCATTGCATATTGATTGTCATACATGCACTATTCTTGAATGATGTGTAGTGAGAAGTGTTTGCCAAATTTTATGAATGAATCTTTAATAGAATAAAAGCTAATCTTAAAACATTAGATTATAAAGGTGGAAGAGTAAAGATAGAAAAGTTGCATATTTCTCAGTAATTTCTTTGAAGATCACTTTTCCTTAATTCCCATAACTCATTCATCCCTGATTCACTGACATTAGTTGACTCTAGTAAACCAAAACATTCTAAAGATACTATGTTTCAGTTCAAGATATGAAAATAATTATTTTTGCATATTTCACTTTCAAGTGGAAGAATATGAAGTTAACCATATACATCAGTTTAAAGTGCCAGTCTGTCTGTACCTTGGTAAGAAAGAACAAGTAATTGGTCCCTGATTCTAGAATTGAGTAGCCCAGACTGGATCACAGCCTGGGGCTTGCTGTCCCTGGAAAAGACTGGCCATGTCCATGTTGCACAACACAAGAGTGCCAGGAAGTTCTCCTCTAACCCTAAAACTGGTGTTTTGCTACATTTGTGTGAGTTGTGTCTGAATAAATGTGAGACTTGTGTTATTGCCCACCACATTGCTCTCTCTGCAAAATGCATTGGTGGTGTGCTATAAACCTCAGATGTGGCATGGAGGCGTGAAGAAGGTTTGAAGGCACAAGCATGGCAGAGATGTGGTTAAAAAGAATGAAAATGTATGTAGTCCTTAAATTCTGCTTATTGAATCATGCCCTGTTATGTACAATCTCTGTTGCTGAGATTCAGAACAGAGCTAGGGAGCAAGCTGTTAATTAAGGAACAGTCAGGAGCCCTATGCTTGGATTCATTCCTTGGCCTTCTAGGAGTGTGCATATGTACAGGCAATCTCTAAACTGGCTTCCTTTGCCTGATAAATCTCTGAAAATTTTTGTGGATTAAGTTCAATTTTGTTTTCCATGTTTTTTTCCCACTGATCAGCTCAGCCTTTTTGAGTTTCTAGAATTTAAACTCTTAGTCTATTTTTATTATTTATTTTCCTATAGTGGAAGGCTGAAGTCTTGCTCCTTAATTATCTCTTGTAAAATGAACCTTGCAAGAAATATCTATCATGGCTGTCTGCTCCCTGATTGTCTCTGTGGACACTGTCTTATGGTTATAAATGCTTTTCATCTTTTGATTGTCATAGGGTTCTTTGGAGGTTTTGGTTGTGTTTGTTTGGGGGCTTGAATCCTTTTTTTATAGGAGGGACTTAAACTAGCCCTTTCTTAAATCCTGTGGTTATTTAGTCAAATACAGGATTGACAGCAATGTGTTTCAAATAAACTTTGCAAAACATTTTCCTTCTTACTAATTACAAACCACTGTCTCTCAGCACTGCAACTCCTATACTCCAGCAGTGCCTTTTTGGACAGTAGCTGTAACTATTAAGAATTAATGTTTTCCAATAACTATTTGATCCAAGAATCTGAAACTGTGACTACCACTGCAGGCTGTTTATACCAGAAATTTCTTGTCTGGTCTTCCCTGCTTTCTCTTCTATAAACTGTCAGCTACAGTGAATAGAATGTCTATTCACTAGGTCTAATAAGTTCTAATAAGGCATCTGTTTCAACAACCCTTGCTTCAAAGTTTTAGAAAGGGTCAATGGTATGTATGTAAAAGATTTTTAAAAGAGTTTTCTTCCATAATTTTCTAGTGCACTGGGAAGGTTACAAATAATTCCACTTTTGACATTAAAAGGGATGTTGATCAGTCCTGAATTTCTTACCTTTTTCTTTTTTTATCCTTTTTAATCAATCAAATTTGTCATTAAAATTTTTATTGCCGGCATTTTTTCAGTGCCTTTGTGACAGTACAATTGAATTCTGTCAACTGAATTTTATATTCTGTTGTCAGCTTCCTTGTGCTGGTAAAGACATCCTGGAATCAATCTTTAGGATTTCACTGCCTTTCTACATGAGTTGTCCCAGAATTAGATTTAGCATTTGACATATTTTTGATGCACTGTAACCAATCCATCTCCTGCAAAAGCCACATATGTCAACATTTTAGGTTTTAGCTTCACTTTTGCATGCCTCACATAACCTGCAGTACAGAAGGTACCCATCACGTGAGCCAAACTTTTCCTGTATAATTTGGGGAAAGTGCTGCTATGGAACTTCAGCTATCATATTGACCTGCAGTGAATGGTTTAGTTACTCAGAGCTCAGTTCTGTTGAATATTTTAAGAATGTTCCTCTCTCTTGAAGATTTCTCACACACATATTTCTGATTGCATACTATGTGGAGTCTGTATGACAAGTTTCATTTTTTAAGTCTTTCAATGATTTTCTATGTGCTTTTACAAAATTGTTTAAACCTTTGCAAAGCATGGCCCTATTTCCATGGGAAAATATTGCTCAAGTCTGTAAAATTCCATATTAAAAGTATTTTTGTCCTTGAAAACATGGTTTGTCAGCATTATGAAGACTCTGTGGAAATACTAATGAAATTTTTTTGCTTCTCCGTATTACTCTGTATCTTTGTTAATTCTCTGATTCCAACTGATTTTTTTTGTCTTCATACTGATGGAGACATAATATATATATATAATATGGCACAATTCTACTCTGCAGCTTGTAAAATTTTAATTTCTTTATATAAATTCTTCTTGCTGTTGTTTTCTCAGTCTGATGATTCCAGCTAGAACCTGAATATAAATTAGGATTTTAGAAGCCATCTATATACATCTGTGATTAGTTGATCCAAATGCTGATATAAATAAATGTGAAGTATTTCCCCATTTGAAAATTACATGCAAAATAATATATATCAAGTTCATTTTGTTCTTTACATCTCCATAGGACAGTCTGAAAATTGTATCAATTTTTTTAACTTGACTTTCACTACTTTATTCAGGAAGAGGGAAGAGAGAATAAGGTACTGTGTTTAGGCAGAGTTTTCTTAGAAAATCTGGATAAAAGAAAGTTCAAAAAGTAGAAATTTAAAAAAAAAAGGTTAAGTGGGTTTTGCTTGAGACATTTAATTGTAGACTGTTGAATTTATGCTAGAAAATCAGCTTTTTTTTCCCTGGTGATGGTTTCTTGCTCTGTTTGCTTTTTAGGGGATCCAGATATCTACATGAACAGATTTCATATGTGTTTAAATTATTTCTTGTTGTCTGTTCCTTGAGAACCCTAGTTGTAGCTGAGTGTTCCTCTATTTTATTACCTATATTTTTCACGTTTTTCTTCACGGAGTGCTACTCTTTTCCCACATGAGTTTCTGGTGTCTTGTTGGTACAAGTACATTCCTAGATGGTTTTTAATATGGAGTTCATGACTTAGCTCATAAGGATGATAAGGTGTCATCTCTCAAACACAGGAAGCTTTAAGGAAACAGAAGAAACAGAAAAGGAGCAATAGCATATATCTCATAGCTTAATAGCAACATAACTAATTACCAGCTTAATAATCAAGTTTACCATACCAAAAGTTTTCCATTACTTGCCTTTTACTCTGTTGCATACAGTATACTTATGGTTACCTTGGCTGGCTCAGAGGAAGCTGCTATTATGATTCAGTGTAGACAGAAAGAAATTTAAGAACATACAATTGCAGCCTTTTGATGTGGGTGTTTCAGTGAAAGGTAATATTAGGCTCTTGCTGAGAGGTAACATGGTTCCACAAAAAAAACAGTAACTGCAAGAAGTGTTCTCATGAATCAGCCATTTTGTTAAAAGTCTGTTTTAGCAGAGTGGTATTGACAAGATCCATTTCAGCTTAGTGAGAATACCAGCTTTTACTGATTGATCAACGACCTAGCCTGATAGAATAAATCTGTGAGCAACAGGACAGCAACGACTGACCCAACAGTCTGTGTATGAAAATACATAACTTATAGTCTACATTACCAGTAGCATATGGCGTGACACCAGGTGGGTCAGGAATAATTTCTTAGCATTTATCTGGAAATATAGCTGGATGGAACATCTTGTGATAGGAGAGAGCAGGGAAAAATGATGTATGAATTTCACAAACAGGATCATAAGCTGTCAGGCAATGATAGCAGTGTGCAATATTAATATATGCATCTCGCATGGGGAAAAGATAAATGAGACAGCCCTGTGACAAATTGCATAGGCATGTAATAAATAAGTTTACCACATAACTCTACAATTTATCAGATGCTTTTTGCCATTACCTGCCCAATAATCCATCTCTCAGGGATTTATTTTCACAATCCAGATTTCCTCAGCAGCTCGAAACACCCTACTTCTTTTAAAGTTCAACCTGTCAAAAAAACTTTTCCCGTGTTCTCCCTACAATGAGCTAGCCTGGGCTGTTGAATATTAATAGCTTTGATATATGTGATGATATCCTCACAATTCTAACATATATTAATTTTGAATTCTAAAATATATTAATTCCTGCACTTCACAGTGGGCTATGTAACTTTTTATTCTATTAATATCTGTTGCATATGTTCTTTGAAACTATTTTAGTTTTCTATGTGTTCTTGCTTCCTATTGCAGCTAGCCATGTACTGCTTCAGGTGTATTTTTTTGTGGATTTAAAATAAATGCAATGTTCCACTTCTTAAGGAATGTGGCCAACTAGCTTTGCCTGCTAAATTAATCTCCCCAAATTTATCAACATCCCTTCATATCCCAATTAGTCTGAAACATCAACTATTTTGAATAATAAATATACATCCATCTTTCACCCTTGCTTTCTTTTCACTGAGGAATTGCTTCTAGAAAAGCTCAATGCCACAAGCTTGTGTGGATTCCTGACTTCAAATGTGTTACCTCATAATTATTACAAGCAAATATCATTTAATAGGTAAGGATATACTTGAGCAGGAGATGATTTAAAAATGCTTAAGCAAATTATAATTTTCATTTATAAGTGATGTGGTTTTGTGTGCATGGTTTTTTTGTAACAAAAGTGTAGGTCTTTTTCAAGGGGGCATTTTGGCGAGGTGGTTGTAAGCATTTATGAAATTTCTCAAAGTGTGGTTTGTTTTATTTCCATTTTGAATATCCCCATTTTATCCACTTTCTTTAAAGGTTACTAGGAAGTTTGTCATAGTGCCATTACTGGATGTACAAATGTTCTCTACTGTTTGTTGTTTGTTTGGGTTTTTCATAACTAATATTGTGAAAATTGACTTATTCTAGAAATTTCTGATAAATGTTTCGGTGTCATATTTTAAGAACTAATAATTCCAATTTGTTGTCTGATCAACTCCACTGCCTCAAACAAAAAATATTTTCTTCAGATTTGATGCTGTGAAAATATTTTAAACCTTATATTGTTGTCCTCATTTGGGATGAAATGACACTCTAAAAACTGATAGAAGCTCTTGTGACTATGAAAGAAATAAAAATGAAAGTTTCATTACTAACTTATTTCCCCAAAAATGGTTAAGAAACCCCATGGTAGTTAAAGGTTCCTATGATTTTGGATATTTTTGTCTTAATTTTGTAAGACAGAGATATACAGATAAATTTATTTTAAGTCACTTGTAAGTGGTTTTTATCTGCTTTTCTACCCTGTGTAGTTGGATTTGTGGAATTCTAATATTTTGATTTTCTGCAAAAAAATTCTTAAAGGAGAAATTGAATAAAAGCACGTGAACAAAAATAAGTTTGGATAAGACTGCCTGTATTCGTTTCTCTCACTCTTTTAGACTCTTGAAATCTATCCAAAATCATACTTTACCTATATACTAAAGAATTAATTTTTAGAATTTTTTTTCACATTTCTCTGTCTTTACCAATGGAGTAATGGTAAGATCTCTTTTAAGGGAAGTTGTCATCTCCAGACAACGTGATTAACAAATTATAATAGTTTTTAATTTACTGGGTTTGCTGTCTTAGTAACCATTTCTTTACTGGGTTTGCTGTCTTAGTAACCATTTCTACTTGACTTTATGGGCAGCCATAAGTCATCCTTCAGCATAACCAACAGTAACTACCCAGAGATTGTGTATGCCCATGTGTTTTATGTTCATAAAGATCAGAAACTGCAATAATGTGCATAAGGTAAATGCTTCTAAGTTACTTATCCTGAAACATTTCACTCAAGCAGTCTTTAAATCTTGAAGTTCAGCGTATGTTTAGTGTTTGCTCTAAGTGCTGTGTGTTACTTCTTGATGAAGGATGTGCTGTGTCCAAATGATGGCCCATCACTGTGATGTGGAGGTCACTCTAACTCCTCTTTGGCAGGGTTTGCAATATATAGGCATTCAGCCAGCACAATGTTTAAAGGTCATAAATTAGGAATTAATTAAGTTTATCCAAGAGTGGGCTGTTCCAAATGTCAAGCTAAAATTCGGCAAGATTCTTGACATACTATTGTTCTTGTCTCTTATTTGTCTAGGCTACCATACTGTAGGCATATTTTACTCCTATCAATACCAAAATACCTCCTTCTGGCCAGATATAAACTAAACAACGCAAGGTGTTTGAACTAACTCATTCAAAGGGATTTTTTTTTTTGGTTGCTTACATGGTTTTGATGCTTTTAATATGTAATGTCTAGGATCAGTATTCCAAACACAGCTACTTTCAGTGAGAGGTGGTCTCAACAAGCTTTTCGAATTCTCTTTGTAGGGATTCAAAGTCTGCAGTGTTCATAACTCATGAGATGTAGGTGTTGCAGTAATATTCTCTTTTTAAAGGCTAGTGAGTATTCATAGAGGTGTGTGCTGCATATGGTCTGCAGACCTGGCCCCTTTGTGAACTCTGGGACTGCTGTTTCCTCTCCTACCTCACACGTGGATTTTCTACTTTGAAATCTCAGGAGGAGAGATGGATTTCCTTGAAATATACTGCAGAAACCAGCTGAGTTCTCTACTCAGAAAGGGATCAGAGCTACCCTTCTGTGTCTCTGGTTTAGCTTAGCCAAGCACTGTGTGAGCCTTTTAGAGAAAGTTTTAGTGTGGAGAGGGTCAGAAAACCAAACCTCTTGTGTCCTAAGCTGTAGTGACTGTTATATCATCCTCATCCTTTGTCTTGTCAGTTGTAGGTAATGAAAGCTTTCTATGTCCCAGAGTACAGCTTGGGTTTCTGTCTGTTTCTTAAGATTTTGGTTTATATGTTGGGGGACAATTTAAATAATATGAAGCATGATCTTGAAAATAACTTATTATAGATTTCCGTTAGTGTGAGGGAGGAAAGTAATGTCTTTTTCTTAGTGTGCCATTTATCAGTGAGCGCAGTGGCTCAAAGCAATTTTGTGCTCTTCTCATGTCCCAGGCGTCCTCATATGGATTTTTGCTTCTGCTAGTAGGATGGAACTCCTGAACACAACCTTGATGCTTTGTCTTGGTAAGTGCTACTTATTGACTTCATGGGTATTTGTTCTTACAGCACAGGGACAAAGTCAAAATTATGTCCTACAAAGCAATCCTTACACTTGTTGGTTGCTTGCAATATCCCATGAACAGAAGTTTAAACTTTCTGATTAAGAACATTTCATTATTGATTGAGAACCTAGCTAAACAGGCTGAGCCTTCACCACAGAGTTTGCTGAGAACTTGTGATTTCTGAGGACACTGAACTGTAGTAATTAAAGAATTTTCTTGCACACCCAAAGATCATTAGCAAAGTCAGAAAGTGAAAGAGCTTCAGAGCGGATTGTGTAATAAATATAATATTTTGTGCAGAGAGGAAAACATGAAGGGTATATTTATTCAGACCAATCAGATTTAATATCTGTACCAATCAGTAAAATATTATTTTCAAAATAGTATCTTGAAAGCCTTTCAAAATATGTCAGAGGTATCAGAACCTGTTGCTTTGTGTTGATGTCATGAAAGATGGCACCAGGCTCTTCTGGGGTTTTCAGGAGTTTAGAAATCAATATTTTTTTCATGTGCTTTTATTAGTTTTTTTGTCATTTGCAGATACTAGAAGGGGCATGACTTAAGGAATGAAATATATTTACATTGTTTAGCTGCTGTAAATATAAAGAATGTTGAGAGAAAAACAAGGCAATTCCTTCTTGGTTTATACTCTTTATACTACCATTGCTTAAAGTGGCACACAGAGAGTATCCTTCTTAGTTTTTTGTTATTTCTATTGTGTTGGCCAAGTTTCACCAATTACAACAGACTACTGATGTGGGGAAAAAGGAAGCAAAATTTCTTTAACTAAGATAATTTCCATTTCTGTATTTCACAGCCATAAAATCCCAAGCAAAAGATCTTTGAGAACTTTGATTCAAATTTTATACATCTATGTTTATAACAAATTTTTTTCTTGCAGTTTCATCTAAAAAAGTAATGTAGCTGATTCAACTTAATATGTGAACATCTGTAGTCTATAATTCATGTATTTTTTTTTCTGATTTGGACTTTGGAACATTTGCATATGCAAATTTTCATATCATATTTATTTCTAAGCTTCTGAACTAATTTATATCCATTGAAGATCTGGAGTTTTATGCAGAAATATTTGAACCATATTCTTTTTTTCTTTGCTTCTTTTGCATTTGTTCTGCTATATGCCTTTAATTAAAAAGTGATCAGTGCCATTAACTTGAAAGAAAAACAAAATATACTTGTTCATATAGTGAAATGTGTCAGCATATGAAGGCATCTTTTTTTATGTTGATCTACAGAGTTTTTAATATCCCCTTGGCTTTATATTTTGTTTGGTCTGTATATTTCCAATCAAATAGAAGAAGATGTTAATACCATATTTTAGGTGGTTTTACTTGTTTTGTTAGTAGTACTGTAAGAGATATAAGGGGAATAATTCTGATGCATTCTGAAAGTAAAGGTAATGAGGAGTTCTGGAAAATACAAATCAGTGCCCGAATGCTTACTTTTTTAAATGCTATTTGTATGCAGTACACTTTGTTAAAATTGTGTTTATAATAACTTAAAGAAATCTTATTTTGCTGCCAGGGAGCATGGAATCAAATTTAGCATTTATTTTAGCTACACTTCACTTTTATGAGGAGGAAAATAATGCATATGTAGATTAATACATATGTTTTTTGGGAGTCGGGGTAGTAGAGGAATAGTTTGTTCACTTCAGTTCCAAAGATGAATCATCTATTTAGCCCTATAAACCAATAATTTTTCCTATCCAGTCACATGTGTAGAAGTATCTTTTGTAGTGGAAAATGGAAAAATATGATAGCTTGTGAAAGAGCATATTGATACCTCCTTTCTTCTGTTAGTAAAGTGGCTCTTTGTAGATGAGATTAATGTAGTATTGAGTGGTATCTTTGGGTGATATAAGGAGATATATTCCCTGTAACACCCTTTTTTGTCTAGTCATAGGGTAGAGTAGTAGTGGCTCGGTCACTGTCACTCCAAATAAAACACTAGGAAGAATTATTTTTACAAAAGAAAAGATTGGTGGCATCATGTGCTGCTGGAAGGTGTGAAGATGATATTAGCTGTGAGATAAAATCATCATGAGACTTTGAAAGTGAAACTGATCTTTGCTGGGTATTAGCATATCCATTTGAATCTGTCAAACCCAAACAAGGAGCAGTCATAAAGTTCCCTGGGAAAGAGCTACCTCATTCTCCCATAACAAAGTAATAAAATAATCAAAAAAACCCACTATGCTATTTCTGAACAAAGAAATGGCATTAAGAATAGTTTAGATGAGGAGGTAAATGAATTTCAGTAGAATATTTGTATTGTGAAAATATGTTAATTGGAAGAAAAGAATGCATGACAAGTTTTGCTGAAATTTTTCCCTCACTTGCTGCTAATGGAGAAAATATCTCCTTGAGAACTGTAGCAATCCTTTCATATATTTTTCTAGACAAAAAAAATCATATCTTTTCTCATGAGAGAAGTACATTCATTACTTTTGACTGAAAAATGTAATTTAAAGATTACAGTTGTAGTTAACATGGAAATTTGACAGAGAATCTCTTAAGTAGGTGTAAGGTGTATATCAGTTCTGTTCTGAACAAAATTAATTTGGAAATACCCTCTGTGTGTAAGTGGATCAACAAAAGCACAGTCACTGTTACTTTCCATACCCACCCGAATTCTTTGTAGAGGATCTGATCTCTGAGGGTCATCTTGTATTAACCTCTACTGAAAGTGAAATCTTAGTATGTTGCCATCAAAGTGTAGTGTTTAAGGATGGAGCTAGCACCACACTGAACAACCTTTCTGAAGACAGTGCTAAGATCCTCCCTTATTCTTATCTTGACTGAACAAGGCCAGCTCTCACCACCTTGCCTCATGTCCTCAAGTCCCCCTTTCTCACATTGCTAGCCTTCTGTTGCAGTCACTCCCTTTTTCCATTTTTTTTTTATACCTTGGAGCCCAAAATGACATAATATTCCAGATGTGGACCAGTGGTGCCAAGAAAAGAGAAAGCAGTGGCAACACTAATGCTGATACAGCCCTGTATGCTGTTGTTTCATCATTGCAAAATATTATTTGATGCCTGCAAATTTCTAAAAGTATAGCTCTAAACTCCAAATTTCTTACATCAAAGTGTTCATCTTTCTGTAGGCAAATGAGCCTACATACTTAAGGAGAGAACATCTCTTCGTCCTTCAGTGTTAGCTGGCCCGTAAAGGAGATTCCTTTTGACCAATTGCTGTCAAATTGTTGTACCAGAGTAAGAAGCACAACAAGGCTTCCTATTGTGCCTGCAAACAGCTAAGTATTTAAAATTGGAAGATTTCACATTTGCATGAAAGAAGCAATGAAATTACACCTGTTCTGTCTGAAGATGGCAGGACACAAAGCAGTGAGTTTTATGTTTGTATGGGCTGGTAGGAAATTGCTGAAAGCAATTTATATTTGTAAAGGTCCTACTTTATGTATGTAAGCCCATATATAAAGTAGGACCTACTTATGGGCAACTGCTATCACTTCTAAATAAAAGCAAATGCATTTTTTCAGTGAGAATGTTTGGGGATGTAGCTGATAATACCCTTCAGGTATTAATGGGCTCACATATTATTTTTTTTTGGCAACATTTTCATAGCACCAAAATATTTTTTACAAGTTATTTAACATCTTAGAATATAACAGTTAATTTTTGATGTTTTGACAAGCTAAGCACATTAGTCCTTGACTGTAGAGGCGATCATAATGTGAAGGGGGAAAAAAAAAGTGTGATACTTCTAATAGTGGGTGGATTATAGTGTTAATTTTGAGACAAAGTTTTAGTACATGCTGTAAGAGAACACCGAAGTATCCTCCTAATTAGTACAGGGAGAGCTCATTCCAAACCTGTCAGAAAAAGCTGGTATATAGTCCTTTAGGATATTCTGTTTTTTAAGGATGCTTTGCTGATGGGTAGAAGGGATGAGAAAGCACAGAAATAATGTAAAAAATCCCTACATTAGGAATAAATTATACACAATATTAATGCATAGGTTTCAATAAGAGATTGCTTCTTTTCGTCTTCTACTCCCAAAATCTGGAAAAGAAATTACTAGTTTTCTTTCAAGATTCCAATAAACTTCCACTTGAAGAGATACAATTGTATTCTCCCTCAGACCTATTCAGGAAATACACAGATGTCAGACAAGTATTCACACACTGTTTGCATTATTTATGTAAGATATGCAAATACTTTGCAGTAATAGAGCCTCTAGAATTAAGTGTGTTGGTTTAAAATACAACTAGTTCCTTTAAGCTGTATTGTAATAGTAACTTTCTGTAGCAGGAGAGATACTGATTAATATCTTTGTTAATCTTTTATATTTTGCCACTCTTCTAGCTATCTTCATAATATGAAAATCATGGTGTAATTAGTGACTTAGTAAACAATCCGTAAATTAATTTTACTAAATTTAATTTAGTGAATAATTAGTGAATTCAAAGAAACCTGATAATCTGACAATTAGCAGACACAACAAACAGTTGAGCTTGTGAGACCTTTGCTTAATATTTTAATGGTTGTCAGTAAGTAAAAAATGTTGCATCTTCTCTGTTTTGCAGTTTTGATGGATTTTGTAAACACTATTGGCAGAAACCTATTGGGTTTTATGATTACTGAGAAGTAGAAGTAGAGAAAAGCAGCTATTCTTTGAAATCAAGAGAGGTGAAAAGGTGTCATTTAAATTGATTTGTGGGTGTTCTTTGTGTGGGCTGTAGTTAATATGCTGGCTCCTGAAACCAAGTCTGGGAAGAAACAATGGCATGGTATGAAGTCCTGGGTAATTAGTAAGAAGCTGTGATAGTGCAGCTTGCTTTAGAAGGAAAGGAGTGTATTTTATTAGGAAATAATGATGCCTTAAGTTTTAGCTTTCATATTTTTCAGATTCTGTACTGCCTTAGTGTGTAACTCTGAACTTCATATAAAGTGTCACCAAGTTCTCTTCACAGTTTAGTTAGACTAAACAATCCTTTTCCAGACTGAGGGACAGAGGACACCATTGCAGCTTTGCGCCCAAAAAGTATAAACAGCAGCAAATTGAGGAGAGCAGTCTGGGACTTCATAACCTGAAGCTGTAATTGGACAATTAACCCCAATATGTAAATGCACCAAAACTCATGAAAGTGTGAAAACTCGTGACCTATCATCCATCTTGGTTGTAGCCTTGGCCAGGCTCTTGTACTGCCCAAGGTGTATCCTTTGAAGGCCTTTTTAATAAATACCTACTTTATTCCTTTAACACTCTTTAGCCTCTGTTCCAGGCAGCCTCTCATGCATCAATAACAGAAGATCATTGAATTTTTATGATTAAATTTATACTTGCTTAGATGGTACTTGGTAAAAACAAAATAATTTTGAATTTCTGTTGGTTTGGGGTGGTTCCCCTTCTCTCAGCTATTGCATAAGGATGTGTTTATATTCCCTAATAGTGTTGTGCCCTTTTTTATTGCCATTCATGTTATTTTTTTTTTATTTTTCTGCTTGTCATTTGCTTAGTAAATTCTTGTCATCAAGTTGTTTGATTTTGTTTATTTGTTGGTTTATTTTTTAATGAAGAACTTTCTTTTTGTAAAGATGCCAGCAGACAACTGGGTTTTCTGTGATGCTGAGAAGGTCTAAAAGATAGGCTGCTTTTAAGAACAAAAGAGCTGAAAATATGTATTTTATTTTGGGTAAAGATATTTGGATGATACTTTGACCTGAGGGCTTTGGACTATTATGAGCAGAAGCTCTAGCCAGTCTTAGGAATGGTGCTTTGAGGACACAGCTTCTTGTATTGTTAATGTGAGTGATGTTTTATTGCAGTACTTACTATTAGGCAAGTTGTAATAGAGCTACACACCTAGTAAGGCATGGAAGGGAAACCTGTAATTTTGTCACAATCCCACTCTGTTTTGGGTATAATGACCCTTTATTTTACTATCATTTTCCATTGCTTCAGAATAGTGTTTTGTTCCACAGAGGCTGTAAATTTGGCACTGAATGACCACAGTTTAGGATAAGACATTTACCTTCCTACCCTGAAGTCCACGATTGCATCCTTATTGTCTCCTGACTTGATGAATGAAGTTTATTCCTCCCTAGATTGTGTGGTATGCAAGTCACAGCCCTCCAGCCACACAACTGGCTATTACAATGGTTCTATGCACAGATTATTTTGTCTTATTTCTGTTAGCTTTTTATTGGCCTTCAATAGGGAGAAAAAAAAAATCCGTGCCTTAGAAGTTTGAAACACGGATTAGATTTCTGCAGTAATTCTTCACGCATGTATTCTTTTAGCATTGCAAACAATCTAACCCTGCAAAATCTGTCCCCAAAATAACCAAATCTTAATTGTTAGATAAGTATTCTAGTACATTTCTCTGCACAAAATTTGAGCAGCTGTACATAAACTACTTGACAGGTGTTTGTTTTACCTATTTAAAAAAATTCCATTTAATTTATTTACATTATATGAGGGTCTCTTTGGATTTGTTTTCATTTCTGACAGTACATCTGGAAGGGCTTTCTTCTTTTTTCACTTAATTGTTTCTTTTTCTATCATTAACACAAATTTGCATGTCCTGTAATGAAGAACAGACTAATGGAGGAAGTGTTGTTTGATTTCTTTAGAAGATATACACTGAGAAAAATCACAGTTAAAATTTTCTGAAAAAGAAAAAAACTGTATATAAATATAAGGAAATCTCTCTTCAGAAGAACAACAGCTTATTTCAAAATGATTTTTACAATTCTTGGCTTTAAACTTGACCATTCAATCAACTATACTCTTCTTTCAAAAGTCTTTTCAGACATGTTCTCCTTCCTTTTTGTGTGTTTAAACCAAGGAAACTCATGTCTTTTATTCTTTTTATGTTTTATCCAATTGGCAAAACCTGTTTTAATCTTTCCTTCATCCTTCTGCCTTAGTCTCTTTATTTCCAATGTAGGAAAAAGTGGGAACAGTCCTTTATGCTGTGCCATCTCTCAGCTTTGAAGCACTGCCAAACTTCTACTTCAAAGCTGTTTTAAGGCTTCAGCTTTGTCACAAAACCATCATGTACAAAGCTTTTACCAACCCACACAACAGTTTAGCTTTTAAAGTGTGTCTTTATTACTGGAGAAAGGTTAACTCTGGTGATTCCATAAATTATCTCAGCAAGAACATTTCTCCAGTATATGGGATATACCTCTAGACAATACTGTTGAATAGGAAATGATTAATCAGTAAATTAAATTACAAAAATTTGATGGTGTTATATCCTGAGAATGATTTTTATCATGTAATTTTCCATTTGACTAGTATTCTGTTTCTAAATATCTGAAAAATATTTAGAAACAGATTTTGAAAAAAATTCTCAATAGATACCCTAAAAGTTTTGTGATATTGAGCTAAAATGCTAAGTAATTTTAGATTTTTAAAGTCCTAACAATACTTTTGTATTTAGATTCTTGTGTATATATTGAGGTTCCATATATCAGGTTTAAAATACTCAAATTAGGTTTTATAAGTATATTAATAATATTAATAAGGTTAATATGGGGGAAAATATATTATTTCTGATGCAGGTACACCTAGGTAGGTATATGGTCTGTAATCAGTTCACCCTTGCTGAAGCAGGAATCCTCTATGAAGAAAACTTTTATGTTCACATAACTAGATTCTACAGAGAGCAATAAGCTAAGCAGAGTCTAACACAGAGGTCTGAATGCCTTAAACTGCACACCCAGATAGGTTAACCTGTAGCTTGGCTTTGGAAAGCTTTTCCTAATAAAAATACCCAACTAGGTTTTGACAACAAACATATCCTCAACACTCAAAAAACCACCTAAATAGGATAATCTGCGATCTGACTGGGTCAGAAAAACAGTTGAAAATTAAGAAAAAAATATGATTATTGATTGGGAATGTTATGATTCTTTAGTGGGTTGCTTGGTTATCTTTTTGGAAGTTGAATCCATTTTTAAATTTCTATTATTAAAGTGATCGTCTTGTGACTTTTTTAGCAATGTAATTAAAAACAGAAAATAAAGAAATGGTGAAAACTGTATGCATCTTCTACGATAATATGGTATTAACTGCAAAAGTTTTACCCCTCTTATTTATAATACTAGAAATAAACTCTATTGGTCAGGTCCATAAAACCCTTTTTTCTACCACTGAGCTAATGCATTCTGGGTTACTACTGTGGGTCTGCTAACATAAAATGAATGAATGCTACATAAGATTTACATGAAGTCTAGCATGATCTGTCTAGTGCTGTGACCTTCTGTGGCTGATTAATTGGGCAGATTATTGGGAAAGTAAATAGATAATTTTCACTTTGCAATTACATTTAAGTGAGTTATGCACAGGTTAAATCACATACTAAATAGTTCTTGTTCTTACCTGCCTTAATCCAAATTTAAGGATCATGGGAAGTCTCTCATGAAATGGAAATATATGTGCAACCCAAGTGCTGTTTAGTTTCTTACTTATTCTTTTCTCTCAAATGCATTGAGGTATAATATATTACTGTTTTTTCTTTATAAATTTTTAAGTACATTACAAACTTTTAACTAATTCCTGAATTTTAATTTGTGAACATGTGTGTCAAGGTGAAGAATACAGGAAGTTTTGTGACCAGAAAAGCTTAATACAACCTCTGCCAGTGGCATTAAGCAGAACTGCAAATTCAGTGAAGCTAAAAACTGGCTAAATTGGGTGGTAAAGAAAATAATGAGAAATGCTTTCAGATCTATTAGCAGCTAATGGAAAAATCAAAAAACAACTCCATGTGCCTGATGTGGCAGGAAACAGTAAAACATGCTGACTACTGAATCACTGCTAAATATAAATGGCTGATTAGTAGAAAGCAGTAAAATCATAGATTTAAGTGTTCCAAATAAATCAGTTGCCAACTGTACCCCTGCTACAGGGTTGACTGGACACTCAGGACAAATATTAGCCAAGCCATTATCAGGAGGAATACTGCTGTCCACAGATCAGTCACTATTTCCAAAAGTGGAGAATTTCTACTTGATTTGGACTCTCAGGATTATTATCTAGGTCTAATGTCCATTTTCCCAGAATGTTGTTAAACTAGAAAAACACAAAAATGCTACTTTTGAATGGAAGAGGATTAACAACTCTTATCCTTTATGATAATGGAAATAATGCTCAATGGTTATAGTAAGTCATTAAAAGTAGGTAGCAAATAATTTCTGGCTTTTTAATTTTTTAATATTAGTTTTCTGCAATTACATTTAATATAATATTTGTATTTTTAAAAAGTTGCTTTGAGCAAAAACCCACAAAAGTGCATCAAATTTATTTCTGCATAAATTTATGAAAAATAGGTCTTGTGTATGAAAAAAAAAAATCCACATTAAATGTGTCATACTTTTTAACTAAAAAGGTCAAAAGCAATTTTTCCATTCATAGTGTATTCCTAGGAAACTCTTAGTTCAAAGTATAGTTCAGAATGTAAACACAACCATAGACCTGTGAGGCTACTTTGACTTTTCACCCTTATTAAAGAACAAGAAATTCTGAAATGCCGTAAATTCCTTCAGGATATAAATATTTGTTCAACTGTAATAAAATTCAGGATAGAATATATGTCTCCCTCACTCGTTTGATGGGGAGGCTGTTTGGAAGAGCTGCTCATCATTCAGCACTATGCGGTTTGCATAATGAGTTGGAAAGGTCTTTGAATAATTGCATTTGGCTAATGAACAAGACACACATTTATTCACCTCAGTTCTGTCCCTTTTGTGGGCCCAGATATCTTCCTTTCACTTCATATTTTTTACTTAATGTGAAACTCTGTGTGAAATGTAACACTTCATACAGCATGTGTGACAATTTTAAACTTAATGCTGACAATTTAAGTCCTTGTTGCCCAAGAGCTACTAATTTAATTAGAGACTGCTATGCTGGAATTAACAGGGAGGTAAAATATCCCTTCAGAGAAATTTCATTGAAGAAGATTAAGAGTACAAGTGGAAAAAAAGTAAATCACATACACAAGCCTGTTATTTTCCATTGACTACAAAAAGAGTTTAGGATAACTCGGAGAGCTGGACATACCTACTTGTAGATATGTGATGTTAGCTGAGGTGATCTCCCTCTTGTCATTCAAAGATTAATCTTTGGTCTCCCTAGTAGATAGTCATTGATTTTCGATGTAGATGCTTCCAAGATTTTTTTGGGAGGGTGTTTTTTGGGTTTTTTTTAAGGAAGGATTTTTGGGGGTTTTGTTTTCAGTTTGTTTTGCTGTGGGCAATTTTTTTTCTTTAATAAAAAAATGCTTTAAATCATTGGGACACCTAATTTATTTTTTTCCCTTACTCTTTTCCATCAGCAGGGAGATCTACCTATGTGATATCTGATTGAAAATAACCCTCAACGTCACATTTGTAGTAATTAGAAGTCTGTCTTTTTACTTGCATGCCAGAAACCTTGCCCAAGAAACTGTTACGCACTCATTGAATAACAGAACTAAATAACATATTCTGTAGTGTACCATTATTATTCCAGTTCTGAATACTCTGTGAAAACAACCTGTATTTAAGTTACACTGTTAAAAATAATATTGGTGACTAATACTGTGAACAAGTATAATTACAATGCTTCTTAATCAGTAAGAAGATTACTAACTGAAAATAAAGAAAAAAATCTCTGTTATATCTGATAACTTGATTTTGATCTCATGTTTAATTTATTTAGTTAGTGTGAATTTGCATTAACCCCACTGAAATACTGTACTAGGGCAAAAGGATGAGACTCTATATCCTAGGTTTCATGCTCCAGGAGAACTGTTTTGGATGTGGTAGGATTAGGTCACTTCTCTTGAAAACTGTCTGAACTCTGAAATATTTCTGTATTCCATGTTTATAGAGAAGAAAATAAACCTTAGTAATTTGGTAATCAGATGCTGATTTAGATTAATTTATTTTTTCAAAAAAGTAAATATTTACAGTAACTTTGTCAAAGATATAAACAAAACCAATTTAAGTAGCTCAAACTACTTGAATTAAGAAGCTGAAGCTACTTATATTCTTTCAAAGGTCTCACCACATCCTTTATAATTGTGCTGATGAAATTAGGTTATCCTAATTAAACCCATTATACGTTTAAGAGAATAATGCTTTTAGTCATGCATATGCAGTAGCTAAGTAAATTGTAATATATTTAACATTTTGATAACTAGCCTTTTATTTCTCTAAATATGCAAATAAGATAGCTGAACTGTCACAACCTCAATTCTCTGGCTACAGATGTTCTTAGTGTTGTCAGATCAGCAGGTTAGGAACTTCTCCCTCACCCCACCAGTGACCTACAACTGACCTGCAGTAAATTGCTAAATCAATGTGTATTTTATTGCAGGTTCACTGGAGATCCCTATCCTTAGGCAAAACCTTTACACACCATAAATAGATTCTGAGTGCCTCTTTCTTCTTGTCTCTGAACCAACTGCAGCTGTAGGAGATAAAGCATAGGCTGAAGAGAAGCTGTATTTGAACCCCTCTCCTGCTGACAGCTTGGGCACGGCAGCACAAAGCTCCTGGTGGTGTTGCTGGTGAATTGTTGCCGGCTGTGCTGCCGCTGCAGCTGCATTGACAACAGCCTCATACCTAGTTTAAATGTAGCTGAGACACAGGGACCTGAGGTGCATACATAACATTAGCTGCACTATGTGTGTCTGTAAGGCAAGACTGAGAAACCAGTGGCAGCCCACCCACAGGATAATGTTATATATCCTCTGCCAGTGCTTTAGAAGAACTGCTGCTGTCAACATTTAAGTGATGTTTAACAGGGAAAGGTCCAGGCAGGGCTCAGTGCCAAAAGGCAGGAGTTAGCCTAGCACGGAGCCTGTGGCCCGTTATTAGCAATTACTGTGTTGTGTTTACTGGTTTGCAGGATTCTTAGGGCAATATGTCTGAGCTGATGACCCAAGGAAAGGGCAGCTACCTGGCTTCTTCAGTGAAGTTCATTCTCCCTTGGCGCTACCAGCATGAAACCCGGGTCATGCATACGTTTGTTTTGCTATGCATCATCCTGACTTCAGCATTGGTTAATAATTATTACAGTTCATAGAATCATAGAGGGGTGTGGATTGGAAGGCACCTTAAAGATCAACCATTTCCAACCCCTCTCCCATGGACAGGGACACCTTCCGCCAGACCAGGTTGCTCAGAGCTCCATGCAGCCTAGCCTTGAACGCTTCCAGGGATGGATGGGGCATTCATAATGTTTGTGGGCAATCTGTTCCAATGCCCCACCACCCTCAGAGTAAAAAATGGTATCCATCTACTCTAAACCTACTCTTTCCATTTGAAGGCATTCCCCCTTGTGCTGTCACTACATGCCCTTCTAACAGTGTCTCTATGTGTTGCAGGTTCCCTTTTAGTACTGAAAGGCCAGAAGTAGGTCACTCCTAAGCCTTCTCGTTTCTCTGAACAAACTCAATCCTTTAAGTCTTTCCTCTTAGAGGGGTGCTCTGTCCCTCTAATGAAAAATTAGCAAAACTTTCATCACTGAAAGAACTTGTTTATCATAATGTACTCCGCAGGCATAAAAGTAACAAGATGGTATACAAAAATGTAATCAGAGATATTCAGAGTGCCTGATTTTCCCATCTTCCCTAAGCTCAAAGGATCTGAAATCAGGTAGATTTCAGGTAAAAGGTAGAAATCAGGGTTTTTCTTCAAAGAACCATTTGCTGTATTAGAGCTTGCATTTGGATAGCACTTTAAAAATCAATTTATAGAGTATGTTTTGTCAGTGTCAAGGCTTGACAATAGAATTGTTTTCAGTAGTTTCATAGAGTACCTGTCCAGTTATGAGTAGTTATATGGTGCTGGCATGGAGCTATAATAGCAATTTACAGATTTTTTTCAAGAGGCATTATATATATCAAACATAGGGAAGTTGACACAAAAAGTAATTGTGACTGATCAGTTTACAGGCCCAGTGCAAAGTGCATGTAAGGTACAGGCTTAGTGATTTATATTTTATTTTAGCAGAGACTGCTTTCCAGAGGATTGAAGAAGGATCACCCTTGCACTCTTTAAGGTTTTGGATAGATACATAGGATGAGAGAGAATGTAAGCTGCTATAACTTCTTATATGGCTGTGCTCTGTGTATGGACTGGTTCCAACAGGAACAAAGCATAAAAATGTCTTTGAGCATTTGGTAATGTTACCTAAATGGGCTGCACAAAGAAATGCCATGTGCCTTTTCTGAGGAAATTCAGTGTCACTCTGCATAAATAATTGCAGAAGGGAAACACTTGGCACTAGAAGCTCACAGTTACCTATGCTTTAAGTGTAATCCAAGTATTAGCTATTTATTCATAAGAAATAAACAAATTTGTCCTGTTAGCAAAGAGTCTGAAGGATGTATATAGAGGTGAAAATTTTAGTCCTCTGTGAAACCATGCAATATATAATGAAAGACTGAAAGGGAGAAAAGCAGAGCAAGGTGCAGTGGAGGAAAGGCTTTATTCATACTAAAGATGGGGAGGAATAAAAGGACAGAGAAAAGCAATTTACTGATGAATAAGAAGACCAGAGAAATTTCAATGGTAAAACAGAATTCACAAAGGTTTAGGACTGTATTGTTCTTCTTTCACATCCCCATGCTGAATTTTCATAATTTTGAGGCTGAGTTATCACAAGGAACTTGAATTAAAAACTGTGTTTTTTCCCTTCTATATTTCTGAGACCAGCTAGGTTAATACTTGACTGTCATATCCTTATCTGTATATTTGACATGGCCTGAGCTGGCAACTACAAAATATCTAGGGAACATGAACAGAAAATCTCCTTGGAGAACTTCAGTTCAATTTATGCAAAATAGATTGTTTGGCACAGGCTACTGAAAACTGAGTTTAAGCACTTTGTGAGAGACAGATTGTTTTCCAAAATTTTGCCTTTTGAAGCAGGGCCAGCACTTATTATTGGAACTGCTATAATTCATGAGATGATCTGAAGCAGTTTCTTCTATATGGGGGTGATTTCAGAAAGACATTTGAGAATTCATGTTCTCTCCAAATCACTGGTGAGAACAACAGAATTTCATCCAAAGACCATTGCTGTCAATGGGACTGTATTATCTTCACTGGACACCACAAGGACCTCTCAGTCTCACATAATCTTTTGCAAATAAATTAAAAATGGGTTGGTAAATTAGTGATGCTGTGTAGTCATGGCAGTCTGTTGGGGTATATTACAAATACAGAATTATATATTCAATAAAATAATGTTCTTTTTTCTTATGACTGTGAAAAGAGATGAACTAAGTCTTGTGTAAACCACTACCAAGACTTAGTGTAAATGCAATTCATTAACTGTAGGAATGAAATTATATAGAATGTACGAATATTTTAAAAGAATGGAGGATGCTTCTGTCTTTTAAAATTCATTTATTTTAAATAACCACTTTTCAATATTTTGACATTTTATTAAAATTGAGGATGAAAACAAAACCATTAAAATTTCACTTCTTAAAGGAATATAAGTATTAAAATTCTTGTGCTTTCCTAGATCAACTTTTCTTAGTGACTATGAAAGTTATAAGAAAACTAGCTTTAATAAAAAAATTACATACAGGCACAAAACCTCCCACAAACATACCTCAGCTTCATTTATAAATTATTGAAAATTAGTACAACCTAAGTACAATAGCAATAACTGATATATTATATATTTTACATTCTAATCAACAGTGATTTTTTTCCATGTATTGAAGAATTGTATAGAATTTATGTAGATTTTCTTGTAAATCTGTGTTGGATTTTTGTTGGTGGTGTTTTTTTGGGTTTTCTTTCTTTCTTTCTTTCTTAAAGATCTGGTTCAAGTTCATTGATACAAATTGAAAGTCCCTTTTGTTTTAAAATGCTATTTGAATTGAGCACTCTCTCCCTTAAATTACTTACTGCAGCTAAAATGCATTGTGAAAGGTGGGCAGTAAAATGTTCAAGATGCAGCATATCCTAAAGTATGTTTCCTACTGAAATCGCTGCTGATAATTTAATGTGATACTCATGCCCTTATGTTCTACCCTGAATCACATAAATACCTTCAGCTGCCAGACATTTTTTCACTGCAAAGTTTAACAGGGCTTTTAAATGAGTCCTACTCACTTATGAAAAATCTCATCTAAATGTATTATCGCCTTCATGCTGGCTTATCTTGGACTAAGGGCAAACATATGAGTTCAACTTTTCCTCTTGGCTGATAACACCATGTTCTGCAGGGAAATTGGAATTTAAACCACTGTGGTGCAGATAACAGTCCTTTAGTACACCCCTAAAATGTCTTCAAACCTATCCTCCAAAAATCCGGTAGAGGGGAATTGAAGAGTTACTCAGCTTTTTACAGCCCAGTTAATCATGGGGTGCTCTCCCACAAGGCCTGAGAAGAAGCACAAGTGAATGTAATATGAGAAGATGAAGAGATTAAGAATGGGAAATGCCCTTTTTAACATTTTGTTTAGGAATATGTCTTGCTGATCTAGATTATAGGCTCATTTTATTTATTCAAATCAGTACCATGTAAGTAATTGTTCCAAGTGTTATCTGTCAGCCACAGTGTGAGCTGTTACTGTTTAATCTGTAAATGTCTGGAGGGGTAGGTTACCATGAAAATGGAACGGGCATTAAAAGATCATGCAATATGTGATTTTCCCCCACCCCCTTGATATTGTTTATCAATAGTGTAAGTGCATTGTTGAGCAGATGGTATTCAGCCCAGACAAAGAGGGAAATCTAGTAAGTCCTGCTTTCATGTCTAGTGATAGGGAACAGAAATAGCAGTAACATGCCTAGAACCTTTTCTAATACATCCACACAGTTCAGACTATCTAATCTATATGTGAGTCCATGGTGAAAAAGCACAAAACAAGACTGGGGCTCATTCTTAGTAAAGAATGCAACTTTCTGATCAGATGTGGCTCTGATAAAATGCAGTTCTAGAAGGTACTGGGCTAATGTAAAATTCATAGTTATTCTGTCTGACTTTCCAGTCTGATGGGAAATCTTGTGAAGGATGACAGTAAGGAACTGATGTGGAAATTGTCTTCAGTAAAAATGAAAGTCGATATAGTTGTGCTATAGTTGTTCCTAGGTCAGTTTTGTTTCTCTGAGGAGAAAAAAAAGAAAAAAAAAAGATTAAAAAATCTTCCATATCCAAACCAGTTCTTGAATATTGCTTTTTACACTCCATTCTTCTCAGGACATGTCCCTTACCTGCCCTCTGTATAGAATTGAGTAGTGATATTGAAAATGGTTGTTTTGATATTTTTCAAATGGATATAAGATACGCCAAAACAATTAGGTTGCTAGGAAAGAGCATATCTTGCTGTATATCTTTGTCTCACAGTGCTGTTTGAAGAGATATGCACTGAGTAAAATTAACTATTTTAATACAATCAAAAGCAGGTGTGGGCTTAAAAAGTCTAATACCTGATCTGAGAGATATGTTGTGCTTACTCATCACCCTAATCCATAATCAGTTTTGGATGTGCATTGACTCAAATGCTTATTTGGGCTATTGTTTCTTTGAGGTTTTGGCCTGCACAGCTAATTATTCAGAAATCTATTGCACATTGTCAGACTGTGAAGGAGCTGCTAGACATGTGCAAATTCTATATTCAAGGAAATATTTAAAGGGTCTTCAAAGCAGAAAGCAAACATTATGCTGAATTTCTCAGATAATAAGCAAATCAGAAAACATGGGAAGAAAGCCTTTTCCCAGGATGTGGTGATGATTTATTTTTTTACAAGAATTGCAAAATTAGTATTAAATCTGAGGAAAGGAAGAAGACTTGGAAGGGAGAAGGAGGGAACACACAAAGAATCCCAAAGGAGACCCCTAAAAGGAGAAGGTTTTGTTCTAGACACTTAGGCTGATTCATCTTTGTGTTGCCCTCACAACTGGTACAGGCAGCTTTTAAGAATTTATTTTTTGTTTAGTTCATGCAGCATTGCATTGTAAATCTCATGACATACTGAAACTATTAACTGACAGTTACTTTGAGTTTGGAGATGTCTTTGTTATATATTGATGGAAGGAAATATTTTAGAAAAAACATCTGAGTTTACATTGAAGACTTCTTGCATGCAGGGTAGTCAAACAGAAGTGTAGTATGCATGGGTATTAACTTGGAGAAAATATAACCAAGCCTATTAGGATGTTGCTGCAGCTGCTCCCATTGCTTCAACAAAACAGAAATTCAAGCTGGAATGAGTTGTGGGAAGAAGAGAAAAGCCAAGATATGTTCACAGGTAGGACAGGGAACTAGGAGGCCAAGGCAGTGTGTGCTGGTTTTTGGTCTGCCTTTTAATGCCACCTAAAAGCTGTCAATGTCTTCATTCTTTTCTTCATATGTGGGATTCATCAAAACTCACTGTGCTTTTTCTCCCTATTTGGGTGTCTTTTGTCCCCTAATCTGTTCAGTAACTTCATTTTGGCATCTCTTACAGTTTAATCTTTTGTTTAATCTGAGTGTTGGCTTTCCCTGGTTGGCTTTTCCTTTAATTTGTCTTACATTTTCTAACCTTGTTGTCCCAAGGTGTTCTAGGACATTTGTTCATTTGTTCATCTAGGTGTCATCAATAGAAGTCATACTCCTGGGTTGTCCTCTTCAGTTTGTTCTTTCTGATTTTTCCACATGTGGACATTCCCATTCATTTTCCATATATACCAATTTTCACATTTCTATTGCACTTCTTTACAACAGCTCTCCAGTAGATTTTCTGTTAGGATTTTGCACTGCAAAGTCAAAAGTACAGTATGACCCCCAGACAGTGGAAGTTAAAATCAAGAGGATTGGCTTTAGGAATTACAGTAATCCTACATGTGAATATATCTGCACTTTCATAAACCACTATGCTGGCAGAAATCTGGAGGGCTAGAAATTTAGAAAATTTGAAATTTTATATCCTGCTGCAGTTTAACACAAACTGGCAACAAAGTGCCACTCATTTTCTACATTCTATGGTATGGACTATCCCTTTGGAAACTGTACTGGCCATGTCCCCTCCCACCTTCTTGTGCAGCTCCTCACTGGCAGAGTATGACACTGAGAAGCTCTTGATTCAGAGTAAACACTACACAACAACCACCAAAACTCCAGTGTTATCAACATTATTCACATGCTGAATCTAAAGTAAAACTCTGTACCAGCTACTAAAAAGAAAATTAATTCTTTCCTGGCCAAAACAAGGACATCTGATTACGCTACATGTCTCCGTACTCTCAAAAACGTAAACTGCCACAAATTCTTTCTCTGTTAGTCTCCCATCTTAAATTATACATAACATTTGAGGAATGAAGTTTACATTCAGCATGACTAAAAATATCAGAATCTACACCTCACTGAAAAAGAGAAATTAAAAAGCTGAAGTAATATCTTTGGCTCTAAAAATAAGAATGTTGCCTGAGAACTAAATAAAAGAAGATATAATTTTGGCACTGAAAAAGACAGCAGCGATCACAACATTTGAAATACAGTGTGCAGTTCTTAGGAGCTCATTATGATAGAGGTATTAAGGAAATGAGGCAATAAAGAAAAGGGCAGGAAAGAGCATTTAGAATTGAGACTCAAGGATTTCAGTTATTCAGAAAATTAGATAATCAAGGTTCAAATACTAGAAAAAACAGATTAAGCAGGGAAGAGACTGCAAAGGACAATTCATAGAAAATAATTCAAGCTGGTGTCAAGTTAAAGAATCAGATGGCAAAAGCTCAAGATCACCTCTTTTTATTCTAGAGTAATTCATAAATGAAACAGCAATAGAAGCTGCTTTTTGTAAAGTACCACAACGTGTGGTGCTTTTATAGTTACTCTGCTTAATGGATTGATAGCACTTTCTTAAAACAAACAGAATACAAATAAACAAAATCCTTCCTTTTTGCAGAGAAAGGATAGTAATTTTTAGGAATCAAAGAAAGAAATAATATAAAAGATATTGTTGTTTCATAAGGTTCCACATAGGCTCTACACATAGAAAAAATTTCATTTCTCTCTGGGTTCTCACTCTGACCCTTGTCCTTCTCTTATTAACCTGCAAAATATTATGGATATATCTTTCAGTTTTGTCATGTCTTGTTATGTTTAATTTTCTGCTGTAGAATGTAGCAGTTAGTATCTTCTAAGAACATAGTAAATCTTCCAAATAATAAAGTCAAAATACGACCTGTTTTATAGGTTTTGGAAACTTACTTGATTGTTTGTTGTTTTGATTGATTTTGAATTTTGATTTTGATTGGTTTTGAAACTCACTTGATTGGTGTTTGGTTTTTTTAGTTACTATTAAGACTCTTGGGAGATTTGACTCAGAATTTCTATGCACTGAGGATTTCCAAGAATGTAAAAGTTTTGTTAATTTTTATCACATCCCACCAGTGGGAAAAAGGGAGACTGCTTTAATTCTTTCTGTGAAGTAACAGGAGGGATAATTACATAAATCCAGGGGTCTTTGCAAATATTACAATATTTATTGGCAACAACTGAAGAGATTTGAATTTGAGACTAAGCAAAACTTGCAATCAGCAGTATCAAAACAGCATACATTTGCTCTCACAGAAGGGAAGAGGAAAAGAGAAAGAAAGATAGCTCATAGGGATAGTAATAGGGACACAGAAAAAGAAAGATACCATTGGCCTTGGATCCAATAATGCTGGCCAGTCTGTTGTGGTGGTAATCCACTGGTGGGCATGCATTCCTCCTCCTGAGACTCATATCTCTGGTTTTTCGTCCTCAGCTAGAGGTTCAGACTTGGCCTCAGAAAAGCACCACTCTGCTTTTGTAAGCTGCTGGGTGTCAGGGCATTAACCTTTCTAACTTTTTCTTCTCTCACAATTTTTGATTAGGAATACAACTGAAGTACTTAATTTACAATAATGTCTGCATGTGAAACCAGCCGTGATGTTTGAAACACTAGTGAAGTGCATAGTGAAGGACTGTTAGATCCTTACCAGCTCCCTAACTCCCTTTATGTTCAGTGAGGTTTTTAGTTCTTTATTCTTTCACTCAGAGGAGCTTCTGTTATCTCTGTCTCCCTGAGCTGTTCAGAGTTTAGTCAGCACTGAAGAATCTAGTGGAAGGTGGCTTCTTTCAGTTCTGCGTTCTTACTGATCCCCTGAGCAAGATAAATCTCTGAACCTGAAAATCTTGCACTGAGATATCAGTCACAAGTATTTATTTCCATGTACAGGTGTTTCCGTTTACCCAGCTGTATTTAAAGATTCTACATTTCCCTTGTCTGATATCTACGTAAGTTCTCCTTATCTAGGGTGTTTGAAAAAACACCCTAAGATGACTTTAGATATGTGCATTAAATTCTTCCTACATATTGTTCAAGATTTCTGTCAGGAACTTCTTGTGAACTACAAGAGCATTCAGTCTGAGGCATCTGGAACACTTTGGAAGTCTTCTGAGTCGTACTTCATTTGTAATGGATGTGTGTGGGAGTTCCATATGTCCTTCAGCCTAATCACAGAAACAGTTTGCTGCCAAACTTTTTGTCACCCATGTACTTCAGGAAAATATCTGAAATCCTATTTCTTTCTTTCTTCCTCTCCTTTCAGGACAGAATTGTAGGACAGAGAAATGTTGTTTGTGGAAACTAGAACATTTTGTAACTCTGATTATATAAAGAAAGGATCAGTTATCACTTTAATGATTTAGACTTGGTAAGATAGATTTATTACATAAGCTCTTTTAGTATTTAAATACAAAAGGAAATAGCTATGTTTCTTAGATTCATTTGGCCCTAGTAAAATTGTAATTGTAAAACTGTAAATCATATGTGTAAAATATCATCTAGGCTGCTAAGTTATATGTAGATAATATGTAGAATCCTCCAAAATTAAGTCAATGGTTTTTTATTATTAATTTTATTTCTCTGTGCCATTGCATTATGTGGAAATCTTGTAGAAGCTTTGTGTTGTTATTTGCCTTTCCATGATAGATTCTATGGTGCTTCTTCAATACCATAAAATAAGATGTGGAACTCAAGAATTTAACATTTTTATCCTTTGTTCTTCATAAAAAAACACAGTCAAGAGAAGCTTTCTCAGTGGTTTTGGGAACTATTCCAACCAATTTGGTTTTTCCAATCCATATTTCTTATACTCATAGCACTGATGTTCACTAAGAATTATTTTTTAACAGGTGGTTAACATAGTAAACATTAAGCTATCCTTTAAAAAATAGAGATGTTTAAATTCATTGCCATATTTAACTAAACAGACTTAACAGGAAGATAAGCTGAGAGAGTTAAGATTGTTAAGCCTGGAGAAGATTCCATAGAGATGTTATGCCAGCCTTCTGGGAGCCTAGAAGCAAGGTGGAGTGGGACGTTTTATAAAAGCATCTGGTAAGAAAAAGGATAAAAACTTAAAACTGAAAAAGTGTAGGTTTAGATTAGATATTAAGAAAATATTAGATAATAGCCATGCTTTATTGTGAGGATGCTGAGACAGTGGAAGAGTTTACCCAGAGAAGTTGTGTCTGCACCATCCCTAGAAATATTCAAGGCCAGGTTGAATGGAGTTCTGAGCAACTTGATATTGCAGAAGTGGGGGCAAGGGAGACATGACTAGTTGGTCTTTAAGGTTCTTTTCAACCTAAACCCTTTCTATAATTCCACGTAATCACCATTAAACCAATAGCTCTTCAATAATTAGCTGTAATGGCAATTAATACTGTGCAGTGCAAACCCTTGCAAGTGATGTTTCTTCAGTAGTTAATATTAAAAAGACCTCCCCTACATAGTTCTGACTTCCTTCTTCAATTAAGTAGTTAATTGAATTCTGGGGAAGAGAAGGTGCATACTGATCTCTTAACTAGATTATTAAATTGCAATGATCTGCCGCAGTTTTCTCTTTTTTTAAATCTGTATGTGTAAATATAGACTATGATACTAATTATTTATGTGAGCTTACATGGAAAGTCAGAATGTTCAGATTGCAAAGCTCTTCTGGAAGGCATTTATTGCCATCTTCTGCCTAGAACAAAATATTATCTGATTGGTCAGGGCCGTTATATATGTAATGTTTGTCCTCTCTATGTGTAAATAAGCAAGTAGCCAAATAATTCAAATTTATTATGACTCGTGTATTTATTAATTTTCTGGGTCAGCTCTGGGCTTCTTAGTATTCTTGTAGTTAAACAGCTGCTTGTACTTCTTTTAAAGCTCTGATAATTTTTAAGTAGTCACCGAATTCTTTATCTGCCATCAGATAAAGAATAGAATAGTTTTGGTAACTATAAATTACCAAATTGCAAATACAAACACTGAGCAGTAAGTAAGTCAGAGATACGTTCAGAGGCTCCATTGATTATAGTGGTTCCTGCAAATTGTTTTAGTCTTTTTGGTACCATATTTTTGAATGTTAGTCACTTATTAAGATCAGATTTTATTGCTGATAATGTTAGAGCATCATATGTAGTGGATATTGCATTTGCAGTATTTTTAATGTATTTTAAATAATTAATACTTAAATTCAATTAAAGTAATCAGCCAGATTTAAAAGACAACATGAATTCTGTACAGCATGCGCAAAAGTAGCTATTGTAAGGGCTAAAGTATTGTTATAATTGTGAATGTAAGAAGGAGTCTGTCAAATCCTTTTTAAAACAATTCTGGTGCCAATAGGGATCTTTCAAAATATTATATCAGAACTTCTATCAACTTTTTTTGACCAATTGTTGAAAAGTCAAATCAATCTACTTATGCATGTGGCCACCTTGCTGGTGGTATTTTGCATTTCGCATTGTCATGTATCTGGCACACTCTGACCACTTAAGGGCAACTAGGCTTGTTTGGTTTTTTTTTGAATTGTTGGCTATTCTTGACCAAATTGTTCAAAACCCTACAAAACATAATGAAAACAAAAATCTAAATTAACCCCTGTCCATTCATAATTATTGAAAAAACTACAGCCAGATAGAATAGCTTTATAATCCTCTTTCCCAAGATGTAGAGTTTTAGAACAGATGTTCTTCTTCTGTTTATTTTGATACTAGGAGACATTAAATAATGTATTTGATTTTATCCATGAGATCTCATAGTAAATATAGTAGCTACACACTCGCTACAATTCCTTTCACTTGACTGAGATGCCAGGAGAAAGACCAGCCTGGTAATATCCAGGTATGTTTCTAACTTCCTGAAAGGAAAAGAAATTCAATGACAGACATGGTAGAGGAGATTTGACAGAAATAATGATCAGTGGTTCCTGAAGAAAATTATTTTGCTATTTCAAAAATATGAAAATATTAAACTTAAGAAAAAATATATAAATTAGGTAATCAAATCTGATTATCAAAACCATCATAGGTGTTATAGTGGCTGGGACATTGGAGTGCTTAGACAAAAATATCTATTTCCAGACTGCAGATAATCTGAAAGAGACAATTTTAGAAGGCTGCATTCAGATCAAACATGTATTATAGTTTTATCTGCCTGATCTAGGAGTTTGAAAAGGCTGACAAAACTCTCACAACAAACTTACAGCAAACTACACATTGAATAGAAGTATATGCATGTTTCTTGGAGTGATATTTCTTCTATTTTTTCCTCTCTTGGAAGTTGAATTACAGGTTAATTGACACTAACACAAGTGCTGACTGCAGAACACAAAATACTGCTGAGTTCACAAAGGCATTTTCAATTGCTTTTTGGAAACATAATGCATTCCTGTAGAAAATGCTGTTTTAATGTAGCATAAAAAATACAATTTAATCTCTAAGCAGGTGTGACTGTAAATAGGGAGAAAGTGTAGTTACTGTTCTTTCTTGTCATCAATTCCTCTAATTATTTTGCCTCATAAGAATTATAGTTTTTGTAGCATCAGAGCTAATTCATGTATCTAAAATGGATGATTATATTTATCTTTTTATGCAGAAATAATAGTTACATATTCTACATTAACAAGAAACACTACTGGTTAGAAATTTCCAAGTTAAATAGCTAATATGTTAGATGTAGGATAGAACAGATGGTTAAGTGGGTAGAGCATCAAGTTACTAGGCCATGACGGTGATGCAATACTGAAACATGAAATGTTCCTCAATCTGGTCACCTATGAGCATATGAATTCCTTCTTTTGCCTTTATTTTTTTTAAAGCAAACACTAGTATTTGCAGTGACATGCTTCTAAACCATTTCACTTTTTTTCTTTATCTGCATTGCTTCAAAACTGGAAGCATTAAAAAACTTGAAACATTAAAATGTACTCATTAACATTTATTTATCTCAGTGTGAATTAATTGCAGCAGAGCATGATGGTTTTATTCTTACAGAGAATTTCTTAATAAAGTTAATAAACTACATATGTTTAATACTTTTTATTATTATCATTATCTATAGGCCTAATGTACTTGCTCTTATCTGTATCTACAGGAATAGCAAATTTATTATTGCAGTGAACATACCACTTGGACTACCAACAGAGATTTCTCACCTTTGCACCTAGTAATTTGTGAAATTTCATGGATACCTGAAAGATCAATTGTTATTACTAGAAATCTAGAAAAGTCTTGGAGAACCAATAAATAAATATTATGATAAAAAATTGTCAGAAATACTCGTTGAGATTGAAATAACAATTTCAGTACATCAGTATCTAGTTTCTCCAAACTCTCTTTATGCTTTTAAAGCAATTAGATGTTATATCAATTTGAGCATTCTTTATATAGGCCACAGCTGCCATTAAAAGTATATAGTATGATGGGCAAATTGATGAGGAACATGTATTACTGATTTCCTGAAAATGTCTGGTTTATGGCTTTTAGATATTTAGATATTTAAACCATTCATTAAGAAATCAGTGAGAATTAGAGTAGAACTCAGGTTTTTAATTTTGAGAATCTAGTATAAATATTAAATATGTATTACTATGGGCCTTGTAATGGGGAGACAGAGAGAAAATCTGCTTATTCATGATCATACTCAACTTCTTGACTGTGCTTATTTCCTGAAATTTTCTGCCTCATTCATCATAAGCTCTACACTATTTACAACTCGTGAAGTGCAGATCTAACTGGAAACAGACACTTTCTATGGTTTTTTGTTTGTTTGTTTGTTTGTTTTTTTATGGAAACTAGTTTAATGAAGTAGCAGATACCACTCGGAAATAGAATGAAACCTGTAACAAAATAATAATATAGTCCACAAATGATGGAAATAAATTTCCTTTAATTTTGATGAACATTACTTCATCCTCTTAATGCTGTTGTAACTTCATCCTTCAATGTAATGTATGTATTAATGCTCTTTGATTCAAAGAATTATTATTTGGGCTATCACAGTACATTGAAATATAAAACATAAGATCTGCAGTGGTTAAGATTTCTGAAGAGATGACCTGGACAAGGCTTAATATAAAAAAACTAATTTTGACTGTCTGGTCTTTGCAGAGGATGAGTTAAAATTGATTTTTCTGGTCCAGTTTTTAAGGAATGCCATACTCCTTTCCTTGTGCTCCACTTACACTGTCATTTCTCTGGAGAGATGAAAATTGAAAGAGATAAAAAACTCAACAGGATGGAAATATTATTCTGGTTGAAAACAATTGGAATTTGTGACATGAAAACATAAAAGACTGGTTTAGGTTTTTAAAAGGAATCTATTATAAAGCCAGAAGTAGTAAACCAGATGCATTAAGTTCCAAATTTCATCTTTCATAGTACAGCTATCATCATCAAGTTTTCCATGACATGAATTCTTAATTTTTGGCAGAAACATTAGAATCATTTTCTCATTTATGATGTCTTTATTAAAAGAAACCTAGGAGATGTTCTGTAAGTGTGAGGCTGTTCATCTTCTTGGTGAGAGGATTAGATGTGGAATCTTCTGTGATACTTGCTCAACTATTGCAACTCCAGTAAATATACGGCAACTATGTATAAAATTAATATGGTGTATAGCAGTATAAATAATTACTGCTAGGATTTTTTTTCCAAATAATTATTTAAAAAACCCAAAAAACAAATAAACAAAAAAACCCCTAAAAATTCACACTCCAAACCCTGAAATCCCACCTGCATATGTTTCAAGTCTCTGTGAAGATTTGGAACTCAAAATCTTTTAACCCCATTCTCAAACTGGAGCAAAACTTTTGGCAGCAGCAGCAGATTGTTATTCTCAGAGTGAGCAAAAGGCATGGAGGGGATGTGATGCCCCTCTGAGCAAACAAACTCTGAGTCATGAGACAAACAAGATACTCTAGGAAGCATGATTTTGACTTTGTTGTTCCCTGTTCTGGAGAGGGACAAACTGCTTATAACCAGTACAACAGCTGTTAGTGCATTCAGCTTTGCTCAGTTGTTCGTAAGTAGCAGACAGATGTGAATCACTTGGAGCAGTCAGCCTCAAAGTCAGTGAAGGTTTCTTCATATCTATATTATACATTCTAAAAGAGGAAAATATGATATTTGCTGTCTTCCTAGCACAGCTCTCTGAAACTTCTTTTTGTAATACAGACAGTAAAGGGTATGACATTGGAAACCTTCCTCTGCTTCTCAGCCCTAGGCATTATTATTTCTATCAATCTATTTCTGAGAATAGAAGAGTGTATTACATGCTGTTTTGTAATCAAATACTCTTTTGCATAAGCTGAATCTAGTGATTTTTTTTCCCAGAGATTTCACAGAAACTATTAGGTTGAAAAACACCTCTGAGATCATCAAATCTTGCCTATGACCTAACACTGCCATGTCAGTAGACCATGGCATCATGTGCCATAGCAAATCTTTCCTTAAACACTTCCAGGGATGGTGAGTCCAGCACCGCTCCAGGAAGCCCATTCCAAAATCTAGTCACCTTTTCTGCAAATAATTTCTTCCTAATGGCCTACCTAATCTTCTCACAGTACAGCTTAAGACTGTGTCCTCTTGTCCTGTCATTGGTTGCCTGGGAGAAGAGACCAACCTCTACCTGGGTACAACAACCTGTCAGGTCGTTTGAGAGAGTGAAAAGGTCACTCCTGAGCCTCCTCTTCTCCAAGCTAAACAACCCCAGGTCCCTCAGCTGGTCTTTGTAATATTTGTGCTCCAGACACTTCACCAGCTCTCTTGACTCTGTGTACATTTACCAGAATTTCAGTGTCCTTCCTGAATTGAGAGGCCCAGGAGAAAATACAGCACTTGAGATGCAGTCTCACCATCACCAAGTACAGGGGGAAAATCAATTCCCTGGTCCTGCTGGCCACACTATTCCTGATCCAAGACAGGATGCCATTGATCTTCTTGGCCACCTGGGCACAGCTGGCTCATGTTCAGCTGCTGTGGACCAGTGATGGTCTTTTTCCACTGGACAGCTTTCCAGCCATTTTGCTCCTAGCCTGTAACCTTGGATGAGGCAGTTGTGGCAAAAATGTAGGACCTGGCACGTATTTTTGTTGAACCTTATGCTGTTGGTGTTGACACATCAACCAGCAGTACAGCTTGTCCAGGACCCTCTTGCAGCACCTTCTTACACTCCAGAAGATCGACACAGTGACTCATCTTGGTGTCATCTGCAAATTTGCTAGTGCTAGACTCAATCCCTTCATCCAGATCATCAAAAAATTTAATAAACAGGACTGGGCCCAACACTGATCAGTGGGATGCACTACTACTGACTGGTCACCAACTGGATGCAGCACCATTCATCACAACTCTCTGGGGCTGGCCATCCAGCCTGTTTTTAACACAGCCACAGCGCAGCTGTCCAACTAATGGGCTGCCAGTTTTTCCGGGAGAATGCCGTGGGAGATGACATATGCCAGTGTTAAGGCTTTGCTTAAGTCCAGATAGACTACATCAATTTGTAAAAATGTAATAATTGTGTTTCTTCTCCTCAAGGAACTCTGCTCTCTACAGAATCATTACAGATCTTTTGTGTTCTTCCTACATTTGGAAATTTAATATTCTGTATTCTATTTATATTTTTTTTCAATTTCTAAACAACATTTTTATAGAGAACACAACAGCCTTATCCACTATATGAGATTTCCAAAATTGTACTGGGGGAGGAATAGGAAGACAAAATACTTACAGGTCATGACAGGAAAGATAGAGCATTACCTTTTTAAAACTGATGTAGATATTGGATGGATTTTCATGTCAGTTTTTCATAAAGATTAATTCCATGCTAGACAGATGACAATTGTGACACATATTGAGTTTCACTGAAAATTGGTAGTTCCAAATAAAACTCTTTCAGAGCTTAATGTACTTTCTGAGAATGGGAACAAGTGTGTAAATTTCTTAAGGATTTCTGAAAGTGTTATACCTTTAGTAGAATTCAATTTATACAAAACCACTGATACCAAAATTTTGAAAATTACTATCCAGAGCTCTACTGGCATGCTAAGGTGTTCAGAATTTTGTGTTCATTATGGGATGAATCACAAAACAGAAGTAAGAGCGACTGACTCACCATGGTTATGATTTGGAGTATATTTAAGTATTTGTTCACTTGATCATGTGAACAATCCAGTTAATTTCAATTATACTACTAATTAGGATATGTGTGTTTAAGTATTTGTATGACTTTGTTCTACAATAGAAAATCTCATATACAAAGATGGAGAATAGTGTTGAAATGGTTGAAGTTATTCATGGATGTTTATGAAAATACAACAAATAATGAGATCAGGAGAACTTTTTGATATACAGCCCTTAATGTGTAGCCATGACATAAATCACTCGTAACACCTGTAAAGTTGTCTCACTGAAGTGAATGAATTCGCACTGCTGTGAAATTACTAAAGACATAAAGAGAATAAAGCCCTATTCCTGTCATGAAATCTCTGGTAGGTATGGAGCATACTCTTTATTCGATTTGCCCAGCCCTAATAACAAGTCTCAACTGTTTTGTGAGGCCTATGAGTCATAGTGCCTCCTGTATAAGTCATCTCTCTGAGTATCTCTCATTTTTATTTTTAACATAAAAAGAAACTAAAGCAATAAAATATAATAAATATACTTTGTGATTCTTGTTTATTAGAATTGCCTGGGAATAATTTTTATATCATAATAACGCAATAATTTCTCATAATAATTTATTATATTGAAAGAATAATTAGATAAAGTGCACAAATTGCCATTAGATCTTCAGAGTTCTATGTCACTTTTTTCTCTCTATGCAATAGACCAGATCAATGTCTGCTTACCGTTTTCCATCATTCAGCTGTGAATATAGTTAAGAAAATATCTGTTGCAGGAATGATGCTTCTCTGCAGTGACTAGATGTTTATTTTATTGGTATCCTTATCTCTAGGCAGGTTATTATTTGTCAGATGTTTGTCATTGTGTAGTAACAAAACCTGGTGACTCATCCAACAAAGAAACTTTCAAGGTGATCCCAAAGTCTTTTGCTAAAACAGTAATTTAATGCATTTAAAATTCCAGCAAGAGTTCCAGGTACTTCCTTGCATAGGCCGTTGACCTTGAAATTATAGCAGCAAACCTTACTAAAGGCCACCTACATGGCCATATAACCAGGAGAGGCAGAAGAAGGCAGATTCTGTATATTAAATCTACTTTGAGTAAATACAGTTTCCTTGTGTAATGTTAATGGAGCAGAAAGACCAAAGATTTTTCTTTGGAGATCACAAAACATCTCGTCAGAGTCCCAAAACAGGCTGTATGAGAGAGGATGGGAACAAGTGCTGGCAATACACAAACAGAAAGGGAAAGGCTTCTTCACATTCTCCTCCTTTTTCCCTCAAGCAAAATATTTTCTCATACATCAGTGGCAAGAAGAATAGACAATATATAACTAATATTTTTAGTGTGATAATTTAAAAACTGCAAGAGCATAGTTTTGTGTTTTCAAAATACTTCTTTTAACTGACTTTTTTCATGTTATGGTTCTGGCGAGTTTAGGGTTTTTTTAGGAATGCAAGCATTTCTGTAGCTTAGGGCAGATATTAGATGTTTGCTGCATTAATGTATGCTTGTATGGATGTTTCATGTAGGCTTCTCTCTTTCCTACCACAGACTTCTGTAATATAAAGAATAAATATAAAAAACACTGTCCTATTTATCTAATTAATAGGATGACTTCCCATTTGTTGCCAAGAATTTCTATTTGAGGCAAAATTTGTTTATATTTTCCATTTGTCTTCTTTAGGAGAAAACAGACTGTGAAATTCTCTGGGTAGGGTTTTCAGAGTGTTTTCTTACAATCTCTAAAGCTTAAATCGCAAGGTAAAATTCCTCAGGTTTGAATTCTGCCAAAATTCAGAGCCTATTTTGCTTTTTTTCTTTTGAAGAAACAAAAATCAGTATTTTTGCTCTTTTGTGAGCTGCGATGGATCCTCAGTGAGTTTAGTTTACATGTGCTCAAATGGTCAGAGAACATAATGATAAACAGCAAACACTTTATCTGGGAAGAAGTAGGCAATGACTGTTCAAGTAGCACCTGCCTTTTCATGCCTGTCAGAGCCCAAAGCTGCTGTTTCTGCCAGAGAATTCAAATTCAAGAAAGAAGGGGGGTAAGAAATATACTTCTTCCCTCTGTGCAATAATCTGTCATTGGAGTAGCTGATGTTGTAGCTGATGGAGAAGGAAGAGAGGAAAGAATGCTCTGACAAAAATATGCTTGCATCTTTGAGCATATTTATGTGCACACATGTGGAAAATTGGCTAATGAGGAAATGAAAAGGGTTTACATTCATGCATAGTCTGATAGAGCTGAAACAGATGCTGCTGCAGCTGAGATTTACCAGTATAAGATTTCTTGTATAAACCTTTAATACAATTTATGGTATTAAAAGCATGTGGCTATTATATTTTCCTGTGTTGCTGCAC
Source organism: Chloebia gouldiae (assembly GCA_003676055.1). Classification (NCBI taxonomy): domain Eukaryota; kingdom Metazoa; phylum Chordata; class Aves; order Passeriformes; family Passeridae; genus Chloebia; species Chloebia gouldiae. The sequence continues at coordinate 712,861 of QUSF01000013.1, read as the reverse complement.
AGTTCTAACACTGTTTGTCATAGAATCATAGAATGGTTTGTGTTGAGAGGGGCCATAAAGATCATCTAGTTCCAGCCCCGCTGCAGAGGGTAGAGACACCTTTCACAAGACCAGGTTGCCCACCCAGCATTAATGGGTTCAATACAGACAACCCACTGACATAATTTTACACTTTTTCAAAGTCTGTAACCAAATGGCAACAATCTTAAACTGAAAGAGAGTAGGTTTATATTGGACATAAAGACAAAGGGCTTTTTATGATGGTGGTAGTGAGAATGTAACAGATTGTCCAGGGCTATGGATACCCCATCATTCAAGGTCAGGTTGCTTAGGACTTTGAGCAACCTGATAGGTATTGGTAGGTGTCCCTATTCCTACAGGGAGGTAGACTACATGATCTTAAGACCCTTCTAACCCAAATCATTCAATAATCTAAATTTTTATGGCTTCTCTTTTCCAGAACAAAGATATTTTGAAAAGAGGGGAAGAAGTGTGGAGAACTTTAAAAATTTGGAAACCAAATTGTTTACATAGTCCACAAATATCAAAAGTATTGGCCCCATCCCTATAACTCTCTTGGATAAACCTACATGGAGTATTTGTGAATTAGAGGCAAAACTAAGCGTCAATAAGATAAATGCGTGTTTCATCAAATAAGCTTCCCAGAGAAAGTTCATTGCATGAAATTACCTATTCCTTTCTGAAAATAAGTTTATCTGTATATGTATTTGCCTATCTTTTCATCACTTTATAAATATTTTAATTTGAAAAAATGTAGCCTGTTTCAGAGGACTGAAAAACACAAGTCTTTAGTTCTAAGCAAAAAGGAAATTGTTTGCTTCATCTGAATATTTAGTAATGCAATATCTATGGCCAGAAATAAGAAGCAAAATACAAAACAACTTTTTGGATGCTTTCTCTCTACATTTACTCTTAACTAAATGCAGGTTGATAGTGGTCCTATTATGTAGGCATTGCTTCTCTTATAACTGTAAATAATAGGAAGAATAAATTATTCTGATTTAGCACATGCACAGGTTTATTGATGAGTAGTATTTTATTGTCTCTAATTTTGAATTTGCTCATATTTTTGAGATGAGGATCATCCAATGAAATTTTTAAGTGAAACATACAAACCCATTTTTCATTAACTGATGACTTAGAATGTTTGCTCAGATTCCTAAAGTAATTACTGTAATGAAACTCATATAGAGGCAAGTAAAAGATTTTGTATCTAATTAAAACCTTATTAAATATATTTGGACATTATTCAATTTAATACAACAAATAACAAAAAATCATTAGAGACAGAACTAACATCTATTTAAACTTAATTGCATTTTTGCAATCATTGCTTGCTAATGCCCTCTCTGTTTGAGACTTGTTTTATACTAACATTTTACACATTTTAAGTAAATATAACTCAAGACAGTTTTCATCATTATTTATGGCAAAAGAGAGGAATATTTTAAGCCAAAAGTTTGCATTATAGATTTGCCTTTCAAATATTCCTGTAATCTGAAAGCACTGAAATGTGGAACTATCATTTTACATTCAGCGCTTACATTCAGTGCCAAAATACAGGCTTCGTGCTCAGTAGTAAGTAAAATAGCTACAATCCTCAAAGTGTATATGACTCCCATTTTTGCATCTCCCTGCCTACCCAGTTGACAAATTTTCTGAAAAAATGGGCCCTCATCATCTCCCCACTTGTATCTTCTACTATCAGCCTTCAAGGCTGTACCAGAAAGGTTGGTATTTATGCAGTTCTTGACTTTGATGGACAAGTCAAGAGGCATCTTAAGAAACTCCTGCTTCTCCTCTGGCTCTTTGTCATTGCCACAACAGTTGTGTTAATGTGACTCTGAATAGGTTGTTACACACAGTTCATATTACTGAAAAGGTCCATTCCAAATAGAACCTCAAAGGCAGGTTATTTTAATTGCTAGAAACTCCCCCCCCCTTTTTTTCTTCCCATAGTATGATCTCAATAACAGCTGTACTAGCAAAGTGGACGTGCAGGTGAGGTATAAATATTGTACCAGAAAAGATGTTGCCATAAGTGACAGGATTTTGTCTTTTCTTTATGAATTTTCTGTTTGGTTTTTACTTTTATTTTTCTTCTTTTATTATTTATATAGTTATTGCCCAGAAGTCTCATTTAAGCCTTCAGCTATAAAAGTCTATATCAAAGCAAGTGTTTCTGATAGCATGTGTTAGAGCATCATGGTAGGCTAGGTTATGTTCACCAGGAAGCATAAAATGTCCAGGTGGTGTTGGACTGCCTTTTTCAGCTCCGAGTCACCAATGCAAACCCTAATAAGGTGTCAAATAAAGTCAATTTTGGCCAGTTATTAACTCAAAAACAAGTTGCAAAGGTTTACACTGAAAATTATTTTGAAGATAACATATGTGGTAGTTTAATTCTGGACCAAAATTAAACTCTAAATAAGCCACCCTACTTCCCCCACTCCCTCCAGCAAGAGGGACAAAAGCAAAGATTATGGGTTGAGAAAATAATTTACTGAAAGCAAAAAGCAATTCAATAAGAAAAGCACAGCAATAACAACAATATTAATGAAGAAAGCACACAAAAGAGAAGGTGCATTACACACAAAATGGTGTTCACCAGCTCAATTTAGTTCCATGTGGCTGCTGGGACAAAAGCAAGGTGTCAGATGTTCCTGTGAGCAGCACCACATGGTTTCCCAGACAAAGACAAGATATAGGGTGCTCCTTGCAGCAGGCACTTCCATCCCTGAGCCTGAAACAATGACAATGATGGACATATCCCAAAAAATCTGGATTGTTTACACTGTGCTGCCCTTTTTTTTTTTTCCTGACCACTGCACTCTGCTGATTCAAATCCGTGTGGCACTGACACTTCAGACTGCTCCACCCTGCTCCACGTGGCACCACTCAGCTCCTTTTGGCTCAGCTCAGCTGGAATTGGGCTCACCTCTGCTGCTCCATTCCCTAGAGGTTAGGGTTAAGCAGCTGGTCCTGCTTTTCAGCACTGTGTGTTGGAGCTGTGTCTCAGAGGAACACAGAGGGGATGGGGAATCTCAGAGGATGTGGTTCACGGGGCTGATCCTCGCAATCCCCCCAGTGAAGAGAGGGAGACAAAAGGATGCACTTCCAGGGGTACTTTCCTTTTTCTTCCCCCCAAAGCCACCCTCCCCCAGTGATGATGTACATGGTATAGAACAGCAACCTGGCCACGCCTGCACTGCTCTTAAGTTTCACCCCCTCTCTGCAACCAGGATGAGACGGTGCCTTCAGATTTATTAATTGAGAAAAATACAATTTAAACAGTAATCCTTCAGGGCAGAATGCTGTGACATTTCAGGCCATCTACGTATTTTCTAAGGAGTTGCCATTTAAAACTAAACCAGTTTCCTATGAGGAATTCCCTTTTTGCTGCCAATGCTGCCAGTGGGCAGCACTTTTGATCTGCCTCTTGGATGACCAGCAGTGTGTTACAACAAAGGTTTTGCAAGCAGGGTAAAAATCACTAACCACTGAATTGTAACAGAGAAGCTGACTTTTAGGAAAAAGAAAAAAGCAAGCATTAAAGCCTGTCACAAGTATGGTTCCAGAGATGTTAAAACTCTAAGGGACAGGAAAATTGCCTAATAAAGCTCAGAAATATGAGCGGTTATTTATATGGACAAAAAGAATGAAGTATGGTAAATATTAATTATTCATATGAACATATTATAATTCATTTTCTAAATTAAGTCCAGCCATCTATTTTTAGCTTTATCTATGTAGCTACAAAAATACACATTTTTACACTTTTTAGATAATAACAGTGCTTCTTGAGTATACATTCATGTATTATATTAGTTTGTATACTAAAGAGAATAAATTTTCAAAGAAACTGAAAAAAAAACCCACAAAAATTTTAAAAAAGCAAGTTGGAGGAACCAAACAGTTTCATAAAAATCCCAGCAAATATAAACTATACCTGCTGGTAAAAAAAGAACTGTTGGAAAAAACCCCAAAGCTATCTCTGGGAAAAAAAATTATAAAAATTAAACAATTAACCAGTATGCAGTTTTAAATTATGGGAACAAGAGTAAGTATCCTTTCAATGCATACATGGAAAAATTCATATTTGGTATAAGCATTTGTATTTTTCCTGTGAAGAATGACCTGTGAAATAAGGAGTTTAAACACAGGTAGACATCCTCATAATATTAATTTTATTTCAATGAGAAAATTTATTTGAAATAACAGAAAAAAATATTATAAATTATCCTTATGCCTTTTTAGATGTCAAAAACTATGATCTTATGTCACTCATTCACTGTCGTTTAAGATAGCTTTTTTAGTATTACCTAGTCCCAGTAAAAGATTACAATCTCAATCCATTTTGCCAACTTGATTATCCATTAATATGCAGGTTAGTTTCAGAATAAGGCAGTAAATTCAAACCTATATTGTTTTGATATTACATACAACGTTTTATTTCTTTTTCTTCTTTATTTAACTGCATCTAGTAGACAGCAACAGTGGATCATTGAAGTATTTTACTTGGCCATTTTGCCTAACAGTACAAGTTTCCATTTTCCCTTAGACTGTTGACATGTTCTTTTCCCATAAAACATGTGAACATGAAAATCTATAACCTGAATACCCTTTTTACAAGTGTAGGGTTTTTTTCCCCAGCTGCCTCCACTCATCTGAGTCAATCTGTGAACAGTACTTCTGAGCACTTTTTAATATTCATCATATACAATGTGTTTATTTATGAGAGAGGATGGGATTAGGCCCTTAATGTGCTTTCCATTACATTTCTTTCTTTGAAAAACAAACAATAAACCCTGCGATTTGGTCTCAAATCATCCTCAAATACATAGTCTGGTCTAATAGTGGATGAATGTAAAGAAGGTGGCACAGCTAAGTCCTTGATGTTTAGAGTGTGAGATTTTGCTTGTATTATGTATTCATTCATGTTAGAAGAGTTTTTTGAGAAGTGCTGTCTAGTGCATTGCTGTCAATGTGCTCAGGAGTAGCAAGCACTAGAAGTTTTGGATTTCAGTACCTCAAAAACCAGCAGAGGAAATATTCCAATGTCTTTTTTGATTTTGTCACTCCGAATGAAAAATCTCTCTACTTTTTTAGTGTAACTACTGTGACAGAATAGAATCAGTTGATAAGGGCTGTTCTTTAAGTAGTCAGGTAGGTATTTTTAATTTTTATTCTAAGCCTTGCAAATTGCAGAGCAAGTGAAAAACAAGTGGAGCAAAAGGTACCCTGTGGTTACTGAGAATACTGTTATTGTTAACTTCATCTATTCTACTGCTTGATCTTCATAGAAACAGTTAGAAACAGAAAAGGAGAAGCATTCTCTAATCTGATGTACTTGTAATAACTGTGTTTATTGTAAACAATGTATTGATTAAATAGACTCTGTGGATTAAATAACTTTAGTTCTGACCTTTCTTCATTGTGCTCCCAAAGTATGATGCAACAACATGATCTTTATTGCAAATCACCTCATTCCATGACCCAGTTGAACAACTATTTTACTTATATAGGTCACTATTCAGTCAAGGTCACATATCTCATTTGGCGAATGCTATGCACATCCATCATTTTTAGACTCAGTGAAGTTTCTGGATATGTACTTATTAATTAATAAAGAATCAGTAATTCTGTAATTTTCTCTTTGCTGGGACTTACCAAACTACGTGCAACTGAAACAGTCATCAAGTATGTTTTGTCACTGTAAACCCTGATGTTTTATCTTAGTCACAATATTGTGGGAATGGCAAAAACTTTGCTGCTGTTCAGTTCCAAGGTAAAGATGTTACCAAAATGCCATGGTATTCCCTTCAGTCCATCCCTAGAAAATCCTGCCTTGGAAGGTGTCTCCATAATATCTCTACTAGAGAGGAGATTTTAAAATATTATTTATGGAAAAGACTGTGTTAAGATTGAATAAATCTTATGTTATGAACAAGTTTTATTTAATAATTCTTGTGTTATGAATATTAGATTCTCTGAAAATTTAGTGATAACGGCATTACCTCAGTTATAATTGTATCCATTCAGAGCTGGTGGTTAAAAAGCTAACTACTGTCTAAGAAGCCCTAATTTAGTTCTCTGCTAGTACATAGATTCTCAGCATGATTGAGAAACTACTTAAAACAGCCTTGTGAAAATATTCAAGGCAGGTAGGGGAAGTTTCACAAATGCAAAGCTGACCATATTTTGATAATTTAGAAGGTGTACTTTAACTCTCACTGTTTTTTTAGCATGGAGTACCAGTAAAAGTACCTCTTCAAACTTTGGTTTTTTGGGTTCTTTTATTGTATATAAGTATTCTTACACTTGCACTTTGTATATTAGCTATCTGAAGGCTTCAAGGGATTCTCCTGTATACTCACACAACCTGGAAAAATAGTTGGCTGTTCCCCTCAGTTTATGGACTCTCTTCAAATTTTTCTACTCAACCTTTATTTAGTGGGTCTCAGTTTCTCTGGCTGGAAAATCTCTGAAGTCAACAGGTGTCCATTTTGGGCTCTTCACGTGATGTATATTAAGGCTGCAAAAGCCATAAAAATTCACTTTAGTCCAAAGGGTGAGTGAAAATCCTACTATAATCCATTAAACGCTATCAGATACAGATACCCCCCTTGTAGGAATGCGTCTCCTCCCCATAAATTGTGGCAGGGTAGTAATAATAATAAGTAAGTAATAAAAATTACTAAGAATATTCATATTTCATTATTTTCTTCTCAAGACATCCAGCCTGAATTTTAGGCAGAGCTCCAGCTTACCCAGTTGCAACCAACTGCAAATGTTGAAAACTCTGAACTGAAACTTCCCCTTTCCCTGGACTGCTGCTTCCTTCTTCAGCATCACACAGCTTTTCCAAATATATTCATAGATTTAAGCAAGAGGAGGGGAAAAAAAGAAAAAATGTCTATATATGGGTTGTTTATGCTTTTATGTTCATAAATCAGCTTCAGCCTGTCTTCTTCTGGTATTTAAATCCTGGCAGTCACTTAGGAGTGAAGACTGGTTGAGATGTGGAAATCCTGTGGTTGTCCGTAGTCCTGGGTTGCCTTTTCCTTTTTTTTCTTTCTGTTATAGGATAAGACCATCATCTATAATCTTGGCTGTCTCAGGTTCTTTTGTTTTCTTAGAGAAACTTGACAGTGTGTTCATGTTCTGTGATAACTACAGAGAAGGCATGAAGAAAATTGACACAGCATGTGTAAAATCCCAGAGCCCATTTAATGTCACAAGCAATGTGAATGACATTTCCATGGATAAATCAGGAAGTATGTCTTAATGTAGATTCTCTGTTTACTTAATGTTAGTACAAGTCGACTGATGAATGTTGCATTAGTCTCAAGAGATGAAATGTACTTTTTCCTCACTGCTTCACTAACGTCACTGGTTTGTCTGCACACTTTTGTGGATGTACACAATGCAGCTTGCTCTGCCTGTGAATGTATTGAGAGGATGTATTCTCCCCACATTCTATTAGAAAGCTGAACAGAAACTACAATGATGTCCTCCCTCTTCCAGCACCTTGGTGTGCCAGCTGCTATAAACTCAGTGCAGCCATTATGAAGTCAATGCAGGAAGGTGTCTGATTCTGCAGCTGTTTTTACTGACAGCTTGAATGTATCCACCCACCAGAGAAAGGTTTCATTGTCTGTCTCCTAAGCTTTAGTCGAAATCCTCCAGGCTGTTAGAGCTTCATATTGTTGGAATCACATTGCTGCTGGCTTTACAATGCAACTGAAATGGGTCATTGATCCAATAGTGTGATTGTAAATATGGCAGCTGGATGGTTGGCAGCTTCTTTATTGCACAGTGGGCATACTGGAAATCTCTGTGTCTGAGTCCCAATGTAGATGCTTTCCTCTGTTGGAGGTATGTATTTGCTATATATGTAGCTTTTTTTTTTCTTTTACTTTGCTGTCCTGTTCAGTTGTTGGACATTCTTCCTTTATGATTTTATTTCTGTGTTCTTGAATGAGTCTTCAATCTGCTTACTATACTGTAATATAGCTTACTTAATCCTGTATCAGTAACTCCAAAAACTTACATAGTGCAGATACTGTTGAACTATCATTAAACTTGTGACCAATGAAGCTAAATAGCATAGAGGTCATGCAGGCCTGAGAAGTTACCCAGATTTTCATGGCATTTTTCAAGAATGTATCGAACTTTATGTTGCAATATCTTTACTCATATGTCTCTCAACTAAAACTAACTTTACTGGTTTTTGCAGTTTTCTTTTGATGATGATTCAGTTTCCACTGTTTTTTTTTGAGGAAGTTTCCTTATTGCTATTCTGTTTGATTACTTTCTCACAGAGGTTGCTTGTATTAGGTGATGAGTCTGTCTCTAATTAAGAAAGCTGTACCATTCCAGAATACTTAAAAATGTGGGTGTTGGATTGGTGGGTGCTTCTGACTATTTCTTGTCCCCAACAAGCCTCTCCTGTGGAAAAGCAGGTTGAGATAACCTTCAGGCAATGCAGTCAGACCCTCACTCAACACTCACCACAGCTGGCTCAGCGATAGAGGCGAGAAAGGCTCTTTTTGCAGGGTTTTGTTCCAGTGAAGGATATCACATGAGGCTGAAGGGGACCCAGTGAGGTAAAAGAGAGCGACCACATGCAGGAGACAGCTTAAGAAGGGGAATGGGTGAGGCAGAGCTAAGGGCTGGGCAGAGGGGTTTGGTCTCCAGGGGAAGCGAGGTGGCCACCAGGGATACCAATCCAGTGAGGAGGCAGGGAGAGGAGAAACCAGGGGAAGCTGCAGCACAGAAGTCCATTTGGGAGTCTGTTTTTCCCCCAGGAGGACTGACTCCATGGTGAGTAGTTACTGCCATTGCCAGGACAGAGGACTTGGGAATTGACCAAGTTGGGAGAGTTCATGGGATGCTACAAATACTTCTATGAAGGTCAGATTTAATCTAGTCTATTTTTATTTTGATTCTTGGTTTCAAATGAAAAATTGCATCTCATTATCTTGAGAGTTATATTACTCATTATACAACTTTACCAGGTGCAAACCTGTTTTCATTTCTAGCATTTGATTTTTTAATTTCTCATTAGTTCTTCAGTAAAATGCAAATAAAATCCAGTTATCTTCCATGGAGACTCATTTTTGGTACATTTTACAGTGTTTTCCTTTCTTTCTTCATCTGGAAATCTGGTTTACCATCTAGGTTGAGTTTTTCTGTTCTCTAGTCTGAGTTTTTAAATGTTGAGTAGTTTGTTTTTTCTTTTAGTAGATCATGTTGTTCATGGCTTTCAATACCATGTTTCACTCACTGTGTGCTGGTACAATAACGACATCAAATTAGAGGTTTTATTTTATTTTATTTTTAGAGCTTTTCTTACCAAAATGTGACTATTACAAGCAGAACAATATATTTACTCAGTTTCTCTCTCTAACAGAATCTGCTCTTCTATGCAAGTTCCATGTCATCAGCCAATGCTGATAAGAAAGAGAGAAAATTACTCCATAGAATGAGGATCTATGGATTTTACTTACTACTTTGGACTCCTAATACCAAAGTGTCATGAAATGAAAACAGGAATCAGGCTTTGCATTAAGACCAGTGAAGTAGGTGGTTACATAAAACAGAACTTTCTTATAACAGCCCTCTTATGTGGGGTTGTGGTTTGGAGACAGGCACACAACACAACACACTGAGAGTCATCTGCAAACAGCCACAAGTTTATTATGGCTGCCTTTTATATTGGGGCTTTGTATTTCCTGGGTAGGATAGCTGAATGTATGGGATCTCTCTCTCCGCCCAGTTCTCTGTGTGTCTGCATCTAAGCTTGAACAGGGTTGGCTGATGTTTCTGTTACCTCTTCTCTAGAATGAGCCAGGTCATCTGAATTGGATTTGTTATGGCCAGATTTATCTTGTTCAGCTACAGACTAGCTGTACTGTGACAAGCCCAAATCTGGAAAACCCTAAGAATCTATTTCATTATAATGCTTAGTTTGAAGAGGAAAGCTAAGGTCAGAAACATTGTATTTTCATGATAAATTTCTAGTTCACAATGTTTCTGTTTCATGCTAATAGAAGCAACTACTGTATTTATTATTTTTCCTAAGATAAAATCAGAAACAGAAACATTAAGTGGAAAACATAGGGGTAGAGCATGAGAAACACAAATAAAATTAATGTCTCACTCCTGTACTTGTTTAGGCCTTAATTCACACCTAAGTGTCAGCTTTGTTCCACTTTATTCCTTCTTATCTTTCCATTAATAGGGGAATTACTCTATTGCAGAGATAAGGTGTATCTAGCACCCTACTTACACTATATTTAATTATAGGGAGAAAGAACAAAAATAATTTTGACTGAAAACACATATTGAAACTGGAACACAGCCAGCATGTCTGGTCCTGCCGTTTCCTGAATGAAAAGTGTTTGAAGTGCATTTGTCTCTCATTCTTTTTATCATTTTCTGGTAATTGCTTTTGACTCTTTCAGGATCGGTGCAGAAATAGATTCTGTAAATCCATCCAAAGATTTGGTTTTAACCAGTGTTAAAAGAAGTAAATAAATAGGTGAGGTTTTTCTCTCTCTTAACAGGAATTCAATGCAATATATATAACATTCATATTGAGTCTTCTTTATACTGGATTCTCATCAAATTGAATTTATATAGAACTGATTCTTTTTGGTCTCAAAGGTATCTGCATGGCATTAACTTAGAGACAAAAGTGTTATCTCCATCTGCAGTGGCCCTGTTGTGCAAGGTATTGATGTGCATGCTTCTTTTCACCAGGTTTTTCTGATGTCACCCGTGGTATTTAGGACAACAGACAACAAAGGAGGAAAAAAACAAAATATGCATTTTGATTGTCTTTCCTTTTGTTTCTATAAACACAGTCTTTAAGCTTTATTTTGTTTTCATTTCATAAGACTTTTTGATTAATCATTTCACAAAGAATGGAAGGAAAGACCTTTAAAATTGTGTTCATGTTTAGAATACAACTTTATGTTAACATCTTTTAGGTTTTGACAGTATTTCTTTCCTGTTTTCCAACTTGAGTTGGAAATGCTGAAATACCATAAAACTTGGACAAATTTGATAGATTCATTCCAGACCTAGAGTTTCAGTGCACTCTTGACTGTAAACATGCCTCTCACTCTCCCAAATTACTACCCTTCTGTTTATGTACTGAAAGGGAAGTGAATTTCTATTCTATATCTCATCAAAGACTTCATGCTCTGGCTTTCCACTTTCCCTGTTCCCATTATTCCGCATTGTCATATTGTTTGACATCTGTCTTTTATTACACTCTGCTATGCCAGCATTGATTGCTTCCACACCAGCATACTATGTGTCCTGTGTACAAAGGGCTTTGTACACAGAATGTTCTGGTCATAATTCCTTATAAGGAAAGCTTCCTCAGCATTTTATTTACTCTTACATGAAAGGGATTGAAGAGTTCTATTTTATATATTGTATACATTACAAACTATTACAATGATGGAATGCTGAAAGGATTGTCAGAGATACCAAGATTTTTAATCTAAATAAAGCTGACAATGTTAGAGTAAAAATCTAATGCCAATGCCAATGTGTTTGTAATTCACATTTTACAAACCATATATATACACTATAAGACAGAAAAACAAATATTTTTTCCCTTTTCTGAATTCTTTAGAAAGTCATCTGTTCAGACTTTGTTGGAATTATTATTTTATGTGTATTTTGTTTGCATGACAGTTTTTGGTAGGGGAGGAGCTTCTATAAGAAGTTTTACAGGGGTGGCTTCTATAAGAAGGTTTCAGAAACTTCCTCCATGTCTGTCAGAGCCAATACCTGCCGGTCCAGACAGACATGCCACTGGTCAAGGCTGGGCCAAATAGAAATGGTGGTAACACCTCTGTGATAACAGATTTAAGACGAAGAAAAACAAAAGTTATTGGGCAGATATAGCTATGGCCAGAGAAGAGCAGGGTGAGAAGATGTGAGAGGAACAACTCTGCACACACCAACATCAGCTCAGAAGGAGGGGTAGGAGGCAATCCAGGCACTAGAAAGTCACCTGCACCCTGTGGTGCAGACCATGGTGAAGTACCTGTGCCCTTGCAGCCCATGGAAAACCTCTGGATGGAGAGATCCACCTGCAGCCCATGGAGGAACCCATGCCAGAGAAAGTGGATTCCTGAGAGGAGGCTGAGAACTCATGGGAGGCCTGTGCTGGACCAGGCCTCCTTCCTGTCAGGGACCTGCAGACCCATGGAGAGAGGAGCCCATGCTGCAGCAGGAGTGGGATCACAACGTGAGCAAGCTAGCAGGAGTGCATACTGAACAGATTTCCGTCATTCCCACAAGTCCTGACTAACTGGGGAGGAACTTCCCAATTGTCTGGAGGTTACCAAATGTCACTTCCATCTACAAGAAAGGTCAGAAGGAGGATCCTGGGAATTACAGGTCTATCAGGCTAACATCAGTGCTAAGGAAGGTCATCTTGGGTGCCATCACATGGCATGTGCAAGGACAACCATGGTACCAGGCCCAGCCAGCATGGGTTTATGAGAAGCAAATGTTGCTTGTCTGACCTGATCCCCTCCAATGACAAGGTTTTCCACTAAATGCATGAGGGAAAGGCTGTGGATATTTTTTATGTGGACTATAGTAAAGCTTCTGGTATCATTTCTCTCATAATTCTCCTGGAGAATGTCTGCTCATGGCTTGGACAGGTCCACTCTTTTCTGGCTAAAAAGCTGACTGGATGGTTGATCCCAGAAGTGCTGGTGAATGAAATTACATTTAGTTGGCAGCCAGCTACAAGCAGGGTTCCACAAGGCTCAGTATTGTGTTTAATCCTGTTTAATATCTTTGTCAATGATCTGGATGAGGGGATTAAGTGCACCCTCAGTGACTTTACAGGTGACACCAAGTTCAGTGTGAGTGTTCACCTGCTGGAGGATAGGAAGGCTCTGCAGAAGGATCTGGACAGGCTGGATTGATGGGCCAAAGCCAATGGTGTGAGATTTAATAAGGCCAAGTGCCAGTTCCTGCACATGGGTTGGCAACAGCCCCGTGCGAGGGTACAGGCAGGGGGAAGGATGTCCAGAAAGCTGTCCAGTGGAAAAGGATCTGGGGGTGCTGGTCAGCAGTGGCTGAACATGAGCCATGGTGTGTCCAAGACGCCAAGAAGGCCAATGGCATCATGGCCTGTATGAGCAATAGTGTGGCCAGCAGGACAGAGGAAGTGATTTTCCTCTTGTACTCAGCACTGGTGGGGCTGCACCTCAAATCCTCTGTCCATCCTCTTTCACATCAAGAAGATATCCCTACAAGAAAGACATTTAGGATATGTTGTCGATATCCCTACAAGAAAGACATTCTGGAGAATGTCCAGAAAAGGACAACAGAGCTGGTGAAGGATCTGGAGCACAGGTCATGTGTGGGGTGTTTCAGGGAGCTGGGATCGTTTAGCCTGTAAAAAAGGAGTCTCAGGGGAGACATTATTTCTCTCTGGAACTACTGAAAGGAGGTAATAGCCAGGTGGGTGTTATCTCTTTTCCCAGGTAACAAGTGACAGAATGAGAGGAAATGGTCTCACAATGTGTTAGGAACAATTTCTTCATGGACAGGATTGTTAAACGTTGGAAAAGGCTGCCCAGTCACTGTCCTTGGAGGTATTTAAAAGACCCATAGATGTGATGCCTGGGGCCACGGTGTAGTTGTGGGCTTAGCAATGTTAGGTTTATGGTTGGACCTGATGATCTTAAAGGTCTTTTTCAATGTAAAGGACTCTAGGATTCTATGAAAAGGTGTTTTAAAACAGATAGTGTTCCATTGCAAGAATGCACTGCACCATGTTGCACAAGAGGACCTACTTTCCCTTTGCCTCCTAAATTGATAGTTTTCGTCTTTCACTGCAGCTCGGAGTAAGGAAAAAACATTGTCTCAGCAGCACTGTGTATCTTTCATGGCTCCCCTTTATGTTTGCAAAAATGTGATTTCTTGGGGCTTTTTTTTTCATTATTTTGTTTGATTGGTTTTCATTCAATATGTTTATTTTGTACATATATCACAAAAGAGTATTTGCAAAAGTACAAACACACCACAGGCTTGGCTAAGTAATATTCTTGTTCCCTCAATTATATGTCATCAACTCCTCGTAACACCTGTTCATGCTGTGAAACGATATTCAACATATTGATCTTCACTTCCCTCTGGACTTTCCAATAGAAAAAATTAATATAGTAACAAACCAAACCAGCATGTCATCTGCAGTGACAGAGTCTTGGGTTTTGTTTCTCTCACTTGAAATTTCTGAGACTGTAAAATGCCCAGGTTTTCAGAGAGTTATACTCTAAAAACTGCTCAACATCTGGTGTAACATAGATTAGGTTAGATAGGGTGATGGAATAAGAGGAGGTGGAATACCTTTAAGTATAGGAAAAATGCTCAGACCTTAATACTAGAAGAGGAAAAGCAATATGAAAGGATGGGGAGGCCAGCATTTCTGGTACCCCAGAAAAGGAATGAAAAAAAAAGGTGTTGCGATGACTGAGCAGGATGCAATTCATGGATATAAGAACAGGTAGGTTTTATTGTTCAGTAATAGGTTTCAAAGCTGACACTACTTTTTACCTCTCATACTATCTAAAACCCTTCTGCAAATACAGTATTCGCAAGGTTTTGACAACCTCAGCTCTCCGGATATTTAACAAATGCCTTTTAAGGATCAGATAATTATTGTTTGAGTGTCTGTTTGAGGCTCAGTATGAATAGGACCTCCTGTGGCAGTACAGCTCCTTTGAACACAAACATGGCATTGCTATTGTATCCTAAATCATAAGAGAAAAAATGTTCAGTGCAGCTCTGATCTGCTTCCTCTACATTCTGAAGCTAAATTGGAATAATACCTCTGAGTTGGTTGAGAAAGTGTTTTTCTTTACTGATATATTAAACAAGTGTTTGTTAAATGTAGAAAATACTTTAATTTACCTAGATCTGAATTTACCAAAGAGCTAAATTAGAAAAACATTAATTCCATTTAGGGGCATCACTAGGAAAAGAATACACAATTCCTGACAAATTGAATTTCAAACTTGACCTACAAATAGAAAAGTATGCATTCGTCCTTATTTCTGATTTTAATTTCTTTTGATTGTTTCTTTTCATTTGGTTTTGGCTACTAGACCCCAGAGATTTTCAGTGTCCAGCATGTCTTTGTGAAGGCAGTTCTACACTGCAAACTAATTACTTCTCAATTTCTATCCATTTTCACTTTGTAATAAGCCACATGTACTGAGTTTTACCACACTGCATTTCTCTTTACAAAATATTTCTTGCTAACCCACAAAAGCTTTTAAGCTTTTTGTTTTATTTGTTGCCTTCTTAGTTTCTGGCATTTTAGTCAGGAACATAAGCAATAAAATCATATTTAGAATTACCTTTACTGACATCAGAGACATAAAAAATACCTCCTTACTTAACCTCTTTATAGGGACATCAGTATAGTGTTCCACGCTGTTTCCCATGGCCACTCCTCAGCACACTGGAAAGATACAGATTGAATGAATTGTATGTGGTAAGTGTAGGAAATTGCAAACAGTTCACACCCAGAAGATGGTAATCAATGATTTTTTGCTCAGGTTGGCAACCTGTCACAAGTGAGGTCCCTGGGGGATTGATACTGGGCCCTTTCTGTCCCACATGTTCATAAATTACACGGGTGATGGGATTGAAAGCACCCTCACCAAGTTTCCTGATGGTCCCAAATGTGGTGCTGAGGTGAACGTGTCACAAGGCCAAGCCATGCCAGAGAGACCTGGCAGGCTGGAAGGTGAGCTAGTGAGAACAGTAGGGTGTCTATAAAAGACAGGTGATAATTCTTGCACCTGGGATGAAATAACCGAAAAGCCCACTACAGGTCAGCATGTGTGTGGCTGCTGAGGAGCTTTGCTGAAAAGGATCTGGAGTCCTGGTGGGCAGCAAGCTGAATGTGAGTCAGCAGCAACAGCAGCAGCTCTAATTCCTGGGCTGCACCTACCAAGGAACTACATTCCTTTAAAATTATTCCATGTGGTTTACTTTGCTCTGGCTTGATTTATTGGGTTTTGAGTGATTTTTTTCCCAGCAATTTCCTTGCGCATATATATATATATATATATAAAAGCATTTTTCGGAAAATCTAAAATTAATATTCTTCATCTATGCTATGATAATGCTATTTACAGAAGGAACAGAGGCAGCAAAGATGGCTATTGTGGTAAACCATATATAGATGATCAAAATTTAAGGTCAAAATATTAGTTTAAAATAACATGTTTCTGATACTCTGCTCAGTGCTTATGTAGGCAAATTAGAGAAAGATCTTTATGAAAATAATGTGCAACTGCCAAGCCAAAAGGAATGTGAAAAACAATTGAGCAATATTTACTTATTCTTTAAGTATCTAACTCCTTAAATTTCTCCCAATAAATATGGGGGTGAAAAGGACATAGAACTTTTTTCAGCTCTTTGTAGCTTAGGCAATCTACCAAATGTTTTCCCAGACATGGAAAAGATAGAGATATACTTGAATACACTTCATGGAAGTGGCCTCCTGAGGGTCTTACCGATGTTACAGAGACATTTACAAGTGCAAGGATCTGTCAGAATTACTTCCAGATCTCGAGTTTAGCTTGTAAGTTTTATGGATAACAACTTGGTAAAATATATCTTAGTTATTTTATTGTGATTTCTTTTAAGGAAATGGTAAAAATGTGAGTTATAAAAAGAGGATGAAACATTTGTATTGAAGTTAATGTTGAAGATCGCACACAGTAAGTACTTGAAAACCTCATCAGTTATAATTATCTATTACATTTGTACCTTAGTGCAGCACAGTATGCATTATGCATACCTGCTGGTCAGAGGGACTTTTTCTTCATATGATTTTGGATGTCGAAAACAGTATGAAGAAGTTCAAATCTTACCAGAGTGTTTCATCAGGTAAACAAAAAAATTGATATATTTTACTATTTTTTCCCCCCCAAGGCTCACAGGCATTTCCAAAGTGCAACAAGATTTCAAGATTAACTTCATTCCCACCCATCAGTTCCTTACATGTAAAATGAACAAGTATAGACTATCCATCAGCATAAGACTGTGTGAGACAAGGAAGTGTAATGGCAGGATGTAAATTTTTCCATTAAACATCTCAGCACAGTGACTCTCATGGATGTTTTTTTTCTTTCATGTTTAGTACAATTGCTGTGATTCAGCCAAGGAGCAGCTGCTGTTAGGAATTCTGGGAACTGCAGAA
This sequence comes from Chloebia gouldiae, assembly GCA_003676055.1. Taxonomy (NCBI): domain Eukaryota; kingdom Metazoa; phylum Chordata; class Aves; order Passeriformes; family Passeridae; genus Chloebia; species Chloebia gouldiae. The sequence goes on along the minus strand of QUSF01000013.1, from coordinate 695,577 downwards.
ATTTCACAGTGGAATTAAACAAGTGCTCTGCCCCACTGTGAATCCAAGGGAACTATACAAACCTTCTCACAGGGAAGCTGTACTATTTTTGATTAGCACAGCATTCCAAAAACCTGTAATATGCAATGCATCTTACACCATGCATAAACTGTGAATTGCATCTCAAAATACTTCTTTTTCTGCAAAAGTTCAGCATTTTGAGCATTACCTTTGTGGCTACTGCTATAATATTTGTTGAACTGAGATTTTGACAGCCGTCCTGTGAATGACCATCTAAACAGTGGCACATGTAGATGAGGATGTGACAGAGGTCAAAATCTACTGCATGAAAGAGTCTGAGAGGCATCTTGTTATGTACAGTGACTAGCAGTCACACTAGTGGAAACTTGGACAGCCATCATTCTTATTACCTTTCCATTAGTTACTCACACTGTGGTTTTAGCAGTTCTCTCCTCCCTCTTGCTGACCAATTCAAGAGGAATGCTCTACTGGTCTTGCCTCTCTCTTCTCCTTATCTTGAATGCTGATTGAAGTCTAGGAAGCCTTCCTTCCCCAAACGATGTCTTGTACAGCTAAGGACTGTGGATAAATTGAAAAAAAAGATTGGACAGAAATAGCTATGAACTGAGAGTTTTGTGAGACCAAGCAGTTTATTTTAGTGATTGCATGGTTAGGTCTGAGAACTGGGAGGGAAGATCTTAGAAGAGAAATAACTTACATGATAGGGACAATGTCAAGGACACTCAAGGTAAATATTCAGAGTTGGCAAGGAATTCACGAATGCTTTGCTCTAAGGAATATCTAGGGAGCAGAGTAGGCTGGTGTTCATGGGAGGGATGAGAATCCAAACCATTGACCATGAATTTAAACCAAGATTAGTTACAGACCTAAGATAAGATCTACAGTTTCTATGAAATTTCAGGTAAATATCATTCATCAATGAAAAATAGAATGGCCAGCAGTCAGAAAGACTGCAATAAGGAATGCCTGGTATAATAAAAATTCCTATGTCTTCTTATCTTGACATTTTTTTTTTAATTTAGGATTTACAGTATATTTATTGATACTATAAAGTAAGAAAGAACACATTTCAAAGTACATTTACATATGTTTGGGAAAAAAGAGAGAGGGGAGCTGAATAAGTGGAAGAAATAACAATGGTCTTCGGAACGCATAAGTCCTTAAATGGCACAGAAAAACTGAGCAGGCAGTACCAACTGTTGACAGAGTTGGAGGTGCTGGTAAGGTGCTCTGCCTTCTGGGACCTCATTTAGCAGCAGCGATTCTCTGTGATTCATGGTCTGAATACCGAAACAAATGGCTGGACAAGATATGTGCCAAGCTCCACAGTGAACTTCCCTACAGTCTTTCTATAGGCCTGCTTGATAGTCATAGATAATCCTCTGGGATGGGTTGGGATAACAATGCATGAAATTGTGTCAATGCCTGATTTAGTGATTTTCTAGAAACCAAGCTGAAGTTGTGGCTGAAGTAGTAGTCTCAGATAGGTACTGGCTAAAATTTTGCAGAATTATTTTTGAAAGAATAATGAAGGATCTCATGTTGATGAAACAGCCTTGCTTACCTAAATTGTGACCCAGAGCAGGAAGGGTTGTGTACAGAAACCCACTCCATATTCTTAACACTGTAATCTTAAACCATGCATCTTTAGTCTTGCTGGAATTCATTCCATATTACACTGTAATCTTAACACTGTAATCTTAAACCATGCATCTTTAGTCTTGCTGGAATTCATTCCATATTACGTTTTCTATGTGCCAAATTTATTTCTTTGGCTTGGTTTAAAGTCTTTCTACTGAAGTAATTATATCTTAATTTTATTTTACTCAACCTTTGTCTGTTACAGAACTTAGCATCATGTATTTCTATTGAAGTAATTTTTCTCTCCTTCAAAATACGTCTCTCCCAGCCATTAAGACTCTCACACCCTTACTTCTCCTTTTTAGAATTGTAGATTTTTGCCTACAGCTTTTGTGAGACAGATTACTTCATAGCCCACAAGGACTCTTAGTTACACCACAGGAAAACACTTCCAATTTGTAAAATGTCATACATAACAGTGACTTATAGATCTCTAAACCTTACAGCAAAGTTCACCTTAGAGAATGCATTGGTGCCTATGGAAAGAAAAAACAAAATGCTTCACCGTCTTTCAACAGCTTTTCTTGTATTTTAATTCAAACATTTTCCCCTGTTTTTTAAAAAAACAAACAAGTTCAATAAAGAAAAACAACACTTAAGGGTCTTGGAGAATACTCTAAGGTCATCATAGATGCACTTTAAATGCACTTAAATTCCTTCTGTTTGCAATAAACCTCTTGATCATTGCTTGTAGAGCATTGCCCCTTATTCCCTTAATAAGAGGCTTTTCAAGAGAGCTTTTTTTACCTCAGCTTTTCTGGAGCCATCGTTTTATTATACAGCTTAAGTAATGGCCAGTACTTTACCAGATGTACCTAATTTGTTGTTTCTATCAAGTATAGTATAAGTATGCATACAGGAAGAGTAAAACTCCCTTCTTTCTTTACTCTAAATTTTGCTTGCTCACTGCATATTTTGAGACATTTAACTCTAGATTATTCCATAATAGTCACTAATTTGGAATTTTTTTCACCTATTCATACATTTTTTGATTCTTACAATTTCCCTTTGTGAAAGGTTTCTTAAATTGAATTTTTGTTACTTCTTCTAGCTTAATAAATGGTTTTGAAGGGTTCTAGGTGCTGTAGAAACACAAGCAATATTTCTATTGAATTGCTAATTGTCCCTAGGGACTCCTCAAAAAGGACTATTAAAGATCTCCATGTTGTCAGTGCCTACAAACCATCTTTGTCTAATGAAAATATTAATTGTTGCAAGTTATAACTCTTTCATGATTAACACCTAATGAGACTTTTTTTCAGAGGCATTAATTGCTTCAAATTTTTCATTGCTGTCTGTTGTCTGTAATGTAACTTCTCATCTGTGATAACATCACAGATTTTAATATCTGTTTTATTCACACTGGTGTAAATGTAAGCATAGTCATATCTACTGTGTAATGTATCTCTTGATGTAAAGAATGACACTAGTGAGAACAATGTTCTGATTTGTCAAGGTACCTGGTACTTTACATAAACATAAAATGCTACAAAATATCCAGGACAATGATTTAGACAAAAAATTGATATACCAAATAATACAAAAAGTAAATTTCTTTGTATTATTTTTTTTTCACTAATCACGCAAACAGAATTGAGGAAAGAATGTATTTCTATAGCATTAAGATGTACATTATTAAAAAGATACTCTTTTTAATGTGTGCAAATATATATAATCCAGTATTTATTTTATTTAGTCCATCACTTCTTTTTCATATTAAAAAGCTTAGCATGCTGTCACAATTATTTTAAAGATTTGTGTCATCAACTATATCAGAGGTCAGAAATTATGCATCTGTTAATTATGTCCAAGTTTTCCAGAAAGGATTTCCAAGTAGCATCCCTATCTCCAAAGATACAGTGTTTTAAATTAAGTTTTAATTTTAACAGCTTTAGTGTAAGTATTCTTCTGAACTATTTGGCTTCTATATGCAACTTTTAAAACACTAAAAATTCTAATCATTTTAAGGAAAGGAAGGTTCCTGAAGTATAGTCTGTGCTGCTGTGGTCAAATATTTTTAACTGAGATAAACCATGTTTATCAAATATTCCTTCTCTCTTGGAAGTTCTTCTTTCACTCTTACTGAAATAATTACAGAAAAAAAAAAAAAAAAACAAACCTGTGTTTAATTTAACTCCAAAGCCAACAGTATTATTTTTTAAAAGATCATAATGCTAAGTTTGGAAGATATATATTATGGATTGTATATTGAAGAAAAAAAAATTGTGGTATAAATTCAGTCATTTTTTTGTATACTTTTTAATTCCAGAACATAAGGATCCTTATACGAAGAATTAAAAACCTCTAACTCACATATATGCACACACACAAAAGGAAAGCTGAAATACCAGACAGGGGTAAATTGATTTTTACTTTGTTAAATTGGAATTATTAGCTCATTGAAGAACTAAAAGTCTGTGCTAATTGGAAGAAGTGAGAAGTCAGCTAAGGTAGCTGATTTAGTACTTGTCAGTAAAATTGTTCTTCTTTTGTCAGAACAGTTTCTATTCATTTCATACTTTTCGATTAATTTTCATATTCTTCATGTAATAAGGTCATGATACCTTACTTGGCTGGCATATGCATAAAAGACTTTTGGAAAGCATAATTCAGTTTTTGTTTCATTTATTTCTTGTGGATATTATGCTTTCAAAGTCTTTTGCCCCTGAGTGTAATTAGCATGATTTTTTCTAATCTTCACATCCCTCTTCTTTGTGTGACAAACCTTTAAATACTTTTATAATTTCAAACTTTGATTTTTTACCTGCATACATAAATGTGGGGAAGTTTTATTAAGTAAAGACATCTATGAAAAATGGCTTGCAAAGACTTATTTCTTCATAGTAGGTGGAGTACTATGATAAGAACATAGCTGCCAAATCTACAGACTCCTGGGTTTTGTGCAGGGGCAATTCACTATTAGAAATAACTCATTTTCTCCTCAGCTTAGCTCTTCATTTCAAGCAATAGGAAAAAAAAAGTAGTGGCAAATGCAGTAAATATAATTTCAGATTAGATTCAGACCTAGCTCACAGTATAAGTACCTCAAAAAGGTGTCTGCCTTGCTAAGTTCTTTTAATGTTCAAAACACTATATTGGCAACATTCCCTGAAATGTATTTATTTTCTTTAGCTTAATTCGTCATTGTAACAACAGAGCAGGCTTGCAGGTCCTCAGATGTAGTTCTGCCTGCATTGGGAATGCCTTTGTAGTAGATACATCCTTTTAACTTCAGTAAGAAAAGCATTGATGCAAATAAATTCCACTTCCTCTCCTTTAGTTAATACATATTTCTGTATTTCTCAGGGAGCATCAGAGCATGTCAATCAGTGAAATAAATGGTTCTACCAGCTTTATTCATATCTTACTCCCCATTTGCAGTGGCATTTCTCAACCACGTTTCTTCAGAACCATAAACAATTTGAAGTAATCTAGTTGTTTTTGGTTTTTTTTTAAATAACACAAAAACTAAACAAAACCAAACATCAAAAAAAGCCCCAAACCTTAAACCTTCAAACATACCAAAAACTAAACTGACTTTCCTTAAGAACAGGTTACCAGTCCCTGGAAGATGCAGAAAGATTGTATTGCCAAGTACTAGTCGAAGACTGAGATCATGTTTATGTCAAGAGGTTGATATTTCAAGAAGTCAGAGGAGGTGATTCTGCCTCTCTACTTGGCTCACATGAGACCCCACATGGAGTACTGCATCCAGCTTTAGGGCGTTCAGCACAAGAAAGACATGGACCTTTCAGAATGAGTCCAGAGGTGTGCCAGGAAGAGAATGAGAAGGAAAAGCAACTGTCCTGCAATAAAATGCTGATACTTTTTTTCTACCTCTTCCTCACTCCTTATTTCTTACATGCCTTAGATTCATCTGGGTCTGCTCCTATATGTTTTTTAACATGCATTGTAAACTTTCCTTTTTTTTGTTAGTCTGCAGCTCTATGCTACATCTCAATAGATACATTGCCTTTTGTGGATGTTAGATGCTGTTAGGTATGAATTCCCTTTCTTTTTTCTAAAACCAAGCCAATTTTGCCTAGCTCTAGTCTACATGTCTGTAACTGCCATGTGGAATGTTGTTTATGGCAAAGAAATCTCCTCTCTAGCCTGTGCCCCAGCTCTTCTCATCGCATGCCTGTCCTCCCCTGTGCTGCATCCTGGATCTCCTGATATGAGGACGCCTCCTGGTATGAGCTCTCTGCTCTCACACCTGGCTTATTTTTCTCTATACTGCAACGTTATATTTGAGTCATAAATATCTCATTGTAGCCTAGTTGCCTGCTGCTGTCATCTCTAGAACTATGATCACACCCTGAAAACATCAACAAAACAAATTAGCCATAGCTACCCCATGTCAATTAGAAAGAGGATTATTGCAGCTAGACCAAGCAAAACAAAGGTGCAGGCTGATGAAAATTTCAGACCAAGGGAGTCTGACAAGTTCTGAGTCTTCCACAGTCAGTCAAAATCTTGTGACCTGTGACAATACTCTATATTACAGGGCTACAGAGTAACAAAACTGAGGTTGAAGATAGTGTAAAAACTCTGTTTTGGTATGTAATTGGAAATACTGTACTGTGTTATCATCTAGAAGAGCAGACTATAAAGTATATTTTCATTTTTTTATGTATTGATGAAATGGTTATATAATTAGGCTTTATATATATATATATATATATATATATATATAAATAAATATAAATATATATCTTATCTCACTTTGAAGATACTAATTACTTGCTTTTATTTTGACACTTTAGTCTAATTAATTCCATACTGAAGAGATAGTAATATCTGTTTGGTTGTTCTCTTTTTATTTGTGACATTAGTAATTGTACTAGTGGGTTTTCCCATCATGGTATTTTCTTTGGAATTATATTGAAGTAGCACATTTGTGGAAATTTATGCTACATTTATCTAATGCTTTACCATGTGCTAACCATACCCATTTGGAATATTTGTTTTTCTTTTACTCTCTTTTAACAAGAATGACTGTTTCTAACACTGGTGTAATGGAGTTTCAGAGGAGAAAGATGGTTTTGCTGTGCAAGAGGAGGCATGCAAGGGGTTAAGGCTGACAAGAGAGTGTGGAGGGCAGTGGCTTTGGTGAGATAGTACAGTCTGACATAACAGATGTTATGTCCCAGCCCCGCAGTGTCTGTCAGCCATGGCACACTAGATGCAGCCCCTTGATGCCTTTTCACTGGTCCTAAAATCATGAGCCAGACACACTTAAGGTGATAAAAAGTGGTTACCTTTATAAGGATCCATATGGTGCACAGCTTGCTGGATGGAAAACACCGAAGATCCACATGTAACATAAAATGGATACAACTTATTTATGCTTAGAAAATTAGCATAACTGACAAGAATCCCCAGTTGGAGACATAAGTGATGAGGTAATTTGTCCCTGGTTCTACCCTTTTCTGAATTCTCACCGCACTTCCCCCTTAGATAGGAAATAAACTTTGTTTATGAAAATATGTCTCAGAGAGCTGTTTTCAACCTTGGCTCCCAGAGAACCTTATCTTGGACCTCCAGGACTTGGAGCTGCCAGGGAATTTATTTAGTTTTTCTGTCTATTAATAGAATAGGTAAAATGCTAGCTAGGAATATAATAATAGGGTACAAAGCTATAAATATATACGTAAGGAATAGAGAGAATGTATAAAAGCAAAAAGGCAAAAATCAATTCGGCCTCAGTGACACCTCAGTGTTTCTAACCAAGCCCCTGAGTGTCCAAGAGACTGGAATTTCCATCTGGGGGAAAGGCTCATGAGAGGCCAAGGTTTAAGAGGGGTCTCCAGGAGACGAGCACATGGTTCTTTGACTTTTCCTTCATCTTGGATTTTTCTATCTATTACATCACTGGAACCCAGAAGCTGGTGTCTATATGTCTGTCTTTCTCTCTCTTTCCTGTATTTTCATCTTTCTCCCTTTCTTCTTCTTCCTCTAACACTCTCTTCATGGAATGTTACATCAAATGGGTGCAAACAAAACTTAGTTTGCTAAATTGAATGGGCTGAGTCAATGCCATGATAAATGTTTTATGTTGTACTAAGTCTTCTCCCAAAGTCTCTTGATTTTTTTGTATTTTGGCAGAAAAACTTTTATGTAATTTTCACCTCTTGAGAATATCTAGTTGGAATCTCTACTTTGTGCCTACCCAGAGCAGACAAGCCTCAGTTTACCCCATACATTTAAGTATTCAGGGTGTTACAACATGTCTAGGGACAGTAACCATGGTGGTTGTGTGACCAAAACCCTGCTCAGCAGATGCAGGGTGCAGTGGTGGGGAAAAGCATCCCCTGAAAGACCCTGGCCTTTGTCTTCAGGGTCTGAGCATGCCTTTCTGCAGCAAGTCCATCCCCAACCCAGGCTGAGCTTGGGGAGTCCCGTGGTGGCCTTGGGGCTCTGGCTGTTAGCTGAGAGAGGAAAAGCAATGATCTGTTTAAATGGGAAGAAATGTCTAAAATTAATTCACATGACAAAAGTGTTTGTATAGATCCTGATTTTGATGTAAGATGTTTACTTTGGTGGCAGGCAATTTGGAGCATTAAGCTGTGTAAACTTTTCATCTTCCAACAATAATTAACTTCTTCAACTTTTTCATAGCACTTAATCATAGATTCTTCCTTTCCCATGTTCATTTCAAACCTGAAAAATGTGTTTACTTTTGTAAAATGTAAGTTGCATGAATGCTTATAATATATGAATGATACAGCAGTATAGTGCTCCACATCCCAGTCTTATTTTTAATACAAATAGAACAGAAGCAATTTTTGCCAATAAGCAGAAATTTTTGATTGATAGGTGGTTAAGTTAATCACTGTAATTACACAAAGGAGTGCAAAAAAACCATCATATATCTTCAAGCGAACACTTTAAAATCGTAAGAAAAATATAACCACTATTTAGCGTTCTTTTCAATGTAAAAGTGATTGTGTGCTAATTCTTCTATTTTTTCTCTTTTATTCTTTTTATCTTATTTTTATTTCATGCTTTTCACATTTTATTTCATATTGAGTGGCATTTGAATGCAAGACAATACGTCATGTTAAAAGAGACTCTGATTTAGGAAAATGAATTGAAGTCATAGGCCACATTTATTCAAATTTTTCAATTTAATTTTTTGAAATGTTTTAGAACCATTCTGCTACATTAGATAACTTGCAGTCTTCACTTTTTACATCCTTGATCAAACTATTTCAGATTATGCTTGATATTTAGATCATGTTCAATTTCTTATCTTTTTTTTAAGTATTTAATAATAGTAGCTAACATATGGTGAATGATTGCAATAAAGTGAAATTTAGAATTCTTTTAGGATCTGTTTAAACTTGAAAACTAATGCTGTGAAGTCAGTTATTTTTAATCACTTTCCAAATTTTTCATGAAAAGGATAGAACATTTGCTATTTAAATTGTGTATTTTTTTGGATTTTTTTATTTTTTATTTAGTGTGCTATAAGTAGAAAATGAATTGCACCTAAATATTACTTGATGAGAGAATGCAGTGTCTCAGTTTTGGTCTTGCTGTTAATATTTTTTTTCTCCCAGGGATTCTAATACTGCAAACATCCTATATTCTTAGTAGGTTTTTAGCTAGGTTGCTGAACGTTGAAAATACCCATTTCCAAGTTTCATTGCATTTTTATCTTTAGAATCAAAGCAGTAGCATACAACAGAATTCGTATCTCATGTGAGACACAACTCTGTCCAGGGTCCTGCATTTATGAATGGGGTCCTGTGTTTTATAAAAAGAAGCATGTATGTCCTGTTAAGTTATACATATCACCTTACCATCTTACTTTTCCTGGTATAACTAATTCAGATTACTCAATTATCTCAGTTTGTTCAGAAAAATTCCTATGTGAGGTGCTAGGAGAGATCAAATGATTTGAAAGGTTGTCAGCATTAACTATGGCCTTAAAAGGAAAATACGTTTTATTTCATCATCCCTGCTACATGGAATGCAAACTAATGTGATAAATTTACATTCATCTCCTTGACCTTCCCTTGTATAGAAGAAATCATGAGGAAAATATCACCACTACAAGTAGTTTTTACATTAGTTTTTCTGGCTGTTATTTGGACTCTATAACAGAGTTGTATTTTTCCCCTTTTTGCATATTCATTCATGTTCTTGGTGAAATGGCATTGCACTTAATTTACATTGGCTAATCAGAAGATTTTCACAGTTTTGACTACCATGCATAATACAACAGGCAAGATACTTACCATATCTCTACTAAAAAGCCTGTAGCATGAGTTTAATCATGCTATTTAATTGCTAGGCTTAATTTGAAAATAATTGTTCACAGCAATTAAGTAAATGCCCCAATTTCATTAACAGACTTTCTAATTAGAAAGTACAACATAAAAGTGCTAATGTTGCTTCATTAAGCTTGAATTACTGGTTCTAATACTACTTTTTTACTGTCTATACAATTTCTCTCCACAGTAGAATATCAGCCTAATAACTGTTACTAGATTAGTAACAAATTTCCTGTTGTAGCACATTCATGTCCTAGCCAAATGTGCAATGTTTTATTACAAAGGAGACTCAAGTCTATATTTTAAATTTTAAGTTATAGTCTGAAATATAAAGAACTCTGAGTTATAGCCAATATCTCCAATATAGCAAATATAGCCAATAGGTTATCAGATAAAAATGTGTAGGAATTAATTGCTTTGAAGAAGAATACAAGTTTTTTTTTCAAAATTTAATGTCCCAATACATGTTTGCCACTTGCTATATAAGAAACTATATATGACAAGTAAAATGACAAATAAAAAGATAATAAATGTGGCTGCTGATAATAAATAGTGATGACCGAAATAATTATAGCAGTGTCACAAGATGTCATTATAGATGCCACATGAGATGTCATTAGTGTATTGAGATGTTATTAGTGTATTGAGTTGTCATTAGTGTATTTAACTGTCAAAGCTAATGTTTCTTTAAAACATTGAGGAATCATTTCAATTATTTACCATATTACTATAAATTTTTATAAAAAGGAAGATGGATATTTCTATTTCAATCAAAAAGATTAATTTTTTGCATATAAAAAGTATCAATATTAAGTAGCTTTATCATGCCATGGAGTGGAGAAAGGAAATGTAAAAGAAAACGTTGCACATAAAAGCAATAAGAAGAAATCTAAAATATCATGAAAATACATAAAAGCACGAAATAGGATAGCCTTTGCTTGTTTCTAAGTTACCTTCAAGCTTTCATGCAATTTCCTTTATTTCCCACGCTGTCTCTTGCTTAAAATATAAGGATGATTAAAAATAGGTTACCAAAAGGCATATTGATATAGTTCTTCTGAAATCCTGCCAACTGTCTTGTGTGCTGATCATTAGTAGATGAATGTAGCATTGACAACATTTATGTAACTATGGATTTTAATATTTGTAAAAATGTGCCTATAGCTAGAGTTTGTGATTTTTTAAAAGTTTTGTATTGCAACATCTTGTCTCGTTCATGCATGCATATGAATGTATAAATTGTAAAGCTCATAAACAGGAAAAGAATAATTTTGACGTACTGCTCTCCATCTAAAAATACAATATCCTGATTTTATGTATTATATGGCTATGGAGAAAAAATTTTAAATAAGTAGAAATGTTGCAAGTAGACCATGGTGTTCATCTTGCCATTCAATAGGAGATCGAGAGAATATTCCATATTGAAAGATGGAATCAAGCTCTTCTTGTTACTGAAAGACAGTGCAGCAAAGAATAAATGTCTTGGTCTGGATTGTCTCTCCTGACATCCACCCTGTGTTTTTGCACACAGTGCAAGCATGCACACAGCCCATGGATGTGGAATCAGTGAAGTCTGTATTCACTATTTAAAAATACTGACAGGGTTAGTTATGTGTGTGTGTACATTTAGACATAAACTTGCTGAAATGAGTTCACCCTGATTCAACAAAGCAGCAAAGCATATTTCTTTCCTGATTGTCAAAACCCAGCAAAGTACTTCGGAATTTACTCTTACATTCTCTCTGCTGGTCCACTGTATTTAGCAAGATTTTTTTTTTAATCATTAAGTGTAATGAGGACTGCCTTAAGTAATGTCTTGCCTAGACAGAAGCTGATTTTATGCAAGGACTATTTGTAACTGTAGTTTAGTCAGATTCCTGAAGTGCAAAAATAACCTGGATTTTAATTAATTACTAGAATGATATTCAACTTTTCTCTCTTCCAAGTTAAACCAAGAAAAAAACCTCAACATATACTAAAATGAGTTTTCAATGCTGCAGTCCATCTTCTGTAACACACAAGAGTGAAAACAGAAAACTGCACAATTTTTTCTTGTTTGTTATTGAGTTTTAACAACCTTTGAACTTTTTGGAGATCTTAGAGTGCTGCTGTTATTTTGTCTCTGTTTGCTGCTACCCATATCATGCAAGGAAATTCTTTTAGAAGTCCATTGGCCAGTTTTGTTTTATTCATATATTTAATGAAATTTTTATATAATGAAAGAAAAGTTATGATAATTAGCATAGCTGAAATTGTCTGTCTTTCAGCCCCCATGTTTGTGCATTTTCTTTTACTTTGTCATTATTTCCTCACTTTGAATCTGTGGGAATATGGGTTTTATTGTGCCTCTGTAGTTGATTTATGATTGTAGCTAAGATTCCGTATAAACAGACACCTCTACAGTAACCCTTTCAGTGATCCCTACAGAACTAAAATTACAGCTCTTATCTTTCCTTTAGACAGTTTGCAAAGTTGTTTTCTCCATTCTTCTCTTACCCCTGAGCCCATAGATTCTTTCTGACATGATTAAAATTAGTTGTATAAAGGAGAATTTCAAGAATCAGGCTTTGTATCTATACATGCACTCGTATGTTGACCTTAAATTGCTTTTTTTCCATATTTGTTGAATTTTTTCTCCATATTCACTCAAGGTGAGCAACACAACAAAATAAAATAAGCCAGATGGTGCTTCAATTTCAAAAGAAAATATAGAGTTTAATGTTTTCCTCTGATTATGAATAAAAAAGAAAGACAGGAAAGACCATTTTTTTGAAAAATGGTGCTAATAGGATATTGCATAATATTCAAACATATATTCATAGGAAATGGATCAGAATGTAATTGGCTTTTGCTACTTTACTTACTATTAGATTTCAATTTGGATGTCAGAAAGATATTTTATGATAACCATTTTTATGGTTTGTGTTGTCATCTGTCTTATGGAGAGTTCTTTCTTTTTTTCATCATTTAAATCTGATATTTCTCAATGATAAATTTTGGAGGGAAGAAGACCATATTAAAGGTTTGGGATGTTGCAAAGTTGATCATTTTAAAGGGTCTTTTTGAATAGGAATGAAAACTAAATTAAAGCAATGTAAGTTCTCCCAGGGAAATCCTATGTATGTTTTCCCTGTGAAAAACTATTGAATACTGATAAAAGGGGGACTTTTACATGTGCTCATATGTTAAATTGAAAATCAGTCAGCTCTTCTGGCTCTCACTTTCTTCTCATAATTCTATCCATGGAATTCCTCCAAGTAGGTTCCTGGACAGTCCAAAGTCTCTTCTCATGAAATCTAGGATTATGATCCCGGTTTTTGTCTTGTTCCCTTCTCTTGGGATCTTAAACTCCAGCATCAACACTGCTGTCAAGACTGTCACTGATCTTCACATCCTCAGTCAGTTCTTTCTTGTTTGTCAGCGGCATATCAACTTCTAAATCATCTGTGTCAGAATGTTGTCACCGGTGCGTGCATCATGTATGGATTGTGCCCTGCTGTGTTGCCCCTTCAGCTGATCCTGGAGCAACAAAGTTGATTTGATTTCAGAATTATATGACATATTTTGGCAGTCTGACAAAATTTTCGATCTTTTCATTTTGTTTCTTGTGATGCACCATGGGAATGGTATATGTGAGCCAGACTGTTATGTGACTTTTCAGTCACATATTTCATCAACAGCTCGGCAGGCAGAAGCTACTAGTTGCAACTTATGATTATCAGACCTAAAGAAAAAATATTCAGTGCCATTAAATGGTCATGATATGAAGCAGTTCATGAGAACACAATTATGATGCCTTTGCTTGCCTTCACACTGGAAATTACCGTTGTACTCTTTTAGTTTTTAGCAGCTTCAGTAGATGCTCTAGTAACTGACCTGGCAGTATCAATAGTAGCACGATGTGAAGGACTTGCTCCTCAGGAGTCAAATTTCTCTAGATTGAGGGCTACTGGTGTGAGGAAACTGCTGCAGACTTTGGTTATCCAGCAATTGCTCTGGAGAATCAGGTGACAGCTTACCTAAGAATTTATCTCATGCATCAGCAGCAAACCAGTATTGAAATTTCTATTCCACTGTTTATTAGCCAAACATGATTTTACTTCAGTATACAGATTAATGTGCCTGAAATTATGAGAAAATCAATACTTTTGAAAGAATGCTGAGGGACAAATTACATAATTTGCGATGTTTAAGTCATGCAGAACTTTACTCACTTAGTTTTGCCAACTATACACCAAGGAGGAAACCTGGTTCCTGTTGTTCATCCTCTCCTTCAGATATGTTTATAAGCACTGTTTTCTCTGATCATGTATATGCTGTGGAACTCATGTCTTTACATATATTTGATTTTTGCTTAGTCCTGTAAGTATTAATGGTGTTGTTACTCTGCAGTTTTGGCTGATGAAATCTTACCCTGAGCACTAGCATTGCTGCAAATTATTACTCAATTGGTTGAAAAAAAAAAAGTCAAAAGCATGTATTTAGAAGAAGACATAGTGGCATTTCCATGTACCACACCGGAATGTTCTGTGTAGTAAAGCACATGTAGTAAATTTGAATATCATATTTTCCTCCTTACTCTCAGGATGGAATGGTTAATGAGAAATCTGAGATCTCTCTGAAGTTTCTCTCTGTGCAGAACTTCAGGATAGGCAGATGGATGTCACCCTCAAAATCCTTCTTGCTGCACTTATGGGTGCCAATATTCCTACCTTCAAGACAGGATGCATGCTGTTATTTTTATTTTACATATTAATGAACTTGCGAGGCCTGGTATTTAGCATGTAGGAGGTTTGACTTTGTACGCCTTTAGATAAAATTTTCTTATCACAATTCTTCTACATTTTAATAAATTCAATAAAAAACTAAGTGCATCATACAGGAAAATGTGAATCATTTAAGATAATATATTTCAAGAACAGAAACTGTTGAAAAAAGGATTACAGCATAAACCAAACAAGTTTTGAAATCTTTCTCTAAAGTTCTGTCTTTTTGATTGATTGATTGTGTAAATATGAATGTGTGGCTTTCTGCATGGTTACTCATCTAATGAGTAGATTGAGATGCTGGTTTAGAAAGACTCTAGGAGGTGGATGGTGGTCTACTAGAACTCCTTGCTCTTACAGGTCACAGTAGTGGTAAATGGGGGCCAATAATGGTGTTCATTTAGCACTATCACTTTATGCCACTTTCATTGTTTGTCTAATGGTGATATCAACAAGCTGGTTTCAATGAATTTTTTCTTTTGTGCTCGAAGATCTTTCTGAGTCAGGTTTTTGAGAGATTTTCCCTACCAAGTCATATGAAGACTGTTCAGTCATAAGCTTGAGATCATTTAGATATTCTGCCAAATATCTAACCCCTTCCAACCCTTCTTAGCCTCATTTTAAATTCTCCAAATATAAACTCTTTGCCTTCCTTATTTCCTTTATATATTTGACAAGTGTTGGAAGTCTACTAAGATTTTTGTACTTCATGGTTACCCTAGCAAATATGGTGGGCCTGTAAGAAGTACAGAAAAAAAATCCAGAAGTTATTGGGGTTTTTTGCTCAGTTTCCATGGAAACAAATACAAAAATAAATCATCAGTTTTGTGCTTCCTCTCTCCTGACTTCTTCCCACTACCAAGGAAATCATATGAATTTTACCCCTCTTAGTTCTGTATTTTGGTACCCTCCTTTGTCTAATGCCTGAATTAATTTTGTGGACTTTGCCTGGGGAGCTTGGCTGCCGAGCATCTTTGAGTGATGCAGAAGTGCACTCACTACAGGGATGAGTAAGGACAGGGACTGCAATTCTGCAGGAGCATCTTATGTCAGAGGACTTGGAACTGATTTGTGAGGAGAGAAAGCAGAAAATATATCAGAAAAAAGTGAGTATACATTAGCAGGATATACAGAAATATTATGTTACAAGTACTACTGGACTGGAAATACACCTGGGAGAGAGTAGCTCTATCATGTAAGAAGCAAAAAAGAAAAACTCTCTGCTTGAATCATTTGTGCAGTACATTGCCTTGTACAAAAATATATACTGTACCAAAAGTTCAGTTTTACAATTATTTTCTTCAGAATAATGAGAGTTAACATTGTTCTTCATGCCTTCTATCACTGTTTCTGTGTTTATATATTTGTAGGCAACTATATGCCATGGCATATGCCCTAAGTGGTTACTGTTAAAATGCTATTTATGCTATCTGATAAAGTAGCTACATAAAATGCTATCAAATGTATCTTATAAAACACCTCGATAAAAAGCTGTGGAATGTACCTCATATAGTGATGATACAATGCTATGAAGTTTACCTCATAAAGTCCTAGGAAATGTACAGCTAGGGCACTGATCAAACTGTGAAGCAAATTAATTTGAATGGGATCTAGTTTTGCAGTACTCAAATATATTTACTTAGAAACTAGTGGAATTCTGATCTCTCAGTTGGAAGGGAAAGAGTAAGGACAGCTCAAAGTCACCGGTTTGAGCACATTAAGAAAAGAAAAGGCATGACAGGCTGCTTGTCTAGGAGTGAACTGGACCAGGAACTATAAATAGATAGGAAAAGTCAGACAACACTATAAAACACATTGTTCTTGTGACAATATAAATCAGTTCCTCAGACTGACATAAATGCAGTTTATCCTGTCCAGGCAGGAGGAGAATAACCTTAAAAATACCAGTGTGTATCAACATGGATGTTTCATTTGGAGAAAAAACACAGGTTAGCCTCTTATATTTTATTATTCATATTACACACAAACAGTAAAAAATAGGATAAACTTAACAGAAAGGACACTATTTAGTGTCTGTGTTTTGTAGCTTCCTTAGAGTCTGTTTTCAGAATCTGAAGTAAGGAAAAAAATTAGGATTTCTGAGAGATCTCATTGTCAGAATGATAATGGTCTTGTCTTTGGGTTTTATTATTCCTCTATGCACTGCTTACAATAAAGTACAGCTTGCTGATTGCATTCCCAGTCAAAATTTATCCTTGCTTCTTTTTCTGCAGAAATAAGCATCTCCCTGAGGTTCAAATTGATTGCTGCCTTCCAAGAAATTTTCTCTCCATTGCTCTTGTTCCAGAACTGCCAGTTATCCTAGGTGTCACTCCTGTATACTCTTCCATTCTAAGTGCCTTCATTATCCCTGCAGTGACTTACAGAATTTTTCTAAATATTTTTATCTCCCTGGAAATAAAGGTGACCCAAGATCTCTGCTGATCCCCAAGGAGTTGAGTGATGTATGGCATAAAACTCAATATTACCACTCGTACTGGGAAAAACTTCTCTGTTCACTTGATTTGAGCTAAATCAGGGTTGAAGCATTTATGAGCAGCAAGTAGTTAATAAGTAATGAGAGAACTACATCTTCAGGATTAGTGTCAGCAATACAACAGATAGACCACAATAATACATGTTTGGGGGGTGTTTGTAAAAAGCCTGCAGAATGGTAAAGTGTAAATTTCCCCCAAACTGTAACATGCTGAGAGCACTGCAGACATGACCCCTGTGGTGGATATTAAACATAAACTGGCCTTGATGTTAGTCACATCATGGGTCTGTGTTATAACCACTGGAGTGCTGAACACCTGTTGGAGCACACAGGCCTGTAACAAGAGCTTCCCGTGCTAGTGCTTTGCTGTATGCTTACTGCAATTACATAGGAATATGTAAACTCTTATATTATTTAAGCCTGTTGGTCAAAGTAAGCAAATTTCTTAACTGTCTGCAGTAACCCTTTAACTAACCTTGAGCCAAAAAGGCTTTTAGTTTAAAAGCCTAATCTAGTCAGATTCCTCAAGCTTTGAAGACGCAGGAAGAAGGATGGTTTGCAGTATTTTATACCAGAGGCAAAAAGACTATAATATGTAGAGAACTAGGAAGCTTAAAGGCAATATCCTGAAATACATCAAGTCAAATACCACGAATGCATTTGCATAATGCTTAGATTTAATTTGATGATTACGTGTGTTATCTTAGGAAGGCTTATACATTTTGTTTTCTGTTCATTGAATTTACTGTTTCAAAAGGAACAGCTTTGGAAAAGCTGGAGAATTAAATCCCTTTATCTGTCCACTGAATTAGTTCAACTGTGGGGACAGTTGTATTTATCTGTTGGACTAAATCAAGAGCTATTCAAAAGAGAAGGTGCTTCTGTCTGCTGAGACCACTGACAAGAATGCCAACAGGGATACAACTTTCTGAGCCAGTAACTTCAAAGAGAACTGTGCTTTCATTTCAGCACAAGTTAAGGATGTATAGCCAGCAATTTTGCAAAAATCTGTGCCTTGGCATTACTTTAAAGTATCTACTGCCAAATGTTGTCAACAGCAAAAAGGTTATAATGTGTAAGGGGTTCTTTAAGCAATAAAGCAATGTTTCTGACACAACTTCCTACCCATAAATCGGAAAGAAAGCCCTGCTTGCTTCCCTTGAGGGTCCTTATGAGGCTAGATTTCTAAACTCAGAAATTCTGAATCTATGTACAACACTAAAAATCAACTGTCTGTCAGAAAAAAATACAGAATAGACTTGTGCAAGCCCATAAACTACATCAAACTGTCATCTGAAGATGAGGGAACATATGATAACAAAGAAATGTGTGCATGATTTGTGGCAATATGATGTGGAATTGAAGGTCTGCTAAAAGAATAGATTACATAGATTTAAGGCTGTCCACTTTGAATGAAAGATCAGATGATACCAGGCAATGAAATACATCTGTGTAGTTAATTTCCTTAGTGGGTGAAGCTCTCAACAATGCTACAGCCCACACACTCTTGTTTCTTATTTGTTGTTTCTCTGACGATGGACCGTGGAAAGGCTTTTGTGCTTGAAATCTTACCTTTTTTTTTCCCCCACAACTCTATCAGTGTTAAATAGCAATTTTTTGCCTGACACCATTGTGCCAGGCAAAAAATGGAAGCAAATCTATGCTATGAAATCTATGCCAATTCTCTGGATACAGCAGTGATCTTATTCTGTGTGAGGATGTAACATTCATTATTAGTTGTTGTAAATGTTATCAACATCAGTCACTGAAAAACCTGCTTTCTCCATGGTCAAACTTTTTGCCTTAGTGTCTTCTCTCTTCAAATGACATGAAATTTAGATCAGACCATCCATACAGGCTCTGTGCTTGCAGTCTCAGGAGATGATCTATGCATGTGAAAAAATCCAAGAAATGAGATGCATAAGCAGGAGAGCAACAGTATATGCATACATGAGATGCTTTAAAAGTGTCAAATGAATATATATAAAATACAGTAAATTTTTACACATTAAAATGCATTTCAAGCTATGAAACTATGTTCCAAATGAATACCGTACCTGAAAAAAATTAATAGTGCATTGAAAGAGATGCAGTTATGCTGTTAGTTTTAATGTGTTTCTACATGACAAAAAGTCATAAATATTAATGTCTAACAAAATTATATTCTGTTAATAAGTAGCAGAATATGTTTGACACATGGAAGAATGGGAACAAAAAGGTAACAATTCACATTGCTTAATGTATGACTAATCGTCATTTATCCTTTTATTTTTAATAACTATAGCTTCACAAATTCAGTATCAAACAACTTGTCATTAATTTAATAAAAAAATTTTAAAATAAAGATTTTCAGATTAATGTGTCAGTTCTTAGATGAATAGGGAATGGCAAAGTATAATTTCTTGGCCTACTATCTTAAGAAATTGCCTGGAGTCTAAATGGCCTTCTCCTTGACTGCCATGTCAGCAATGTTTGTATGATTCTGGAGCTCTAACACAAATTTGTAAATGTAATGAAAGCAAATTTAACAGAATATAGCCTAAAAATCTCTACTCTGGTAGACCAAATGTACAAGCATAAGTACACTGATTTCTGAAAATGGCAGAAGCTGAAATTTAACTACATGATAAAAGCCAGTTTGTTGCCATCAAAGACTTCATTCAGGTTTCTGGATAAGTTTACTGGCTATTACTTAGATAAATTCATTTATATAAAATCTAGTATCAAATTGGATCATAGCTTGTCTTATCTGAGAGTGAAGCCTATGTTTGGCCAGTGATTTAACTGTATTCCCAGGAAGATTTACTTATAAGTTAAACTGTACTCACTTACCATAGACTCACATGAATCAAAACTCACTGCAACACTTCAGGATAACAAAAAAAGTTAATGACTTTTCAATTTGCTGTGGGACTCAGGCAGTAGTAGGTAATAAAAAGAATGCACATCAAAATAATTATGTTGATTTTGGGCAAAATAATAAAGTATCATATATGAAATATGGTTCTTGTCAAAGCTATGCAAACCAGTTTTACTCAAATAGGGTATCAGAATATAAGCAGTAAAACTGAGAAAGCTACCATGAATGGAGCACTGCTTAAATAACATGAAAACCATTATATTTTTTGAGAACAAATTTTATTTCACTTCTACACCTGCTGTGGATTCCTGTGTTGCTTTTACAGGTGTTGGATATGTAGGAGTGCAGATTCCATAAGAACCCTCCCCAAGTTGCCCATGTTGTGCCACATCACACATACCCATCCAAGCTGAGTGAGAAGTGCCACATGACACTGAGCATTAGGTGTCTGCATGGCTCCTCTGTTACACATCTCAAGATTCAGCATTATGGGAGACTGTAATGCTTATGTGGCCTTCTGTACTCCTGCTTTCATTCATGGAGTTAAAGGAAAGGGTAGAATTTGAATTATTATGCAGAGAAAGCTGTTGGATAGACAAAAGCAGAAACCAAAGCATTAGTAAACTCTAGCAGATTATGAAATAGTAAAAGCTGAAATAATTATGAATTGTGGCTGATACTGTGAGAAGCAATTAAGAAAATCAAAGCTGGCCTTAATCCATTAAATTTAGTCACCCTGATATCAAATATACAGCAATAAACAAAAAGGAGTAGTCTGTGCATCCTAGTTTGGAATGGTAGAGGCTAACAGAAAATACACAACATTAGATTTGTCCAAGCACTTGTGACTTGACTGATCCCCAAATACCTGAAAGCATTTAATCCCAGTCTGAATGAAAGGCGGATAGTGTTACATCACGGCCAGTCCGTGTTGTGAGGGATCCATCCTATTTTTCTGCACCCACACCTCAAATATTCTAATCACCAAAAATTTCATCACTGTTGTTCTAAATCCATGACAAGACTGCCAGAATTAGAAGGAAAAAGTGAGTTTCTCCTTCCAGAAGAGAGAGAGAGAGATTTGGAAAGAGAAAGCACATAAACAAGATATTGTTAAAAAAAGACGTCAGTGATGTGCAAAGAAAATCACTTAAAACAAAAGAAAATCATCTGTCTGACACATACAGGAAGCTGAATGATTCTGAAACCCGTAAGTTTTGCTGATTTTGGGGGAAACATCACTTTTATTTTTATTTTAATTTAAAAGAAATAAATCTAATATGGTCATCTAATATTTAAGTGAGGAATCCTGTTCGAAGAATTATGAACTTCCTTAGAAGTCATTATTAATATAAAATTGAAGATCTGAATATACAGAATATACATATTTGGGTACCCAATATGTATAATAAAATTAATAATATATATACATAAATTTTCATCAAGAAAGAACATATGGCTAGGCCAAAACATGACATTGTCTCTGGGAAAGCAGAATATGTTCAGGGACCTAATAAAGGTGTTAGCAGTAGTCTCCAAAGCTGCAAGCAATAGTCCCTCTATAGAGTCATAAATGGTGTTATAATTACTCTGAACAATTTTTACAATACCCAAGCTCACTCAAATAAAAACAAACTAACGGATGTGGTGACTAATTTTTTGTAAAGCACTGAGCTGTAACATTAACATCTAAAATCAAAGATTAATCCTGATTTTCATCATGTATCCATTAGTAAAACATTAAAACATTATTAAAATGCTTTTTATGCATTTTTTCTTTACCTTTTTTTTCTTTAATTATGGAACTCTTGCCCTGCTTTTTCAGAGTGAGTGTCTGTACAAGTGGTTTAAGTGCCTTTTGTCTTTTTTTATGTCTGTTCTTCACAAGTGCCACTTGTGTTCTTTACTCTGTTTTACTCTGCAAATTTCTCATACATCACCCCTTGTCTCCACCTTTTTCTTCTACATTTCTTTGATTGTCTATTAACTTCTTTCAGGGCTAAATCCTGATCATGGAGTCAATCGATGCTTGCTTGTGTCAGAAATTGAGGCTGCAGATATGTCCAAGCCTCGATTTTCATTACCTACAGTTTTTAAGGCACACCTGTTTTTGTAAGCAGTGCAAGTGGGAAGCAGAATACACAGATTTACATCCACTAGCCTTAGGCACTCCAGGCTAATAGTGGAATACTCTACTGGATGTGAACCCATGGCAAATAACCTTCAATATGTGCTCAGAGGAGGGGCTGATGAGCTTTCTCGTTAGGCTGCTGTGGGAATTTGCACTACAGTCATGACTCTAGTGGTCTACATACTTTATTTTAATGGAAAGAAAAATTATGTTGGAAGAATGCGGCTTCAGTTGCTGCATCCTCTGTAAAGCATACCAAATCACATACATTCAATTTGGCAGTGAGATGGAAGGTAAATAAAGAATGGCCAAAGGAGGGGGTTCAGCTAGTTGGGAGGTATGTAGAAGAGAAACAGCTAGACCAACTCCATTCTGTTGTATTTATTAATTAATCTATCCCTGCACACAACCAAAAGAATAATGTATTTTGGAATAAAGTAACACTTTAAACACCAGACTGTTAACTGCATTTTAGTAGGAAACTCTTCCCCTCAACCCCCCATCCCCCCCAAATCCCATTTCTATTGCAGCTTGCAGAGACTGACAAATATCAGCAGTCAGTGCCTCATCTTTCACAGCTGTGCAGGGGAAGGAATTGATGCACAGCTGTGCCTGATCATATATACTTAGGGAAATCAGGCCCCTCTATAAAATGCTCTCTCAGGAAAGGAATAGGAAAATGAAATATTTTTGTTTATGAAGAATCATTCCTCTGGTAAGCTGTGATTATTTTTGTTTGCTTTTGCAAGTGTTTGTGTGGTGATATTGTTAGGATTTCTTGGTTTTTTTTTTTTTGATCAGGTGATATTTATTGCCTGTCTTAATGAGGCAGCCTATATTTCTGTTTTCAGTTTAAAGTTAGGTTCAGTTGCAGAAAGCAGTGAAGGACAATGCATATTTGTGGTAGTCTGTTTTGTTGGGATTTTTTTCATTGGTCAGCAAAGGAGGCTAATAATATTTTTTGTCTTTAAAGTGCTTAAAATCTGTTTGTAATCTGGTAGGTCAAGAACTGAATGTAATTATGTGGTCCAAATAGTTCTCCTGGTGAAAAAGGATGTTACTTGATTAAAAAAAAAATTACTTTCTTTAGGGAGATGTGTAAGTTAAGCTTTATGCTGGAAAAGAAGGTTATTTTATATTCAAAGGTATCAAAGATCTTAACTATAAGATCTAGGGAGGCAGAAGAGGAAACTTGGTTTTTGCACAGGGTCAAACTTGTATCCTATGGGTGTCCTTGATCTCCTGAAAGATGAGAGGATGGATGTCTGAATTTCCTTTTAAGACCTACCAATTTGCTGCAAAGCCTAATTTTTCCAGAAATGATTATGTAAAAGAGGAGATTTTTCTAATATGATTGCTTGTCATGTTGAAGAATTGAAGCCCTTTTGATTGGTATTTACCTGTATGATGGTTATGGAAAAATCTTTGATGCTGTTTCTGGCACTGTTTAGTATTATTATAAATTTTGAGATTGAAGTAATAAATGTGCAAGAAATGTCTGCTGATCTATACAACCAAATTCCTTACAATTTTAAAAAAGTAGATGGGAGAAACTATTTTCTTTCATTTTTACATAGTGTTTTTAGATAGTTGGTGCTCTCTATATTAAATTCTATGAAGTATGTGCTAGAATTTCTAAGGGAAGGGTAAATAGTCTTATCAAATATTATCATTGACTCATTTATGGATTTTCTGTTTCTAAGAACTTGGGAGTTTGTTTTGGTTGGGTTTTTTTTTATGGATTTTTTTTGGCTTTTAAAAATATATCTAGATATCTAAAAGAAATTAAACTTCTAGATCCTTTTCAGTATTTCTCTAGGCCTTGCTTCTATGTATAACTGAAAAATATCTATGTTTAGTCTCCTCTATGTGCTGAGGAGATTAACCTCCTTGGTAAAAGGAGATAAAGTAGGGGTCTAAGGAGCTGGGAAGATTGTTGACATACAGTTGTAGCCATTTCCTTTAGTAAACGTGTTTGAAGCTACACCTCAGTGTTATAGTGTAGTGTGATGTGCATCCTTTTTCCCTTTTTTTTTTACTTAATCCTTTTCTGGAGATGTATGAGAAATGTTGTCTTCCCATCTTGCTGTGGAGTATTAACTGCCCTAAATATAGCTCTTGCTTAGAAACCCCTTTAAACTCAGGTAATAGAGCAGAAAACATAAATTTCATCTGACATTAGTGTGATCATGTCTGCCTTGTACTCACACAAGAAAACTGAAAAAGGGTAGTAACTAAAATATGTAATGTCTGTTGTATTTGTACTTTCAATGGATTTTTCCTCACTGTGTAAGTAAAGTGTAATACCTGTACACTTAATCACCATCCACTTCCAATACTCTTGTTGCAACATCTTATTTCTATCTTTGATTTGTGTTGCCTGTGATAGCAGTTATTTTCCATTATATTTTTTTAAAGAAGTGGTACTTTTCACTTTCTTCTGACACTCAAAATATTTATGCTTTGCTCTTTCTCCCTTGAATCAGAAAAGGCATGAAGATGTATTTGTAGTTATTTAGAGGGCAAGGTGGGAAATAATTGAAACAGTGCAAGTATTCTTCCTGCCGCAGCATTTCCCTTATGTGACCTTTAAAAAGGAAGAGTTCTCCTTTGCTATAGAACCCTGCCTAGAAACTGTTACAGAATGACAGGACACAATTATTACCCAACACAGTCTGTGACTTCAACATAATCACTAAAAAAAACCCCACAGTTTTACAGGACCATGATGGAAAATATTTTGTATGTAGTCTTTTGTGTGTTCTCTAAATGAACTGCTTAGCATGTTCATTAGAACAAGCTGTCTAAAGTTTTCTTTCTGTTTGTTAATCAGCTTTTACATATTAATTTAGCACTTACAGGAGCTGAACAAGTCTTGCTTGTGTTGTTTTATGGGGTATGCAAGGAGTGATTTCAATGTCTTGATGTCTTTTGAATCTGAAGTGGCCGATATCTCCAGCAGAGAGGATTTTGCTGGTTGAATTGTAATATTTCGGCTTTGTAGATAGAAAAAACAGTAAGTATGAAGGCCAGAAACTTAAGGAGTTTTATTGAAAATTCAGCTGAAAGCAAGCATGGATACTCTGTCATAAACACAGCTAGACTAAAAGCCTTTCAGAATCTTTTGTAATGCAATTTTATGATGTTTTTAGCAATGCCAAAACTTCTACTGTTAAGTCTGGAACATGGTCTAGACTATCCAGGTTGAAATCTATCTTGGTAGGTAAATAGATGGTTTATTTTCTGACGTTGTTAATGCAACTGCATAATGCATTTCTTAATGAGTTGTGTGGTTTTGTGCTTTACTTTGGTTTTTTGTTTTTTTTTTTCCCGCAGTGTGTTAAACCTGTACAGAGTATGAGCAACTCTTGGGAAGATTGGCTTATGTGGTGTAGATCAAAGGGAAAGCTTGAATTTATTTTTTTTTTGTTATTTTACCACTTTTATGCTACTGAAACTTGGAAAACAGTATTAGGATTAATAATCGTATTAATAAATTTAAATTTCTGTCTCAGTCATAACTGCTTGTTGAAGATCCTCTAGATTTGGGCCTAACTAATACATTGAAGGTGGAAATGAGTGAGCTTAATATCTGAGTTTCTTGAGTAGTTTGTTTCAATACTTGAGAATTGAGCTTAAAAATATTTTTGTGAAAAGTTTAATCCACCTTTTTTTTAAACAAAATTTTCATATTTAGTTGTTCTTTTAAGACTTCAGTTCATTTTTGCTTATTTCAGCAAATACTGGTTTGTGAAAAGTGTTATGAAATTACTGGCTATGCTGCTTTGTAGTCTGTATAGCAAGCTGCAAATTTTAGAATTTTTTCATCCTTACTGCTGGACTATTCTGAAAATGTGTCCTGGTACTAATACTGAACCTTTTAGAAAATATGGCTTTAGTAATTTCCTCTTCATCGCTGCTTTAAATTCATTTGGGTTGATACCTTTTTTTCCTTTTAACATACTGCATTAGTGATCTTCTTGGAAGTATTTTTATCTGTTTAATGTGGGTCTTGAAGGAGGGGTGAAAACACATCTCTTTCAAGGCAGTCATAGCAACACATCAAAAACAGCAGCAAAGGGAAGCACTCTAATGTTTTTTTCTCTGTATAACCAATATGCTATCAAAAGGCATTTGAAGTATATGTGCTATCCTATGGAAATTAACATTTTCTCAATATTGACAGAGCTTTCCAGCTATGATTAATGCAAAAACCTGACTATTCTTACACAGCACTAGCTATGATAGCACACTGTTTATTTGGGGGGAAATCCCTTCTTATGCAGAAATAAATATGATGTCTTGCACTGCAGATCCCTTGGTATTAGTAGGATTGAAACTCTTTTACTAAGGCAGCAATAAAGCTGTTGAGGTAGAGTTTTCCAGGGCCTCTGTAGCCCTGTATTTCTTTTTCTGTCATGTTGTCAATCCCAGACTGCTGGTCTTGTGCTAGTGTTGTTGTGGCAGATTCATGAGGCAAGAGAATGCAGCTGATAAAAAAATTCATCTTTCCCCCCTCTAGTTAGTGTGTGTGTGTGTTTTGTAGACTTGAGTTTGTACTATTTAGTGGATATGAGACTGGACTATTAAAAATTAATTACTCAAAACATTTGCCCATTTGTGACAGTGTCAGGGTATTTTGCTGAGGCTAGCAGGAGGTCAGTTTTTGGATGTGTAATGACCAGTCTGCCTAAGACAGAGGGTGAGGCTGCAGGCCAGGCTTTGAGGCATTTCAGAGGCAAATTCTGCAAGGTAAGTTGTTCCCTCTTATGTCAGTTGCCCTCCCTTCATGGGCTTTTTGACCTTGCTTTTATGCAGCTTTTCTCATGTTTATTTTAAATGTGTGGTTTTCTTTTCATTGATCCCTTTTCCTTTAACACAAACATGCTCTTATTTTTTGCTAGTTTACAGCATTTTAAAAGGCAATAAACTAGTTATAGTAGTTTTTAGAGTATAAAAGAATGATCAACATTTCTAGTCATTAAGATTAGTTGGGCAAATGAGAACAAAGGAGTTAAAAGTATTTAGACAGAGGGGTTATCCAAGTTTGCTATGTATATCTTCAGGGAAATAATGAGAAAGTATCAGAAGAAAATACTAACAGGAAAATGAAGCACAGAAAATTTAATTATTGGTTAATGCTCTTCAATTGAAAGAAGAGCTGCAAGATCTACTGATGAGATAGAGTTGTGACTTCAAGGATTCTCTTAAGAAGAAATATGGGAAGTTTGAAAGGGATATGAGAAATACAGCCTCCATGATCTGTAGTGTGTTGCGTAACTTACTTCACTTAGTATGTAAAGAATAGGAGATAATTTTCTAAAACACCACACATTTCAGGGAAAAAAATTCCTCATTAACGTTTTAGGATTTCTTGGAAGCTGTGGCAAATAGGTACAGGCTTATACGAGGCATCTTGCAACAGACCTCTGGAAGTAGCCCTACAGTATTGGTTAATAATATTACATACAAATTTGATTGATAGTCCATTGATATCTTTGTTAGCACTTTATTTATAGATAGGGAGACCAAGACATTTTTTTCACAATTAAAAAAAATAGTAGATGACATACCTGTAATAGACTGCTATTGAAATTAAATTGATATTGATATTAAATGCACAGTGTTTTCCTATGCATCTACTAGATTTTTTCCCCTCCCCTTACAGTGATTTTTACTCCAAGCTCTTCTTCCTAAATATTCACCATAAACTATGGAGCAAAACATTTCTGCTGAAGGAAGAGAGCATGCATTAAGCTATTGTTATTAGTCAGATTTAGAGGCAGGAGGTAGATGACTAGAAAGATAAAAATTAATTCTTGTCATGACTGTTTTGTCATGAAGAAATTTTACTGGTTTTACTTCACAGTCTCCAGGGAGAAAGGAATGCTAGTTTAAAAGACTGCTTCTAGTATGTAGGTTAGTATACTACACTGCTTCAATTGGAAGATTATATATATGAAAGTATAAATATTTTTTAAATGGCACAGTAAAAAAAATCACTGAATCCAATAAGGAACTGTTTCAGGTGGCTCCCATAAAGGGAGTAATACAGCTTCAAATTACTCCAAAAAGGAAAAAGACTGATTAATATAGAACACTATATATTTTTATATAGGCTGGTTGGCATATATTATTTAAACCCTCTGTTCTTCTGGAAATACCATAATTAAGGAAATGGTAAATATTTGAAGATGTTTTAGGGCCTATGTTTATGTAGGTATCTCCACTTCTCTAAGCAGCTCTTTGTATTATGGTGTCCCTAAGCAGTTAAAATGTATTGTTCAGGAAAGTGGATTTCTCTTAGTCTGCTCTGTCATCTCTCCTAAAATGACTGTGCTGTCATTCTTTAGTATTAATCAATAGGTATCCTATAGAGATATAAAGGGGTACTTTTTTGCTAGATGAAATTTTGCTAGAATGAAATATGCCTCTTTCCAGCACTTGTAGGTCAGGATTTTCTTCCTCTGCACTGAAGATGAAAAATAAAGATAAATTTAAAATTGAGATTCTCTTCATGTGGTACAGTGGGTTTGCATTTCTGACCTCTCTTTCCTTGCTTAAATTTTTATGAAAACCTTTAGAAAATATCTGAATCTTAGGCTATATAAATGATTTCATTTAGTCATCTGGGCAATGCCAAACTTTTGTTGACATCTGAATTTTTTTGCAGTATTTTTGCTTTGAGAAGTTTTTTTGGGGGGGGGATTTTTTGCTTATCCCTATATTGGTAAATTAAGTAAGTCTATGGGTATGTCACAAGTACAACAGTACTGTGTCAACTAGCCTTAATGCCAGAACACTAGAATCCTAGTCTTCAAAAATATAATTGCTGTTTCTAAATTGGCATTTGGGAGTAGTTTCTGAACATTGCCAATTCCTGAATTGTGCCCAAGAATAGTTTGGGAGAGCACTGTTTAATCAAGGCCAAAACCCATGCCAGACAGGACTGTTGTAACAATTAAAAGGACAGATAATTGAATTCCAATGCTGTGGAACACTTCCTAGTACTTCTAATGAAATAGTACATGTCTAGCCAACATAATAAGCTAAAAAGTGTTTTAGTTTCATACATTTCAATGTGTCAGTTAACTTCAGAATTGGCACTTATGGAGGTATACACAAACTGCCTTAATAAGGAAACATGTAATGAGTTTAAGCTGTAGACAAAATAATTGACACAGCCTTGAACAGTTCAGTTCACTCATGTGGCAAATCAACTCATGATTTTGTAAAATGATATGGTTTTTTGTTTTCATTTGTCTTTTATTTTTCTGTTAATGTTCTGTTTCTTTACGTTAGACTATTCCAAATATCAGAGTGCTAAATGTTGGATAAAAGTACCTTTAGACTTGGGATGAACCAATGGTGGTTATTGTATTGCACATATAATCTTCCTACTTATGGGTCTTCTCCCACCTTTGTTAAGGCTGTAGATCTTCAGTGGGAGCAGAAACTTAAATCACAACTTCTGGCTTTCAGCTACCAACATATTAAAACATACATCTTCTGTAAAATAGTGATCAACTATTTTTCCCCATTGCTGTACAAATTTGAAGTGTTTATATAGCATGCATTCATGTTCAGCCCTTAAATGTTCATCATTGTTTCTTGAGCACCTAATTGGTGCAATTATAGGAAGAATTTTATAGCAAAATGTCAACTGCTATAACTGATACACTGCTATCATATGGAATTTGTTAAAAAATAGAAAATTCTAACCTTGCTGTGGGTCTTTGTCTTCACTTGCTTGTGCCACAGAAGCTTGTCATCCCTACTCTTCATATTATACATTCAGCTTTCTGTTTTTAAGGGGAAAACATGAGATTTTTATTTTGAATTTTTCTGTATATTTTATACAGAGTCCAAAATTTCTGTGAAGAGCTGATAAACAAGAATGGTCTGAATGCAATATGGGCTGACCAATGTATGGCTTTCAATTAGCTCTTCAGTGGATCATCAGCTATGAGAGGCAGAATGTTTTGAGGGAGGGTAGAAGTAATGAGCAATGAAAATGTCAGTCACCAATATAGTTTTCTAACAAAGGATTTCTGAAGTGATAAAGAACCACTTGGAAAAAAAAAATCTGAGAGAAAGGAAAGATTTAGGTATAGTTTTATGAATTATTTAAATATACTGTTACAAGATGCAGTCAATCACATTTCCAGTGTCAGCACCAGCAATTCTTTGACTAAAATTTAGCTGTGTAAAATAAACAAAGCTGGAGCTGTTTCTCTTGACCAAAAGCAATTGTATAAGGGGTAGTACTATGAACCTCCTTTGTACAAGCAAGGCAATCTGTAAAAATTAGATCATCAGTGAGCTTCAGGAGAAAGCTGGGAGCCTGTGTTTACAACAGCAATGCTAATTGTTTTGTGAACCTGCACTTCTTTGGCATTGCTTTGAAAAATGTGCAATCTGCCTGAAACAGGCTGCTGCAGAGCTCTTTTTTTTTAAAGAAAGCAAACCAAATAAAAACCCCTCAGACACTCTGAAAAAGTTATTTTGCATGAACAGATCAATCCATATATCTGGAGCAAGATCTTTCTATTACAGCCTTATGTATGCGCTTGTTATGTATCAGCACTTCCCTGGTTGCTGTCAAGATGTTTTTAATCTTAAAACTGAATGGCTTGACCTCAGGATGCTTGTCTTCTGTATTCCATAGAAATGCATAGACATTGCCTAACCACAGCTGACCTCCTCTCCAGAGACAGATACAAGGTGAGGGAAGGGAAAGCATTCTTAGAAAACAAGCAGGTCTACTTGACACCTAGGATTCACAGCATAATACTACATGAAAACTATATCAATGACTACCTGGAAGGAGTATTCACGAAGATATTCACAGCAAGAATCTGGAACTATAACTTCTAACCCATCCCCTCAAAGGAGTTGCAGTGTTGCATCAACATCCTGTGGAGAAGTATAGAAACAGCCCAGAGAAATTGCTTCAGGATTTTTGTATTTAAAATAGCTTATATGCAACTACAGGGGAAAAATGTGCAGTTATTTTACAGGGAGTGGGTTTTTCTTTAGCAGAATTAGTCTGTCATTAGGATACTCAAAATTCAACAAGCAGGAAAGAGATGGCAAAGGAAATTGTATCTTTCAGCGTTGTTGATTTAAAACTTTATAATGCATGCAGTACTGAAAAAGTAAGTCATTACATATTGGCAAGTTGTACTGCAGTTTATTACTGTATATCCTGTTTAAAATGTGTTGGTGGTTTCCTAGTCAGACTTGGCAGTAAGATATTCCACACTTCATGGGAAGCTTTCATTTTACCAGAGTAGAACATAATGATTTAAGGAGTTATGACATTAAACATCACTGATTGTGAGATCACTTTAGTAATTCTCTTTATGTCGTGGTAGGAAATTTGTTAACTTTATTAATACCTTATCTTGCATATCCATCCTGATAAGCTGACATTTTTTTCAAAGTAATTCATTAAAATACCCCATTTTCATTTTTTTTCCTTTCGGGTATATTAAGTATAAAGTTTAAAATCATCCTTGTAACAGTGGAGGTTGGCTCAATGAGAACTGCCTTTAAGGTTCTGTTCATTTATGACTTAATAGTACAATAGTTTTTTTCAGGTAACTCTAGTCCTTCTTCCAGCAGCCAGTAGATGAGGATAAATAGACTGAAACCCCAACAGAATAAATTATCTTCAAATGAAAGAATCATGTGTCAGGAGAATGAAGGGTAATGTCTTGATTTATAATGTGAATTCTTTCTGTTGGAGAGTGTGAGGTAACTGAAATATATATTTGATAGGCCAAGCTGTCTTTGATTTGTAGTGGTGTCAGGGCTAACCCCAGCCAGCAACCAAGCACCATGCAGGTTCTCACCCAGTGGGATGGGCTAGAGAATAGGAAGAGAAAATAAAAACTCATGGTTTGAGATAAAGTCAGTGCAATAGGGAAAGCAATAAGCCACATGCCCACAAACAAAGCAAACTAAGGAATTTAACTGTCACTTCCAAGGGCAGGCAAGAGTTCAGACACCTCTGGGAGAGCAGGGCTCAAGCACATGTAGCTGTGCTGACTTGTGAAAACAAAAGTCCTCATATCAAACATCCTCCTGCCCATTTCCCTGTTTTCCTCCCAGCTTTATAAACATGTCCTGCTGTATGGAATATCTCTTTGGTCAGTTGGTGTCACCTGTCCCAGCTGAGTCCCTTTCCAACTCCTTCCCCACCCCCAGCACCCTTGCCAGCAGGGCAGTACTAAAAGAAGTAAAGGCCTTGACACTGGAAGCCCTGCTCAGCAATAAAAAAAAAAAAAATTCCTCTCTTATCAATCCTGTTTCCAGCACTAACCCAAGACACAGCCCTGTACTAGCTATGGTGAAGATAATGAATGCTAGCCCAGCTCAAACAAGGACAAATTGCTAGCTTTAGGTTCACTCAGACTTATTCTCTAGTATGAGAGTGTGTGATGGTGTTTTTGCCTAGACATGCATTATCTGATGACCCCATGTGGAACAGATAATATAAATTATATTGACTATTTTATCATCAATTTGAAATAACTGAGAAGCCATTCATGCTTCAGTTTTTGAGTAATGAAGCATAGTTAGGGTATTACATCAATAAGATAAAACTTAGAAGTGCCTATTTCTTTTGTTACAATTTTGGGCTTTGTTAAGGAATAAAAGAGAACACAGCATACATAATATTTGATACAAATCAAACCTGTTAAAATGCATTGACTCTCCTTCAGACATTTGTTCTTCATGGGATGTAGAGTGAGTGGGAAACAAATGGAGAGTTAGAATCACTTTCATGTAGGATAGTGTTTGACTGACATTCAGTGTAATACTTGATCCCAGTTTAAGCCTTCGGGTTTATCATGCGTTGTGCTACTACACCTGAAACAGGTTCAGGTTCCATTTAGAGCACAGATCCTGTGCTGTTTCTCTGGGAGCAGCAGGGAAATGGTGATTATATCTTGCTGGTTACAACAGCTCTTACAAAAGGAAAAATGTATCTCATCTTTGAAGCTTATAACAGTAAGATTTTTTTGCATGCCAGTCTTGTCAGTTTTTCCCCCTGCAGAAGGAAATTAGTTTGGAGGAAATAATCCTTGCAGTGGAGACCCAAACAAGTATGTCTAAGGGGTAAAGAAGTGAAGTGAAAAGAAAGCATGACAGAAAAATATCTCTTTAGTTGAAACATCTTGGCCTCCCCTCATCTTACAATATTTTGTTATAACTGAAAGTGCTACAAGCATGACAAGTCATACCATCCAAAATATGGCAGTAAAAACTTGTTCTGCAGTTGAAGGACCTCTAGAGTTGTGTGTTCTTAAAAAATGAAAGTTATTCATAGTACCTAAAAAAATTCACAAAATTGATTCAGTCATTATTTCTGTTTTATTTTTTGAAGGCTTCTCCCATGATAAATGAATCTAGGTACGTTAATTTCTCCTTGCCACAGAGTTGCTGTGTTCTGTGTTTTACCTGTAACATCTTTTTGCAGTATTAGGACTAACTTTAGAAAAAAGCAATTTGCTTTCCTGTACTCTATATAACCTGGTGGGATTAAAATTCCTACTGGTATTATTGAATGCTTGTGAGATAGTAGGTTGAGGGGGAATGTGGAGAAAAAACAAACTGTTTGCTATAAGAGGCCAGAGGGAATGCAGGAAGCCTGTCTTTGAGAAGTCTTTTTACTAATTCTTACTACAGCTACCAGCCCATATGCTTAATTGTGAACTCGACAGCAGGAGGAGGGGGCTGCAAAGCCAGGAATAGGCTTTGTGGCACAGCAGACCTTGCTAGTATGGCTGGTTACTCTCTCCTTAGATGTTGGTAAAGGAGATGGTCTGCAGGCTTAGCAGCCTTCCTTTTGTTTAAAAACAAAACAAAAAAAAACTAAATATACTGTAATCTGCAAGTTGTAAGATTTATCACATATGTTAGTCCATTTCCTATTCAGACCACCACTGTGAAACAAAAAACTCCTGTGTACAAGTGCTTTGACATCTTAAATTGCAAGGCCAGCAGGAATTGAATTTTCAACAGTACTGACATTGTTACCTAGCACAGAATTGTCCTTATCCATATTAATCTCTCTTGTAATGTCTACCAGGGAGTTATTTTGGCCCTTAAAGTGAGTGACGATCTTCCTAAGGTCACAATTAGCATTAAGTATGCACATATGTTCTGTCCTACTACAGAATCAATTAGGTTGGAAAGAACCTCTGAGATCAAGTCCAACTTATGACCAAACACCACCCTGTCAACTGGATCGATCCATTAAGTGCCACATCCAGTCTTTCCTTAAATGCTTCCAGGGGTGGTGACTCCACCAGCTCCCTGGGCAGCCCATTCCAATGCCCAATCACAATTTCTGTGAAGAATTTCTTCCTTATGTCCAACCTGAACCTTCTCTGGTGCAGCTTAAGGCTGTGTCCACTTGTCCTGTCACTGATTACCTGGGAGAAGAGACCAAGCCCCACCTGGCTATAGCCTCCATTCAGGCAGTTGTACAGTGATAAAACCTCCCTGAGCCTCCTCTTCTCCAGGCTAAACAACTCCAGATCCCTCAGCTGCCCCAAGCCCTTCACCAGCTTTGCTGCTGTTCTCTGGACATGCCACAGCACCTCAAAGCTCTTCCTAAATTAAGGGACCAAAAACTGGACACAGAATTCAACATGAAGCCTCACTAGTACAGGGTGATGATCACTGCCTTCATCCTGTTAGCCACACTATTTCTGATACAGGCCTGGATGCTTTTGGCCTTCTTGGCCACTGCTGGCTCCTGAGTCCAGTAAATGTGCAATCTGTCTTCCTGAAGTTCTGCAGTTTAAGCAAGGACTCAGACCTTTTCCCCTTACTTTCACTGAATTATGCTTGGAAGTTAACAAATTTTGTTTCTGATTAGTTTTGTTTGTCTTTCCCATTCTTAGCCAATTAAGTTGATGTATGTCAAAGAGCAAAATTCAATGCCAAATAAAGCTGTGGTATCAGTCTGATAAGGTGGTGCAATTAGATTTGAACAAATAAACAGGAAAATACAGAATTAAGAGGAAAATAAAATATGCTAGCTGGCACTTGAGACCAGAACTGAAGGCTTTGAGAATCAAAGGCTATCATACACTGAGTTTAAGATCACCAACAAAGAGATGTGCTTGACTGTCTCCTGGAATCAAGTTTTAAAATTCTGAAATAGTTAACTAACTAGAGAAAGCAGTAGTAGTTGAGTAAAATTCATATTATACATTTATAAACTTTATAGATCTTGAGAAACTGCACTGGTGATTTACTTTGTGGAGTGGGTTTTATGTCTTTAAACTCAATGTGGATGTGAATTTACCACAACAAAAGGGGAACAGACAAAACTGAAGGTAATAAAATATGAAATTCTGTGATTTACTAAAACACCTTAATGATTCCTACTTCTCCTGGTGTGATGTCGTTGTCCTGGAAAACCAAGTTGTCCTGGAAAACCAAGTTGCTTGTCCATTATAAAATTCCTCCCTACTCCTATCCACATCATGGTTGAATTTGAATCTGGATTTGGTATTTGTGTGTTTCATCTAGTTTAAATGTTACCTTTGAAGGAAGGTACTGTTTTTAACTGAATTTACCTAATGCTCACCAATGTTCCTTATGCTTTTTGTCCTTATGGTAACAGAGGCCAGTGAGTGGGGAATGTTATAATAAGTCAGAAATTATAGGGAAGTTGCATTTCTGTCATACTTTTGGGCTTACCATACATCTGTAGGGAAGCTCTGCATACAGGAGGAATAGTTGAATGAAGGTGGCTAAATAACTTGAGAATAATCCGGAGAGGATCATTATGACAGAGGTCAGCATTTTTCTAAACTTACTTCCTTGAGTTGCTGCTTGTCATAAGTTCTTTGACTTTTTAGCTGGTCCAGCCTGAGAACTCATTGTACTTTACTCCTGTGGAAATCCATGAGTGCTACAAAAATTCTTAGTTTTTGTGGCCTTGAACTCTTGAAAAAATCTTTCCTGAGTGTCTTGCAGGGACTGCCACTCTCAAATCCTGTTTCTTTATCAGGTAATGAGGCATCTGTTGTAACACAGT
Organism: Chloebia gouldiae; assembly: GCA_003676055.1. Classification (NCBI taxonomy): domain Eukaryota; kingdom Metazoa; phylum Chordata; class Aves; order Passeriformes; family Passeridae; genus Chloebia; species Chloebia gouldiae. The sequence goes on along the minus strand of QUSF01000013.1, from coordinate 659,314 downwards.
GACATAGCCACCTCCAGCCATTGTGAACACAAGCAGCATCTGAAAAAAAATTTTGGAGGCTGTTTATTGCATTTGGAATGCATTTTGAAAATGTTTGGATACTCTTCTCATAAGATGATGCCTTTTATACCTCTTGTTATGCCTCTTATTCCAACCAATCTGAGGGAAAGATACATGCTCTATATAGTGCACTTGCCTTGTTTGTTACTGTAGCTTTAAGATACTAAAGCTTGACATTTAGTTTCTGAAATTAAATTGTTATTGATATCCAATCATAAGATTTAGTCTCCAAAATGAAATTTTTATTACTATCAGTCATAAAACAATCCTTGAGCCATTCAATTGAAAACTGACTGTGCAGTGCAGCTTTTTGAATACATCCTGTTCTTGCAGTGAAGTTATAGGTTTATCCATAACAAACTTTTGAGGAAATATTTACTACATAATACATTTCTTTACTATTGCAAACACATTAGTACAGTAGATTTCTGTCACTTGGTTATGTAATGCTTGAACAGTGCCCTCATTACCCGCTCAAATGGGGAAATTAAACTATTTGACAATGGAATATTCTTTCTAGTACAAGCATGATGAAATATCTTGTGACAGGAGTAATACTACTTTGAAGTATTTCAGTTGCAACAGGTGTTTGTGAAAATGAGTTCCAGTCCATCATTTTGGCTAGAGTGACCAAAACTTCCCTTAGTCTGTTCATTTAAATAGCTTTAAGCCTCCTGATTACTCCTGTAAGTCACTACTTACTTCATTAAATATGAGAACTTTGTTTTTTGTCTACTTTATATTCATAGTTCAATAAATCTTCTTTGTCCTGAGATGAAGGTAAATTTATTAAATACTTAGAATTATAGTGAGACAAGCTACTCAAGTACACAAACCAGAAATGTTTCTCATGTAGAGAAGAACCAAGTCATTGCTTTGGATTTTTTAGTCTAAGAAAAGCTTGTTATAGTCTTAGAGAGGGAACAAGGAGGAGAGGAAAACAATGTTTATTAAATAGTGAAGGAAATATTTCTGTTCTTGCTTTGTGGAAGGAAAATCTTAACTTTTGAATTGAGTAATTTACCTTTCCAGCTGGTAAGTTCAACTATTTCCAGAGCTGTCATGCTCTGTTTAGTACAGAGAACGAAAATGGAATTTTGTTGACAAAATAAGAAAGAAAAAGCATTGTGTTATAGAAGGGAAAGATAGAAGAAGAAAACTTTCCTACACAGTGCTCATCAACTTAATTTGATGCATAGTCATTTCCTGTGACTATTTATTAAACCTGTTTGAAGTAATTTTAGGCAAAGTGAATTAAATAGCTAAAAGAATTAAAAAACAAAAACTACCCTGTAAAGGCTAGCATTAGCTGTCTTTGAAAGGGAGAAAAGGTAAATGCTATTTTGTTAATGGCAAAAAGTGATATGTGGTTACCAAAATAAATTAACAACGGACTGTGGTTACAAACAAAAACCTCAGCTACAGTCCTTCCAGAAGACAGTCTTATGCAGAACAACAAGATTAAGCAAGGATGGTCAGCTTTGTGTGTCTCCTACTGTCTCCCAAGAATATCGTTATTAAATATTTTATTGTGTTGACTGTAATTCTATTTTCTGACAGCATCTTAAGTTGTAATATGGTCAAAATACTATATCTAACACTCACTTTTTTCCAGTCTGTGTATTGGCAGTAAACAACTAAATATCTCTCACATGGCATATGAAAGATAAAGGATATGTGGAAATTTAGTCAGATGAAGGTCCATTATGGTGACTTACATGGGATGCCTGAATGCTGACATGAACTAGTTTGTTATACTTGTGGCACTCACTTGATGCTCATTCAATACACAGTTAAGCAAACAAGCAACGTCAAGCGATTTTCAAGTTCAGGTCTTAAGTGTTCAACATGACTTAACAGTGTCAAGATCTTCATGTTTGTGCTCAGATAAATTACACTTGATAGATTACTTGTAACTATAATCTGAATTATTATAGTGTCGGAGTCCAGGACATGCCTCTGGCTGGCGTGGCTGTCTTGAGACCCTGGCAGGGGTCTTGGAGACCTTGGCAAGAAGTCAAAAACATCTATGGCTTCAATTTTAGTCTGTGGAAAAAGCTGTCAATTTTGTATGACGAATTACAAGTCACAACGGTTTAGTAGTGTGATATTTGAACTAACACAGGGTGGGAAAGTAGAATTTTGGGATTTTTAGAATGGGGTACAAGATGGAGAAATTTGGGCGTGTCCTAGCTTTCTTCTTCTTCTTGTCCTCAATGTCTTGGTGTGATGGTGGCACTTTTCTGTTGATTTAAAGTAGAGATTCACAGTCGAAATAGATGATGAGACTTGGTAAAGAAATTGTAAACATAGACATGTAGTTTTGAGTCTATAAGGTGGGAGCCGCTCAAGGAGAGACTGCTGTGGCTTCTGTACTAGGCAGACCACAGCAGGTCAGATAGCAAATATTATAGATAAGAAGAAATAAACAACCTTGAAAAAGCACAATCAGAAGCATTCCAGACTCCTCATTTTGCTGCATTTGAGCTAGGGAAGCAAAGACTCTTTTCGTATCTCTCTTGGAGTCACCCTGACCATCAGGAACCCCGAGAGAGAAATCCACATTATAGTATTATTAAAATTAATAGGATATCTGTATATTAATAATATTATTATCACTAATAGTAATATAATTAGGATTATAATAATGCTACTATCTTAATATTATTGTCTAAGATAAACCTAGATTATTAATACCACCCAATAACTTTAAGTGAGAAATGTTTATTTGTATGTTTTGCTACTATTACTGCTTGTATGTAACCCTTTAGATGAGCTCAGGCATACAAGGAAACCATTATGAGGTGACAAAAAGCTCAGTTAAACCTACCTGTGTGCATGCCTATATGGTAACATATAGATTGCAAAACCACCCAAGCTACCTTAGCTTAGGTTCTGAAAAAGTACTACTAACTCAAATTTGTTTCAACTGAAATGCAGCTATTGAATGTAAAAGAGGTAATTTATTGTATTTGAACTTGTATTGCCAAAAAGAGGAAACAAGACAAATCCTTTCTGAGATGGGTGCTTATTTATACAAAATGTCAAATTCTCCAAATACTTTGATAATTTAAAGGAGTAAATAATGTATTTTACAGCTAGATAGGGCAAAACAGATAAATATAGAATTCTTATTCATGCTTATCAGATTACAGGGAAAAAATGATCTCTTTTTTCCAAATTTAAAAAGGAAAAGGTTAAGCTTTACTTTAGAATCTACTTTTCTAACCTTTTGTCTTTTGATTAGTTCAGCTTTATTTTGGAAAGTTCTTCGTGCTACTAATGCAACACATTACTTAGATGCATTACTTTGATACAACTATATGTTATATCCTTAGTAAGCACTGAACATGTTGAAGATACAAAATTTGTGCATGGTTCTATGTTCAACATCTTTACCACTAACTTTGGAAAAGGATGATCTTTAGTTATATCACAAATAGGTTAGCATGTATGTATCCCACTTACCTTAACAAGTCATGACTCTATAATGATCACATGAAGTAAGGACAGCAGCTTGAGATTTGAATCTGAAGGGAAAGCTATAATTTCAATGCTGGTGTTCCTCAATTATTGAACTCTCAAGCACTACTATTAAAAAAAAAATGTTTCTTGGGAGTTTTTTAATCTCTGAATACCTAATCTCTGAATTCCCAAGGATTTGTCCTTGGACAGATAGTTCACAGAATATTTTTCTTTAGAGAATTGTGTTAATTTGCCAAAAGGTGAAATGGCAAAATGAAAACTGAATGTTTGCACTGCTGCTGGGACTTGAGCCACTTAAGAGTATCTTGTAATAAGATCATGAACACTTTCTTAGGGAACAAACCACAAAAAATCCCCAAACCAACCAACCAAAACACCAAAAACCCAAATACCAGATGTTAGCAGCTGAAAGATGGAATTAATAATGCATAAGATATTAATATTACCAAAGGAGAAAAGAAAGATAATTTGATAACTTATAGGTGTCATTGATCTTATCCAGAACTGATTTTAAACATTAAGGTTTAAGAACTGATGCAAATTACAATTCTCTAATGCTTTTATTTCATCAGAGCTTTGCTAGTGGTTGGGATGACTGGATACAGAATAAAATGTGATGTCACTGAACTGAGACTGCACACTTGATAGTTAAAAATATTGAAATTGAAGTTACTGGGAAAAAATAAGATACAAAACTCACGAGGAAATACATAAAAGCAGGAATTTTAAAATTGCATAAATATAGGAAGGCAGATAAATGTTCAGGTGACAGCTACTCTAAAAAGCTCAGTAATGAGCCTCTAAGTGAGCCATAACCCAGGGATATCCTGCTGTTCTGGGAAAAAAAAAACCCCACTATATTCTGGTATAAGTGAATCTACATTCTGTAAGGCCTTTTGAAATAATCCTGCTCTACAGAATGCTGGGGGGATCTTGGCTTCTGTCCAGTTCTGAGCTTTGTACAATTGGAGAAAGCTCAGAGGGGATAATAAGGGTGAGCAAAGGTCAACTAAACATGGCTTACAACAAAAATATGATTCAATTAATGTTATTCTGTTTAAGATAATAGTCTTAAACATGTAAAACACTATTGCAAAGAATAATTCTTTGGAATAATTCTTTTCCATGTCTATGAGAAGATAAAAGATAATTAATTCATGAAATTATAAGAAAGATTAAGGTTAGATATTTTAATTTTTTTTCAAAATATATATGTAAGTAAGCACTGAAATGAATTGCCTGGATATAGCTTCTAACTGTGGAGGAGAAGTAGATAAGCAGGTCACAGAAATTATGTAGACAAAAAAATTAATGTAAGGAAATAGACTTAAATGATAATGCAACGTGTCTTTAAACCCTGTAATTTCATGGTAAATGAGGAATAGGTATGTCAGTCCTTTAGCCTTAAATAATAGAAAAGCTTTCAATTATCTTCCTCTCACATTTGTGTCAAGGGCATAGAATTCTGCACCTTTTTTTCTCTCCTTCTGTAGCTGCTTATAACCTTCTTTGGCTGTTCCTATGCTCTGGATCTTTTATATTCCTTGTCTGTAACAAGGTAGCAGTCAGAATACTTCAGTCTTGCTCATGCTTTTCGTCTTGGGATTCAGGCATTAGAAAGGCTATCCCTTGCTATCACAGCAGAGAAATCATCCTTGGATGATCCCCACTGAAGAAGGTAAGGTTGTTGGGTTTTTGTTTAGCTTTTTGTTTGCTTTTTCCCAGTGATCATTTTATTTTCTCCTTGATCATGAAGTTAGGATGAACATTCATATATGGTAGTCATTCTTTTGGTTCATGTAGCTTTTTTGTTCACACACATTTAAATGTTTCTGTGACACATTTTAACGATTTTCGTGGTGTTTAATACCAGGCCGACATCTTTCTTGTCCTGAAACTGTTCTCTGCCAGTAATATTGTCCATCCTATTGATTTGATAAATTCAGCTGGAATGTGCAGAAGACAAGTGAGTTTCTAAAGCAGAAGACTGTATTTGTCAAAAGCTATAGCTCAGATGATCTAATTTACCTCCTGCATTTCAGGAAATCTGATTGTGTTGACCAGACTAAGGTTAAAACTGCTTTTCAGTTGACATAGATATTGCTGCATTTGCTCTTTTAATTCAGTGCTGCTTTGGACTGTACCCTGGAGCTGTATACTAGAAACACGCAAATCTTCATAAGATCTGTAGACCATTAAAGGCTTGTAATAGCAAGCAAATGTTACACTTTCTAAGGACCTAAGAGCTCATATTTAATCAGCTACATCATCTGTTGCCTTTATGTAACTAAAGCTCCGATTCTGTCACTGAAAGATACTGAGTCATGCCTTATGTGCAAATAATTCTGCTGACTTTCTCACAATTCCTTTGATTCACAAAATCACAAAATTCACAAAAGCTGAGATTCTGTTATGCTCTCTTGTCTTCCCCTACTTTTACAAATCTTGATTCAGTTCGGCCACTTCAACCCATTAACTACTGAATGAATAAAAACAAAATACTGTCATTAATACATACTTACTGTGAAATGAGTCTTTCAAAAGGATATTTACTTTCTAGGAGACTTGGGGTACATCATAGTATTTTTAGTCCTGAGCTGAAGATATTCATGAGCAATCATGATTACTGAGGATCTATGCTCATATATTAAAGTATGTGAATGCTAGGACACTTGATTCCAGACTCCCTCTTAAGTCCTCAAAAATATTTTCCCTCTAACTTACGTGCAGGGAAGTCCAGAAATGGATCGCAAAATTTAGGTTTTATGTTAATGATTTTATCCCAATATTTTCTTTTTGTAATTAGTTAGAAAGTGGATTTGATGGGGTTTTGATTAACTGGGAAGGCATTAGACTTGAATTCCCCGCTTTTTTATTTCTTGGAGAATGCTACCACCAATTCTTGATTTTATCTTGCCAATCATACATCCTTACTTGCAAGAGTAATATTTATATTCCAGACAGTGTGTGAGACACGCCACTATTTGTAAACCAGTCTAATTAACTTATTCTCCAGCTTAAGTATCATATTAAGTAAACAAAAACTAATTATCATCTGGTTGTAACAGAATTAATTTCACTCCTTTCATTGACTCCTCATCACTCCTTCGTTGCTCTGAAGGAAGAGCACTTGGTTTTCTTTCAGAATGCAAAGATATTCCAGTAAAGATCAATCTCCTGAATATTTTTTTTAAATAAAACATGATAAAACACCTTGGAAAATACATAATTCTATGAAAAAGGCAACCTAAGCATTTTATTGCTTCTAATTTCAGCTTCTTTTCTCCAAGGAGATGTGCAACTTCTTTACATTTAAACAAAATGTGTCATAAATATTGAGATATAATTATGAGCTTTAATAGTTAGGTTATTTGTATTGTTATTAATAACAGAGATCTGGATGTGTTTTGGGTGGCCGCTAAGAGATACTTTTCTGTGTAGAAATTACAACATAGTTGCACACACCATGCTTCAAAGACAGGTGTACTGGCTTTGCTTTAGAAAAAGTATTTCCTGTCTTTCCATGATGATTTTGCAGATGGCCAAAATGTAAAAGCCATTTGTAATTTTGTACTGTAAGAACTAGTCCTTGCTAGAATGTGAGCATAGGAAGAGTATATGGACTGAAATACAGACTTAATAGTGCTAGTGAAAGGGATCTATAATTCTGCCTATCACAATTTTTAAAATATTCTTAGGTTTCCCCTTTATTCCTGGTCTGCAAACTGAGAGACTGAGGCAGTTAAAAGTGACTTTCCATTTAGGAACGAGGCATTGGTAGGCTGTTTCCTGAATGGCCTTACTAGTAACCCATACTGTAGACTATGAACTGTGACAGGAAAAATATTCTGTATCTTGTGGTCTTTGTAAGCCCTAACATCTGCAGCTCAGAGGGATGCTCTAGAGAACTCTAGTGTAGATCTTTCTGTTGCCAGTTTCACACACTGTTGCAAAGCATTGAGAAGTCATAGTTTTCAGAAAGTTATTCTGTTTATGGAATTGTTTTTTGGTTTGTTTGTTTGTTTGTTTTTTTGGACAACATCGCTAAAAGCATCAGCTTCAACTGTTAACCTAGAGCTAAGTCCACTATTAAACTATGTCCCTAAGTGCTACATCTAGGTGCCTTTAAAATACCTCCAGGAATGGTAACTCAACCACTTCTGGGGACAGCCTGTTCCCATTGTGAACAACACTTTCCATGAAGAAATTTTTTTATAATATCTAATCTAGACTACCTATGGCACAAATTGAAGCTGTTTCCTCTTGTCCTGTTTCTTGCATCTTGGAAGAAGAGGCCAACACCCACCAGGCCACAACCTTCTTTCAGGTAGTTGGAGAGAAAGAGAAAGTTCCCCCTCAAAAACTGTCAAAGGCATCACTTTATATATGAGATATGTGAAATGTAATTGTACACTATTGCAGATAATTTTTGGTTGTTTTACTGGAATTCCTAGTCTTCTGGGATTCATTACTCAGCCAAAAAAGAGGGAATTAATATTACACAATTTATTTAATTGAAACTGCAAAGGAACAAAATAATCCTTTTTATATTCCTACTTCTCTGAAAGTGTTTCAGTCTTCTCTCTCCCTCCCTGAATCGCCTTCTTGAATTATGCAAGTGCTTGAATGCAGTAGTGTCTGACACCTGGATGTTTTATACAGAGGTGTGTATGAAGCATAATCATTGGTCCACTTCAGACTTTCCAGTTTATTTGCTGGTGCTTTTTTCTTATATCCAGGATATGTGTACTTGCCTTCTTGTTCTATATATAACTCAAATCGCGTCCCTGCAATCTAATTGGCAACTTTTGCATCTCATTCTTTGACTGTGGTTCAGGTTATCAGAATAATTTACATGTGAGAAAGGTTTTCTTTGTTTTGTTTTGATGGGGTTTATTTTGTGTTTTCATCCCCTCTGCTCTCCTCCCTTCCCTTCTTCCCCCTCCACTAGGCTTTAACTTGTACTGTAAGTATGCCTGCATGGGTAAAGATCAGCTTGTGAAGTTTCAGAAGTGTGTGGTCAGAATAGTCACACTGTGAAAAGACTTGTAATTAAGAAGGAAACGTTTAGGAGGAAAGGAGAATCATGTTCATTGTGAACTGGATGATTGAAACACAAAAGTCAAGTATACATATTCATACATAGCAATCAGTGACTGGCAGGGTAGGCATTTAAACCAAGATCTTCAGAGATTTGGAAGTCTCTCTCCTTTTACTGTTACAAGTAATTACACTGCATATAAAAATTCAAATGCAAATTATATCGTTTTTTTCTAAACTGACAAATACAAATTCCTTATTACTCATGAGTGACTTGATGGATGGTGAAGAGTTTTCTTTTAATGTCTGGATAGTTAGAAAATAATTTTGGAAAAGAAAAACAATAATAGCTCACTTTGCTAAGCAGGTGTTTCCTTGCAAATGTTAAAAAATGCAAAGTAACAATTGCACGGGAGAAATTGTGGCTTGTTAGCACTGCCCTCTGGCTAGGTAATAAATGCAAAGTATACCTATGCAGAAACCTGAGCTATGTGTCTGAGCACCTGATAAGAAGCTCTGATCTCTACAAATAAACCCAGTGGTGACAGAAACCCTTCTTAGACAAAAGCTGCTGCCTTGCTCTACACTTACAAAGTTATTTATTGTGTATCTGACTTGCAACGTGGTGTGAAAAGTAGGAAAGTACAAGTTTGTTTTTAGCCTTTTTATTATCTATTAGTGACATATTTGAGATCAAGTGGCTTTATCACATCCTCTTTCAACAAATGACTTTTAAACTGAAGCTCATTTTGTAATGAAGTAGATGCCATAGAATTAAATGTAATGTCGAGTATGAAATTTTCATCTCATTGCTTAATGTTTCCTAAAACCTGAATTAATTCCTTGAATATGCAGTGTTGTAGCTGTATATTTTTTGCTATCTTGTAAGGGTTTTTTTAATGATTAAAGGTAGTTAAAATAATTGAGGCTTATGAAATAAAATTCTTCATATTAAGCACTATCAAAAGTAGGATTACTGATATAAGTTGTCTTTTTATGATACTTCTATGAGACCACCTCTTGTTCTGTTGTTTGGAGCAGGAATTAGCACCTACTACTTACTAGCAATTTCAAAAAATGTAATTTTAGGACTAAGTAGGCTTTTGCATCAGCAGGTACCATTTTCTGCTAAAAATCCTATGTGTTTTTTGAAAAAGTTTGTGATCTGATTTTCAATCATGCATTTTTTTATTAGCTTTTTGATGGATCTTCAGAACTTTAAGAAATTACTTCCCAGCAAATAATATTTTCAAATAGGTTTCAAAAATTTGCTCAGGCTGATCAAGGAATTTTAAGAAGGGAAACATGTAAGTAGTAGTAATAAAGCTTTTGATGCATGCTGATGTTATCTTGAAATAAAGCCAATGTATAAACATTATTATATTTAACACTACCGTAACAAATAAATTTACTGCTTTTTAGTTCAACTCTCTACTTGAAATTTACTCCCTGTGGCAAAATTAATGGTCCATGTTGTTTACTAGAAGAAAATGGTGTACTGGTATTCTGCATGTAAAACAGAAGCTGAGGATCAGTAATCCCAAATTCAATTGCACACTGCCTAGTTTTTACTGGTAATGATCTAGTAATAATTTCTCAAGATGCTTGTACAGTGTTTAATGCTTATTTGAAGGAGAGTATACTTTCCAGTGCTACATGCACTTTTCTAAATCAGTACAAGCAACTATCAAAAAGAGCAGGGTTTTACCCTTCTTTAAGGATTTGCTATTTAATCAAGGAGGGAAATTGCCTGTACTAGAAAACCTTTTTTGTAACTAAAGCACTCTGTCTTTAATTAAGAAATGACCAGACTCTATTGCAGGGGGAATGAAAAATTGGTTTAGCACGAAGGACTTAGAAGCCCTTGGTAGAGGAATTCAAGAGAAAACTCAACTCTAGAAATAACACCACTGTTAATGCCACGACCATCCAGGAGATCTGAGAAGGGAGCTCCTTTGCAATAACCCTGTAAGAATACTTTTAAAGTGTCTAAAAATGGCTTAATGATTGGTTATAATTATTGTATAATTATTGCCTTATACAGTGTCCTAAATAAGTATCATCTGTAGCACAGTGGAAGTCTAAAGCACCCAATCTTTATTCTAATGATACAGAGAGTGTAGGGAAGGTAGTGAGGATTTCTATGACATGTTAGTGTGAGCATGCTATACTTAGGCTCTTATTTATCTTTAATGTTTAAAATTGGTTTTGGTTTCATGTTTAAAAAAAAAAGCTTATATTTGCATTCCTATTACTTTAGATTAACCTGAATTTTTTTAAGTTTTTTGAAAAAAAACCACGACACTGCTAATATAAGGATGTCTTGAATTTATATCTTCAACCACTTTTCAAACTGTGGTCTGGCTTAAAAAGATTTGAGGGGCAAGCTTAGTACTGACTTCTAGTGACACTAAAGGCTTTTTGGTATGAAATATTGGGCTATGTACTTGAGCCTCAAAGTCACAAGAGGAATATTATGCTCATAAAAGATAATTGATTAATAAAATAAAAAAACCTAATTTACTAGTCATCCATCTAAATATATTTACTTTTTCATGAAGTATATGAATATGAGATTTGAAGAGTGGACTATATCTTCAAGTCCAAATTCTCTGTTATTTTTATTTTTCTAAGTGGACCACATTTCTTTTTCCTGACAATCATCATTCTTTTGTCCTAATAAAATATAATATAATCATATTCAAAATGCATAAAAACAGAACTACATCTCTGAATTGAACTTGGGGTTCATTTTCTGATTACTGTCTTCAGTAATGGTTAACTGAGGACAAAAATGCTTGTAATTGCTATTAGAAAAGACATGGTGAATGAATCCTGAATCTTCAAATATAGCAGCTCTTCTAATCTGCTTTGAATTATTAAGAGTACTTTGTCCTTTTACAGTATCTACTCACTTTTTTGAAATTCTGGTACAGTCATTCTGCCATCCTGTGAAAATGTGCAATATGGTGGTCATACATAGTGCAGGAGGAAATAGAAGAAAGCAGTCAATTATTCTAAATTTACCACCCCTTACGCTCAGAAGATACAGAAGTTCTTGTTCTACCAGGACTTTTACCATTGCTACACTACTGGTGCATCCATTCTAGGCACTGGTGGGGTTTAAAAAAAAAACTTTTTTTTTTTGAAAATTATTATAATTTATATATAAAACTTACTGAGCTTTGACTCTTCTAATTTTCCCCTTACACAACCTCATTACATTCCTTACACAACCTACTGGCATCCCTGTAGTCCCTTCTCCCTGAGGCAAAGTCAGTGTTCAGCCAGAGAAATGAGGGTAGATAAACTTCCATATCATACATCCTAATCTCCCATGAGATTTGAAAATAGTAAGTAGTAAAGTGATAAAAGCAGAGCACTTAAATGTTGTAATTTAGAGCCAAATTTAATACAGTTAATGTATCTCTGTTTCCTTTGTTTTGAATTGTCCTTCTCTTTCCATGAGGATAGCATTAGAGACTAGTCAACAAAATACATTTAATGTTTGACTGGCTATGCTTTTACTTAAGAGTGGGTTGCATAAATGTCCCCAGTGGTTGTAACCCCTTTGAAGGGGACATGAGAGTGATAACCTCTTGTTCGGGAGACCCATGGATGTTCTGCACTTGAGAACTTCTAGTTTTGGTCCAGTTTAACAAATTATTTCATTTCTCACACAGATGTCATGAGGAGAGAACTCAGGACACCCAGAATATGGGGAGTTTTGAGCAGGACTTGAAGAATGTTACAGCACTACATATAAAAAGAAGTTAGTACTTCTTTATCAGTTAGCCACTTTTCATTCCTGGAACTCTCAAAAGTTTTTGTGGATTATTTAATGCAAGCTGTACATTGTCAGCCATATAAACTCATATTCAAGGAGTCTCTTGGAGAAGCATATACCTATGACAGGTTCATATTTTTAATATCATATTATTCAGTTATAATTATCCTGCGAAAGGCTGATGGAAGAAACATAAATGAATACAATATCTGCCCCATTCTTGAAATTCATGGAAATAGAAAATATGTCCTTATAATATCTCACTTCAATAATTATTGTAATCCTCAGCATAGTCAGTTGTGGTTGGAAGTTATGATAGGGTATTCTAAAGAGTTATACACTCAGATTTCATTGGTATAGTTTTTGAGCGCTTGGATACTGGAGAAATGTTTGTAAGTCTGAGATTCAAAGATTTTGACTGAACTAGGATTTGGTAGCAAAAGGTAGTTCTGTGTCTTCAATATCAAGTGTTTACCTACATTAGAAATTCCAATTTAAATGATCAAACTCTCTTAGCTATCTTTAACCACCTAAGTAAGCTATGATGATAGAACATAATTTAATCTCACTTTAAGGAAAAAGTTCCCCAGAGTCACCCTTATCTTTGCTTTTTAACTACTGTAATATCAATAATTTCCATTTTTGAATAATCAAAAATGACTGGGCTGCATAAATGGCTTCCTTAATAAATGGCTAGTTATAGAGTTCTTAGTGAACAAAGTTTAAATGTTGAAATTTACAGCTTTTGAGACACAAGAAGCAAATATTTTTATTACTATGTTTAGTACTTCATTAAATAGGATCATTACTTAAGTTTAATTTTTGAGGTAAACAAGACCTCATCAAGACACAAATGATACTGAAAACCTGGTGCAATGAAAGAAGTTATTCCCTGTTGAGTTATAGAGTCAATGAAGTATGAAAATTATGACATTTAAGATCTTAAATTAGGGAATGCTTCAGCACTTTAAGCTGGTATCTCATAATTTGATCTCACCTGGCTAATCCAATATCACAATACAGCTGGTAACTTTTTAAACTCCAAGTTTTTGGTACTGCTATCAGATTTAGAAGGGAAAAGATGATAGGACAATAGGCAACAATAAATGTGATATTTATAGACATTGCTAATCAGGACATTTTTAAGAGCTGTAATATTTATGCAGTTTAAAAAGCCATTCATTTAAGCATATTGTAATATGACTACTACTTCAGTTAGAGAAATTAACCTAGTTGCATAGCTTTTCCAATTCTCTAGTATAGATGAAATATAAAAGAAGGTGAAATCTTCATACTTCTGTATCCAAATAGATTGTCTTTCTGTAGGAAATATATGATGGAGATTTTGGGAGGATTGCTAAACCCACATGAAAAATTTCAACAGAGACTACAATGTTTTAATTTTGAAACTTAATTCTATAATCTATTTAGACCTTGAAGAGGACAGTATTTTTTTCTATGTAAAATGTTCCATTACTTACTTTGGAGAGATTAGTCTTATTCTATCAACCCTTAAACCTGACATGTTTTTAAGGAGTGGGTCCTGTCTTTGGCTCACAACATCCCCAGGCAGCTCTGCAGGCTGGGGGCAGAGTGGTTGGAAAGCGTGGAGTGGGTGGAAGAGGATATAGGGATGCTGAATGTGATCCAGCCGTGCCCAGACGGCCAAGAAGGCTGAAGGCATCCTGGCTTGTATCAGCAATAGTGAGGGCAGTGCTTGTCCCTCTGTACTCAGCACTGGTGAAGGTGCACCTTGAATTCAGTTCTGGGCACCTCACTTCAAGAGAGACATTGAGGTGCTGGAGCCTGTCCAGAGAAGAGCAACAAAGCTGAGGGGTCTCAAGTACAGGTCCTATGAGGAGTGGCTGAGGGAGCTGGGATTGTTCAGCCTGGAAAAGAGGAGGCTCAGGTGAGACCTTTTTGCTCCCTCCAATTACCTGAAAGAAGACTGCAGAGACATGGGGGTTCAGTCTTTTCTCCAGTGAAGCAAGTGACAGGACCAGAGGAAATGGCTTTAAGTTATGCCAGGGGAGGTTTATATTAAGTATTAGGAAAATTTTTTCACTGAGATTGTTGCCAAGCCTTGATACTAGCTGCTCAGAGAAGTGGTGGAATCACTGTTCCTGGAAGTGTTCAGAAAGCATGTGGATATGACACCTGGAGAAATGATTTAATGGTGAAAATGGAAGTGCTAGCTTGATGGTTGAACTCAAAGCCTTAGAGGCCTTTTCTAACCCTAAGCATTCCATGATTCCTTTATACTTCTTTCATTTACTACAAGAGTACATTACTTAATTGGGGGAAGATTTCTTTTTAAGTCAGGTTTCTTTTGTTTGGTGTTCATGCACTGAGAGACTGTTATAGATATTTATTAATAAAAGCTAGTGGCTTGCAAGCCTCTTTATGCTTGCAAAGAGAAAAGGCAGGAATGTACATTATGGGGATCATGGAGCCTGGGCAGCTTTGCATTTTTGACTAATATGAATATGTACTTGGACATTTGAGTGTGGCGGGGTAAATTTTAGCATCAAATTTACTGGGAAAAAAAAGTAGAATAAGTACTATTTCAAAATTAGGGGAAAATAGTAAATGCGTGCATTAAAAATATCTATCTTTCTTGGTTTCTCTATGCTAGAATAAGAAGAAAAGACCTCATGCAGGGATGCTAAGAGCTCTAGCATATCTGTATCAGAATACATAATGGTAGTTATGTTCCAGTCTGCAATTTCATAAATGTACAAATTTTGTTGGAATGCTTCCTTGAGTATGTCTCCATGCCAAACAAATGGAACCTGCTTTATCTCAGAGACAAGACACTATATGTAAGACAACCGTGTTTGATTTGCTCATAATATTTATTGTATTCCCTACTTCATTATGTCTTGAATTGCTGAGATTTTATTCTTCTTTGACTTGTTACTTACAAAGGTTTAATGCTCCTTTTCAATGAAAACAGAAAATACTTAACTACATAAATCAAAATTTTAGGGAAAAAATCACAGAAACAATGCAGGCTACAGGAGATGAAATGTCTAAAATCCAAGGTATTGTCCTCAAAATCCTCAAGTGTAGTACAAAGAAAGGTAACTTTTAAGAGGTAATTCTACAAAGGTTTTTTCCAACTCCATACATTGTTTCAAATTGCAGTCCAATTCAGAACTTCTTACAACTAGCTTTTAAAACTGTTTTTTTAGCACTATTTCATGCTTCATGTTTTCTAATGCAATTAAGCTTAACATGTTTACTTATCTTCCACTTGAAAAACAAAACCACCATCTACTCTAATTGGGGCAGGTAGAATATGATGCAGATACTCAGATTGGTTTTGTTCTGAGGAGAAAGGCACATTAAAAGTTCTGTTTTCTTGCAGAGTTACATCACCCAAAGACGTTAAGGTTAAATTTAGATGATTCATACGGTATTATGAATCTAGCTGAAACCAATGCAATTATAGAAGCCTGCTTATATCTAATTTATAGATATAAATAAAAAAAAACAGTGTAGTCTGATGGGAAGAGGTAAATAAGGGTTGAGGAGCACAGTGAGGGGGAAGTATTTTGTATGTTTAACTAAGTATCAATATAAAGCTCAGAGCTTAGATGTGGGAGACCTACCCAGCAAAGAGTCAGGCTGGAGTAAAGAGGGAAAAGGCAATAGGTGTAGGGGAACACTGGTTGTGCTGCTGTCAATTAGTATGACTATCAATGCACAAAGTGATGTTTTTGATCACTACAAAGGCATTTTTTTTTAAAAAGACCTTATAATTCTACATTTTAGTCTAGCAGACTTTTATGATGATCCCCTCATATTAATGAATCACATGTGCTTAGCTCTGAAATTTTTATCGTCTTTCCAACTATTAATATTCATCATGCTGGGGTTTATGGTGGTAGACCACATTGTTATTAATAAAACATTAACTGCAGAGTTGAACAGCAGGCACATTCTGTAGTGGAGCAGGGTATTGTAGCGTATGGGGGAATGGAGTGGTCCTGACCTAGGGAAAGCCCAGGCAGTGTTGAGACCTGCAAGGAAGTGGCAGCTCTCATGTGAGTGGCTGATGAGGTGTGTGTGGGGCCAGGAGGAATGGTGCCACCCCCAATGCCCACAGAGAGCAGCCCTGGGGAGCACAAGGAGCAGAGTGGGCAAACAGGACCTGGCATGTCAGCCAGAGCATGTGGGGCAGTTTGCACAGGAGGACGTGCAGGGGGCAGGGTTTTTCTTTGAAGGAGAGGCATTCAACTGGCCAAGAGGAGAGACTTGCTCCCATGTCTGTTGGAGGTTCCTGGAATGCATTAACAATAGCTGCCTTCTCCATGTGATAGAGGAGCCAACAAGGAAAAGTGCTTTGCTGAACCCTATTCTCACCAAGAGGTGCTCTGGGGAATGTGCATCTGGTTACAGCTGCTGTAACCATCAAATCATGGAGTTCAAGACACTGAAGTCTCTTGGAGGGAACACACCAAACTGTGTATACCCTGGACTTTAGAAAAGCAAACTTTGCCCTCTCCAGGAGTCCACTTTGGTAAAGCAGCATGGAATAAAGCCCTGGAAACAAGAGGAACCCAAACAAGTTGGTTGATATTGAAGGATCACCTCCACTAAGTTTCAGGAGTTATGCATCCCAACAAAGAGGAAGACAGACAAAATGACCAGGAGCTTAATGGATGGGAAAAAAGATTTCCTGGACAAATACAAACACAAAAAACAAGCCTGGAGAGCATGGAAGCAGGGACAAATATTCTGTGAGGAATATAAAGAGATTGTCTGGGCAGTCAGGGATCAGGCTATGAAAGTTAATGCCCTGACAGAATTAAACCTGGCGACAGGTGTCAATGGCAAGAAGTAAAGCTCCTATGAGCTGTCTGTGATAAAATGAAGACTAGGGAAAATATGGCCCCCTTTCATAGTGAAAAGGGAGAAATCTGGTTTTCTGGGATTTGGAGAAGGTAGAAGTACTCAATAACTTTTTTGTCTCAGTCTTTATTGGCAAGTGCTCCAGCAGCACTGTCTGAGCCACACACACAGAAGGTGAAGGCAGGAACAGAGAAAGTGAAGAACCACAGGCTGTAGGAGAAGATCAGATCTGAAACCATCTAAGAAACAAGACAAGTGCACAAACCCATGGAACCTGATAAGACAACTCTGTGTGTCCCGAGGAAGCTGGTGGAGGAAGTAGCTAAGCTGTTGTCTGTATTTGAGAAGCCATGGCAGTTTGGTGGGGTTCCCAGTGACTGGTAGTTACCCCTTCAAAAATAGGGGTTACCTCTTCAAAAATGAGGGTGGGCAGGCACTGGAACGTGTTGCCCAGGGAAGTTGTGGATGCCTCAGCCCTGGAGGTGTTCAAAGCCACATTGGATGGGATTTCATGCAACCTGGTCTAGTGTGAGGTGTCCCTGGCAGAGGGCTATTACTAAGTGATACTTGAGTTCTCTTCCAAATCAAACAATTCTATGCTTCAATGATTAAAAGATGGCTAAGACAAGAATCAAGATTTTTTTAAATAACTCTAAATTGCTGTAAGTAAAGGGAAACTGTGGCAAGGAATTTGTTCCTAGGTGTTAAAGGAAAGGATAAAAAACATTCCTTTGCTAGCCATGAAAGCAGAAACTAACCATCTTTTAATTCTTCCTGTCCTCAGTTGTTTGTTCATTTAAATTTTTTTTAACAGGAAAAAAGTGTTTTTCTTGTGTTGTGACTTCAAACCACAATAAGCTATATAGAAGGGTTTTCTGGGTGATTTTACTTTCTTGATAGGGAACATTTTTCAAACTTCTATTCATGTGCAATTTAAGAATGTAATGTAAATTATTCAGTGCTTCTTTGATGAAAAGGTGGAATAAAGCCAAATACAAATAAATACAAAATATGGAATAAAGCTAAATACAAAGTTCTTCTGGTTTCCAGTATCTCTTAAATGCTTACAACTCCATGAACAATTTTGAAGTTGTCTTTATTTGGTAGTTCGCAGAAATTACGTAGGCTAGTATAAGTTTTACACGTGGAGCATGTGTATGTCCTGCTACAATTATCTTATTGTTCAAATGGAGAGCTGTGGGAGGGGAAAGGAATAATTTTTAACTCACACATAGAAGGTATGACCAAGGTCTTAGAACAACAGGATCTAGACATTGCCTTGCAATTAGTTTTGCTTTGGAGTGTTCCCATTCATTTTATTGTTATGGTGATAGTTATTAAAACAATATATAACTTGACATTCCATTTGATCAGGAAAGTATAAGCTGACAGTATTTCAAAACACTTTGTTTGCCTTATCAGCCACCTACAGATTTTTAAGTACTTACTGACATAGTAAGTATATTGACAGCTTTTTGTTTTAATTAACCTCTAATGGCTCAACCATTAGCATATGTAAAGCACAATCACGACTGACATCCCGAGACAGCATGGCTAATCAATAGAAAGGCAGCTGAGACAACACAGCCCTGGCACTGTAATGAACTCGATCCTTTAGGTGTACAGGTCTCCCATAAACAATTGGATGCCAAATTTCACTTCTAATTCAAAGTAAACAAACCCAATCACACGCATCACGAATATTGACGTATCTTTCTGTAAAACAATATGTTTTGAAGTTTTCTTCTGTATGATTTTTCTTGCACAATTATAAAGATCACAATGGTATTTTAAAAACTCCACATAAATAATCCATACTAGTTTTAGGTCTACATATGAATTTTAATAAAATTTTTGTATTAAACATTTTTGGTTTTGCAGTCATAAAGTGGAAACATCTGAGTTTCTAGTCTAATACTAAAATGTGAAAAATAACAAACCCGATAAAAATATAATCAAGAGATTGCGTTTATGAGAAAGTCATGTCTTGTTTATCTTTCAGTCTGTCATCACCTTTTTACAGCTATTATTCTATCTGCATATATTTTCTTTCTCTGACTTTGATTTTTGGCTGAAGTGAAGGTTTTGGATATCTTGTGACTTTCAATCATAAACACTTCAAGGTGGTTGTAGGGGATCTAAATGAGGCTTTGATATACTTCCTTCTTGTATTGCAACTTTGCTGTGATATCGCTATTCAGGAACGGGATAAAGGCTTGTTTTTAAAAGAAGAGTCTGAATGTTTATTGATCCTGCTACAAATGACTACTCAAATCTAGGTGTGATGCTATGTCCAACAGGGTTTGGATGCATCAGAGTAAACCTGACCAATGTATTTACATAGAACCAGAGGTTGGCCCATCAGGTACCGCAATGTCATTAAATGTTACTTAGCACAGAGCAAATGCTTAACTATAAGGAGCACCATAAACAAGGCTTGATCTATGTGCTGGAATGCTTCCTAAAGTTTAGGCAGAATTATGGAGGTTAAACCTAGAGCAGCATATATTTACCTTGTGAACACTCAAGAATGAAGATAACAATTTGATAACATAACTTCCATTTAATTTCAGTAGTGCTTGGACTCCAGAGTAACATAATGACCGTAGCTTTGTAAGACCAGCTGCATTTTAAAATGGACCATGAGAGTGGCTGTAAATTCCTCTAATGCACAGAATTACCTGTTTAGATAAAATTCTGCAGTTTGCAGAATTGAATAAAAGAATGTCCCCTTTCATAAGAAAAAGATGAAAGAGAGAGAACGGTAAGCCATGGGAACAATTTCTTCTGCTTGAGTATAGTTAATGAAGGTGAACAAAGCTAATAAGGATTAATATCCTTAAGCTTAAAAAATTTATTTTGATATCAGACTGTGGATGTGTTCGCTCATCAGAGTTTAGCAATCCAAATTCAGGATCTTAAAGCAGGGTACCTATGCCCTTTCTAAAATGAATAGCTATGGAATAGCCTTTTGAAATGTTTGAATGATCTGGAGAAGAAATCTCACACAGGCAAGACACCTGTGTAATGTTATAGAGGAGCTTAAATTTTTTTGTGCTCTTATTTCAAGTGGTTAAAGCTGACTGTGTGTGTATCCTTTCTTTCCAATATGTATTACATTCTGATCTCATGTATGTCGGTCATATACATGGAGATGTGACTGTAATGAAATGATTCCTCCCCTGAGGAAAACACAAGACCTCATCTCCTCTGTAGACATTTATCTTTGCTGTGTTATGCATGGCCACACTTTCTTCAGAGTACACTCTGTTAGTGTACATGACTCAAAGCATTGGCAGGAAGGGCCCTCTTAAGTAAAGCACTTAATTCCTCTACTTCACTTACAGCTAGGGTAGTCCAAAAGAACAAATAAGATCATCTGCCTCCTCAAACTGAAGGTAGTAGGTACCTTGGTTACTTAGAAATTACTTTAGAATTTTAAAATTTGCTTGATTCTGTGTGTTTTGGTCATTGGAAGAGGATTTGATATAGATTCTAAGTCAGCTGAGTATTAATTATCTATAAAGCATGATAATTCAGGTATGCTTATGAGAGAATTAAGTCATGAGAAAGTGAATGATTTTCATTTTTATTCTTGCTATCTAAATATTTCCCAGATCTCATATATTGAATTATAATTGTAATTCTTAAAGGGTTATATGAAGGTTGCTGTGAATGATTCAGCTCCTCTGGGAAAACAGTATGGGAATAAATATTTGCAAAAGTTATATTAACATATGAACAGAACTTCACACGGAAGTGGATGTGTTTGGGATTTTCTGCATTTGTAAATTTGACTTTGCAAAGCCCAAGTCCTTTAATATCTCATTTTGGACAAAAGATTTCTTCATAATATACACTAAAATAGCATAACAATATTTAAAGTGCAAAGAAAGATATCTTCTCTATAAAACATGGAAGGAGAAATATTATTCAACTAGGCAATGTATCTTTTGTTCTTTCAAGTAGCAGGTTGAAAAAAAATAGATGTTTTGAAAATTGCTGGTTTTATTCTCACACTATTACATCTAAATATATCTTGAATAAATAACTTGACCTCCAAATGCTGAAGTGTTTAGATGTGTTCAGGTAATCTAGAAATATTTTAAGAAATATTTGTCTCCAAACATTTGGAAAAATATATATTTGAAAGTAAACAGAAAATGATATTATATAAAAAAGAATACCTCAAACTCTGCTTCTATACATTGCTGCAATAATTTTTCACATGCAAATATAAAAAGCTCTTCTGGACCCTGTTTGCTTTGCAGAATATCTAAAGAAAGATTTTTGGTTTTAATAACAATTTAGAACTTGTGAGTACTGTTCTATGATAGCTTTTGTAGATAAAATCTATGGAATATTCTCCAGTAGATATATGAATGGAATGTGGGGATTTCAGTGTTATGATTTAGTTTAAGTTTGTAGGGATTTTTTTCCCCCTCAGATGTAGATGTCTAGCAGTAAAAACTCTGTAATTTGTAAAATGACGATTATAAGACTATGCTTTTTTTTTTTTTTTAAGAAGATTTATAGGGCTATATAAGGATTCAGGCCCAAGGAGCAGCCCACCTTTTACTATCTCACCCTACCTGGCATCTGAGCTAAGAGGATTAGCTCACAAAAAGCTAAATAGACTAAACTGATTTATACAATTGTGTAAACCTTTGTCTCAGCTTTGTGGAACTCTGATCATGAAAATACTATGTTGATAGAGACTACAGATTGTATTTCCCTTCTCTAATTCCTAGTTTAGACTTATCTGAATACCAACCACTAAACAACCTACCAATAGAGGACTTGGGGACTATCAGCCTCCAGGAACATGTTCTTTGCAATACAATTGCCCAAAGTCTCTTATTGATGTAACCAGGCACTGGTTATTACTGGTATTCCTACTTGGAATAACATAGCACAACTTTAGCACTTAAGGATGTTAAAATGGTGAAGCATCCTTATGGACAGAGAGCCAGAACAAGTCGTATGAAGGGGGTTTATTTAATCCCCTGTGTTTTTTACTTTTTCTTTGGCAGCGGGAAAAATAATTTCTAGCTTTTAAATGCCTGTAAAATTAGCTTATATTCTGGACTGTTGATATACTGTGCATCAGCCTGCTAGGTTGTTTTTTGGGGTTTTTTTTTAAGCCTGATAGAATTGCCCTAGTGTTGGCTCAGAGATCAAACACAAAAGGTATAACCCCCACTTCATGTTCCAAGACCTCACATGTTGAATCAGTTTTTCCTTTCAGTTTATAGAAGCTTTTGGAACACGACTCTCTGTGTATCTGTAATGCCGTACATGTTTCATGTTTACAGGGTAGACTAGGCAGAAACCAAATAATTCAGTTATTATTCAGACTAGAGAGTCACAGAATTGCAGAATCAATTAGGCTGGAAAGGAGCTCTGAGATCATCAAGTCCAGCCTAGCACTAAATGCCGTGTCCAGTCATTCCTTGAAAACCTTCAAGGACAGTGACTCCTCCACCTCCCTGGGTAGACATGATCTCTAACCACCCTTTCTGTAAAGAATTTCTTCCTAAAGAAAGATGGTCTTCGGGATCCATGATCTTTTGGACTAGTCTCTCAAGTAGATGAGCTTTAGTCTCTGGATTGCTTGGTAGACATAAGCACATGTATCATAGGCTTGCTCTTGTGCTTATTAAAATAAATGAAATTTAAATTTTTTTCTTTTGGTGAGAAACTCTGGTCTACTTCATTGTGATAATTATTCCTCTGACATCACATTAATTATTGGAACCAATGCTGAGGAAAGTGAAACAGTCATCAACAGGAAGTATTTAATTTACAAACCAGTGTACTGAATAATACTAATTTTAAAACACAAAGTAAAAGAGAATTATTAATATCTAATCAATTAAATTTGTATTAAAAAATAAACAGTCATACAAAGAATGCAAGAAAGAGACTAAACACTTTCTTGATAACATACCATTGTATTACTTCCATGACCATTGAACCACTGCTCCAGTTTTTCCTTTTTTTTAACTCCATCAATATGCCTGTATATTATGGTTTTCTTTCTGTTAGTGGCATCTCTTCCACTGATGTAAAAAAATGTTGAACACTGGCTGGTAAGTAACCCGATATCCCTAGGAAAGGGCTAAAAGTATTTTTCAAAAGCTCCCTTGGCTTAAGAGCAAATGGGAATAAAAGTTGCTGTTACTATTTAAACCTATCATGTAAAAATTGCTATTGCTATGAAATCCGCTATATTGCTAAACTAGCAAGCAACAATCTTTAAGTGTGCTTAATTTCTTTTTTTTTTTGATAATTTATGCTAGTGCATATTTCACAAGTATTTATGGAGAGACCTCATAATGACATTAAAAGATGTAAGATAATTATTATCCATATTTTCCATGTCAGAATGGAATTCTATTATAAAAATTCCAGTAAACACAAATTATCCCTTTCTATTTTTAAAGCAAATTAGAGTTTGGTATATTTAAGAAATGCAGTGCCTTTAAAATGTGAAGGGAGTAATTCATTATCATGCTTGTCGTGTTATCATTATTTTTCATGTTTTGGTAAGTACATTACTGAAAATGCTCAATAAAAAAAATGCAAACAAGATTACTAGTACTGCAAGCTGTTATATTTTGCTCTATTGCCATAGAAAGCTGCTGTGCCACTTTAATGTGGCTTGGTGGTTGTAAGGTACAGAATGGTTGTTGAAATGGATAGTTCCTTATATAAATGGCAGTGAAAACCAAATGTCTCTCCTTTACTCAGCTCTGGAACTATCCTGCAGAATTGCTTTAAATATTTGGATGGTTTTGTCAAGACTTAATGAATTCTGGCCATCATAAATCTCAGATGCCCTCCCTGAGTAAAACCTGAAATTATCAGAGTTTCATAGCTTAAGCTGCCCTTGCCATATGGCGAGTGCAAATGTTTCTAAAGCAGCAAATGTTCTGTCAAGAGTTCCCAGTGATGTTTTGATTGGATTGCTCTATTATCTGAACAAGTCTGCCAAAAGAAAGCACCTGCACAATGAAAAGTGTGCAGAACCTGCCAGTCTGTAGCAAGGGAAGGAAAGTGAAGCATGTAGTGACAAGTTACCTGTCATTAGAAGATATGCTGCTTAGGTTGTAATAGATTCTACAGCACACCTGATCTCACAAAATGTCTCTTGCTGAAGAAGAAAGGTGGGGAAATGTGTGTGTTTAAAAGAACTAACCTAGCCTCCAGTAAACTTCTGCCCCTGAAGGTGCCAAGTCACAGCTTAATATGCTGTAACAGCTCACAAAACAATGAACTCCTCTGTGGCTTCTTAGTCAGACCTTTCCAGAGAGGTTATCAAACAATAACTCCAGAGAGTTTAGATATGTTCCTTTTCCATATTCATTTTTGCTTCAGTTTTAAGATGCCAATGCTGTATGCAGATTTTTATTCTCTTGGACAGTCTGGCCTAGAGCGTATTATCCACTTGGTATAATTGATAGCTGAATATGCAAATGCATTAAAGAACTGACAGAAGTAAAATTATTTTTTCTCTTCTGAGAAGGCATATTTAATGAGATCTCTTTGCCATATACTCCACTTTTCTGGACTGTATATCATCTTTAAGTAGATGAAAATTATATTTTGAGCCAAAAAAACGTTTCACATGAGCATGTGACAACTATTATCTGTTATGTATGTAGGTTTACAGGTCATTACCATTTCTGTCACTGAGAAGGATATGTAGTTATACTGCACCTGTTGTTCTTAAGAAACAATAGAATTCAATCTTACCTAATAGCCAGAAGTATGTGAAGTGTTACCAGGACATGATCTCTGTGCAAGTCCCTTGACTAGGCCTTAGTATGATAAATTTTGCTGTGTCCTCTGTCATGGAACTGAGGGAAGAGAAGCAGTGCAGAGAGGGAACTGTAGATCAGATCAAGGGAACAGAAATAGACTCTGTCAGAAGTAAAAAAAAAAAGGCACCTGGATGGTGGGAATAGGGTGGGGGTTGGGACATTTTTCTTTTAGTAAGGTAAATTAGAGTTGAGTGGGAGTACAGTAAAAATCTGGGGCACGGGCGGGGCAGAGGTGGGAAATGGGGGAAGATAGATGGAATTAACAGTTTTATGAGGACCTTTTGGGATAGATTTTATTTTATCCCCACTGTAGAAATTGATCAATTCATCTGTTAATGGATTTTAAAATTCCAGTTTACGGTCAATAAAATTTAATTGCCCTTCCAGACATACCTTTGCATATTGTAGTTCTGAATTTTTCCCACAGTAAAGTTTCATCAAAAATAAAAGGGAGAACTGGAGTATAATAAAAGTCTCAGTATTGTCTGATCTTCTGCCTCTCATAGGGTCAATGCAGCTGTTACACAGACACGGCATCAAATGTCAGTTGTGCATTGTCCAAATTCTAACTGTGTAGATGTTTTGAAAGAATTATGTTCTAGACCATGCTGTTACAAACCTCATCAAACACGGCAGCAAACCTGGGACTTGTGAAGTTCTAGCCCTCAGTAAAGCATTCTGTTAAATAAGCTTGTTCAAAATTCCTGTAGAATGTGTCTTACTCTTTAAAATTCTAACTTGGAATAAAAGCAAATGTGAAAAAAAATTATATTGTCTTTGGAGATCTGTTTGATAGAGGCA
The DNA here is from genome assembly GCA_003676055.1 of Chloebia gouldiae. Classification (NCBI taxonomy): domain Eukaryota; kingdom Metazoa; phylum Chordata; class Aves; order Passeriformes; family Passeridae; genus Chloebia; species Chloebia gouldiae. The sequence goes on along the minus strand of QUSF01000013.1, from coordinate 633,457 downwards.
GAATGATCTCTGCTATCAGCATTTCTATAATTCATGGAGTGTTGAAGTGATATTCTCACTTTCCCTTTCCCAAAGTATGCTTTGGGTATTTAAAGAAAATCCATTTTGACTTTTCTTTATTCTACTCTGTGCATCCTTTCATAATTCACCTGAGTATGAAGTTGAGCATAATGCTGTTTTGCAAAACCGTTTTTTACCTTCTCTCACCTCACCATCAGTCCACATTTGCCTGATGGTTTTCTTCTTTTCTCTCTTAGTGTACTACTATCCAAACTGAATTGCAACCTAACATGGCCCTGATGCAAAGCTGTTTACTCTCACATCAGTGATGTATCCTGTGCAGTACAATTATTTTCCATAAGTTTTTCTGCACGTTTAAAAATGTATTTTTTCCTTCACGGATGCCAAGTATGATTTAGGGTTTTCAGAGTACTTAAGGCAGTAGAAATTAATATTATGTGGGTCTTAACCCTATTTAATATTGGAATTCATAACTTCTTTTTCATTACTGCCGTACTTAAAGTAGGACACTTTGTAAAACAAAAAGTCAGAAATAGGGGAAAAAGAGTTCTGTGATTACAATGCCTTGAATGCTGCAAATATGCAAGCAGATCTCTAGAGACTATCTCTGAAGACTACACAGAGTACTTCTTAGTTATCACTGCATAATTCAATACTAATGATATGAATGATGCGGATACAGTTGGTAGGAATACTTAATCCAAAAAAAGCCTACTAAGATGATCCCTTTTTCTGAAAGATCAATTTGAAAAGCAGCAAAGTTAACACTGATTGAAGGAAATGCATTATATTATCTTTTAAAATCTGCTGTCCTTCAAATTTCAGACATTTTCCAGAAGTTTTTCTTTGGTTGTGTGTGTTTGGGGGCAGTGGAGAGGATGTATGCACCATGATCTGGAAGGTACCTGCATTATAAGAAAGAAAATATCTCAGACAAGGTTAATTTATTTATTTATTTATATGGTAGTCTTGACATTTTCCAAGAAGCAATAGAAGCTAGTCACTGGGTTAATAAAACTGTTTTGTTTTAGTGTTTTTTTTTTTTATATATGCCCAGAGGTGAGAAATATCTTGTTTTGCTTATACACGGATATTAATTTTAATGACATGAAATTAATGCTGAAACCAGTCTAGATACAGAAGACTGTAACTCTTATAAGTCACTGCACTACAGGCATTCTTAATGTATGTTTTGAAGAGAAAAGCACTTGAAGCATGTAATTTTATAAATCAAAGGAAAAACTTCACTCACAAGTGCTGCTGGCAGATCCATAGAACTGGTACACCTGCATGACAAGCATTGTATCCTAGTAATGCCAAAATAAGGAAGAAGTCTGGGCACCTGTTGACTGGCCATTTTGTTGCTAGACTTAGACACATTCATCAACCAGCAGGTTTATATTGGATCCATTAAGTGTAAAAAAAATATTTTGGGATGTTTTTTTTCTAAAAACTGCAGGCAACTTGCTGTGCTTGTTTTTTGTGAAAACAATATTCAGAACAAGAAAAAGGTTATTTCATTCTCTGACGCTTTAATTCAATTATATCCTAAAACTCATTGTGTGCTTCAAAAATAAATTAACTCGAGATGTTATTCTGCTCTCCATCTGCTGCATTTCTTTAAATGTATTACTTCCACTCCTAGATCAGTTTAAGTGATTTTTTTTTCCTATCAAACCCATAGGCATATTTTCTTTTTTTTTTATTGCCTCTGTTCTAGAAATTGCCTCATAAACCATGTGACTCTCTAGTTTACTCTTTTTTTTCCCCTTGCATGAAAAGCGGCCAGTAAAATGCAGCTAATGGCTGTTTTATAGCTATGCTGCTGTAGACTTTATAACAGCATGCTTCATGGTTTCCATCTGTGTTTGTATCTCACTCGCAGAGGAGGATGTGTGATTGTAGAGCAAATGATCAGAGTACAGTTTCATTGTTGTCCCTTGATGCTGAGAGGCAAAAGAGGCTACTTGAGATAACCAGATCTTGGGTCATAATTCAGCTGGTTTCCTCACTCTTGGATGTTCCCTTCCAAAGCATTTCTGCTTTAGTTTAATTGGCTGAAAAAGCTGCTCAAGATTTCCACTGTAGTATTAGCCATACTGAATAAAACATGTAAAATGTCTTTATAGCACAGCATTTTTCCTGTCTGCTCTTCATAGTGTATGTACAGCTTTAAGATCAGTGAAGGAGTAGAATAAACTTGTGCACATTTCTCCTAAGTATTAAATGAATTTTGAATTAGGAGCATAACTAAATATTTAGGGTTAACTGATAAATCATAATTATATTTGGTTGATAGGAGCTTAAGGAAAAACATTAAGTTTCATTGGTTACCAAATGGGGACTGGTTAGAAAAACTGCAGCACTTTTCCTAAACAATTTCAATTCTCTAAGATATAATAACACTGTCCAACTTTGAAATCTTTTCATACTTTTATATTCAAATTATCATATGTGGAAGTAAACCATGCTTTCATTGGATTAAGGATAGCCTGTCTGAGACTTTGTCCCAGAGGCCAAAGAATTTGGTAACATTTCTTTAAATATATGATTTGAGGCTGAGCAAACCACTTATTCTTGCATTTATTTTTCTCTTTGTGAAATATATGTAGTACTTGTGTACTTTAAAGACTTTTTACTATGTGCAATTTGCATTTTTAAAATTGTTTGGCATCCTTAAATGAAGATTTATTAAGAAACACAGAAATTAACAAATATTCAAGATTAGATATATGTGCAGTTGAACAGATGTCTGTCTTGATACCTTTATGCTGCTCTAATACTGCCTTCATAGAGACAAAAATTGAACAGCTGTTGAGTTTTCAAATGAGTATAGTGAGATTGAGAATTCATATGTTGATAGCAATCCTAAAAACAAAAAAGACCAGTTTCATGCCACTGCTCCAGTATTTAGTACAACTAGTCTTAAGAAGTCCTATATGATTGGTTTGCCTGTGTTAGCTGAGGTTTTGAGCTTTGAATAAATAATTCAAGTTCTACCTCTTTCCCACTAAAGCCCATAATTTTTAGAAATGTGTTTCGTGTTTCTCACTGCTTGTTGTATATGGGGGGGCTGGTTTTGTCTAGGGTAGAATTTAGCTTCTTCACAGTAGCTGGTATGGGGCTGTATCCTGGATTTCTGTTGAGAATAGGGTTGATAACACAGGAATGCTTCCCCTATAGCTGAGCAGGTTTTGCCCAGAGCTAAGAGCTCTTCTGCCCCTCATTCCACCCCCACTACCAGCGAGGAGGCTGGAGGTGCACATGAAGAAGAGACAGAGGAGGCTGAGACAGTGACACAACTGAGCAAAGGGATATGCCATACCATATTGGTGTCATGCTTAGGGGAAGAAGGAAGGGAGGGGAGACATTTAGAGTGATGATGTTTGTCTTCCCAAGTCACCATAACAGGGGATGGAGCCTTGCTTTCCTAAAGATGGCTGAACACCTGCCTGCTGAACACCGTGGGAGGTGATGTTCCTTATTTTGCTTTGCTTGTGTGTGAAGGTTTTACCTTGCCTATTAAACTGTCTTTATCACAGTCCACTAAACTTTGCCTATTTCCTCCCCCATTCCACAAAGGGAGAATGAGTGAGAGCCCGTGTGAGGCTTAGCTGCTTGCTGGGGCTAACCTATGACAATGGCTTATGAGATTCAGAGGTTTCTAGATGAGTTACAAAGGAGACTGGGACACAAAGATTCTATCTGAAACACATACACTATTCAAGTTTTCTTTAGTCTGTGTCTGCATTTTCTAAACCAGAGTGAGAACACTCTAAAGGGCTGAAATCTAATCTGATTTGAATCACCTCTCTTTCTGCACAAGACTGTATATCCTAAGGGGTGATTCACCATTTTTCTTTGTATCAATGAGACCAATTTTTCTGAGGAAGGCAGATGCTATTGTCCTGTTCTCTTCCCACTTTGCCTGGGATGTTCTCTATCTCCCTGGTACTTAATGAATCCCAAAGCATCCTCCCCAAAAGAGAAAATATTAGAAATTTTCAATCTTCTTTTGGGAAAGAAGGTTCCTTGTTCAAACAGAAAGTGAACTTACAGGAAGCAGTGGGTTTCTTGTTTGTTTGTTTAATTTACTTTTTTCAACACTTACTTTTCCCAAGGGAAATGACTTCCAGCCCAGCAGATGAATACTGCAGATAAGCAATGGAGGCATTAAGAAACTACTCATACTCAGCTTAGATTCTCATTTCCAAAAAGCCACATATTTTGTTATTAAACCTTTGTAATCATTGAGCTACTGTGTATGAGGAGGTGGTAAGAAACCAATAGATGTTAGCTGTCAGTGAGATGTAAGTAAGAATACAGTAACATAGAAAAAAACCCTTCATCTTCAGTGACCAAGTGATTTGGTCCTCTGAAATATTAACCTAAGTATAATGGTGACCTTTAAAATAGTTTTATTTTATTCTAATCTATTTTCTAAGACTATATTTTTGAGTTTAGTGATGTATTTGTTGTTTCTAATTTTCATAAAATGTAAAAATGGATACATAAACCACTTTTTTCTTGATTTACTACACAGGCCAGTAACTCAAGTAACTAAGGTAGTTGAGCCAAGGTATTTTAAAAGGCATTTCACTCTGTTTAGACTAACATCTGCCCTCTTCAAGGATTATACTTCAAATAAAGTCCTAAGTATGTGACTTTTGCAGGTGGTAACCACAAGTAGTTTCCCCTTTTTGAGCTTGAGGAATAACTCTTCTCATATCTATCTCTGCTTAATAACTGCTTCCAAAGTCTTCTCAAACACAACCTCTGAAAATGAGAATATTTCCTTTCCAAAGCTTTACTGCCAAAAATATGATAATTCCCAGTATGTGTAAGAGTAGATCACTTTTTTCTCAAATTAGGTGGATGTGAAATACTTAGTAGTTAAAAGTTCTGTAAGTGAATAAGTAAACCATAAATGTTATTAAATTATTGCATTTTGCTAGGAAAATAACAGCATTTCTAGATGTACTTTTGATACTGTGAAAACTAGGAATAGCTGTATAGGAATACAAAATTACTTCAGTTAACTGCTTCATATTCCATTACAACACATGGAAAATACTAGTTTATTAAATTATGCTAGTTATAGGTTTTCACAAATTGCAACATTCAATGACAGAAATTAATAATGAGAAGCTATAGAAAAGTGTAGCTAGTAAAATAGTTTTACACTGCCAGAAATAAATGAGGACTGAAATACAGTAAATTCTTATAGAATTATTATTGAGGAAAACATGCAAATCTGCAGGTGAGTCAGCTGATCTGGGGAAAGCAATGTGGATGAGAATTTTTAAACTGTATGATCTCATATGATTTTTACCCAGTCTTGTCAGTTGTTTCTAGCCAGGAGATCTCACAGTATTATACCAAGAGGTCAGTGGTCTTTTTTTATGTGTGTGTTGGGAAAACTAAGGTACAAAGAATAATAATTGGATGTTCTGGGTACTCACCATGCCACAGTGGAATGTTGACCATAGTAGAGTGGTACAACTTGTATTTCATGAGTCCCTTCTCTTCACTGAGTGGAAGGAAATACTTGCTATGCTACAATTTAAGAACTCAATTCATGCTGTTGAATAAACTTACTGATTCTACCAAAATTCAGAAATACTTCACATTAGTAGAGGCTGAGTTTCATGCAGTCAAACTACATGTCAGTAATTACATGATTTGCATTAACTTATCTCCAATTATCCTTGATATTCATTGATCTATTTATACACGTATAAAAACTATTATGAGAAGTTACTATTAGGTCATTAAGGCAAAAACTTTCCATCTCCGGCTTGACATTTAAAAGCCAGAGTTAGGAATTTAATGGCTCAGTATGATAGATTTGTATCCCATGAAAAGCTCTGGTATCTGTGATGAGAAACCATGCAGGACCTTATTAGTGGGTTTTTTTAATACTCTCCTGATGTCTCATAATAATTAGGAAGCAGGTGGAAAGCCAATTTTCACTCCATGTGCTTTTGGACCAGGTAGAAAACCAATTAATCTGATTCTAATAGAATGTAATGGGGAAAGTAAAATTCTAAGTGATGGGGCTAATCCAGACTTTCTGCGGAACTAAAGAATTATGGAGAATGTCTTGCAATTTCCCTATGCTTCTATCTCTAGTTGAACATAACAGCAAATTGTCTTGAAACAAAGTAAAAATACTGGAAGATTGAGCACCCATCCAGTTTCCAGTGTTCAGTCCTAAATTATACAAAGAATCTGTGAAGGAGAATGAAAAACATCCTGTGCCCAAATCACCATCTCCAAGCAGCTGTCTGATGAAATTCAGATATAGGAAGTGGACAACATCTTGCTACAGTGAATTGAGAGCCACAGGAAGGAGTTTTAGAGATGTAAAAGGAAGGAAAGGGTGAATCAGTCCTAATTACTGAGATATCTTCTAGATGTCACCTCTCATAGGCACTTCCACTGGACTAGTGGGGGGAAAAATGCAGTGGCTGAGGAGCAACAAAACTGATGGAGCAACCACCATCAGCTGTGGCAATTAAACTGTGGAAATGACATTTTCCATCAAAAGTTATATGTAACTGGGATAGTACATTAGAGCAATTAACTTTTTCTTTTTCATAAAACAAGATCAAGAATGTCTCATAGACCATTTTTCCTACATGAGTACACCAATATGATATTTTTGAAGTATTGTATGCCCTCTTTCTCTATCCCCCAGAAAGTAAATTTGCATTCTCACACAATCAACATGGAAAAATACAAGCATCTTACTCTAAACAGACAAGAAACGTTGCAATAATCTTGCAAAGGAGAATTTTTTCATCCAGAGAATGAAATTCTTAGTAGCAGAGGTGATCAGAAAATCCCATGTTTATGAATCTTTAAGCAGCTGAAACCAATGGGATTAACACAGTGATTTAACAGAGGATGAGAAGAGAGAACACAGGCAAAGAACTTTTCAAATCCTGGCAAACAGAATAATAAAGAGACAGTAATTCGTTGGTTGAGGAAATTGTATTGTGAAGAAATGATTTTCAAAGCTATCTGAATGGAAAACTTGTCCAACAAAATATCATTTCTCTAGTGCCAGTCTTAAGACTGCTTAAATGGACTATTTTCCATTAACAGAGCTTATCGTTATTGTAACAGTAAAATAAACTTTAATTGTTGGCAGATATAGGAATTTTAGAAATCTCTTGTGTAGCCCTGTATTTCCGAATAGTGCACTGTTTTTCTTGGAAGTTGCACCATTTTCTGTACTGTAGGAATTACTAAGTCCCCTTATGGATGTTGAAGTTTTTAGTCTTTCTCTGCATAGTTTTGTGACCAAACCTCCCACACAACAGCAGATCTTGTCACAACCAAAGGAAAAGAGCAAGTGAAGTCCATATATCAAGAGGCATTTTGGGTTGCATCTGTGTGTAACACCTCCGTTTGAAATTTCAATCCTCCATTGATGTTTTTTCCATCTCTAAATGAAAATTTTGTTGGTTTTGTCACTGAGGAAAATTTTAGTTACTTTTCATGTGATTTTGTGTTTTATTGTAGCACTTTAAATACAAAGGTCACACAGTAATTCTCTAGACAAATCCCATACAAAGCCATCATAATGACCATGGGTATGGCAGGAATGCCCACCCCACAAAGCAATAAATTCAAGCCTACTGAAAGATATTAATGTTAAATCAAAACCCCTTTGCAGCAGGAGTTGCCAAAATGTCTGACATGCTCATTGTCAGTATCATCATTTTGAACAAAATCAAACAACACAGCATTTTAAACTCCATTTAGAGTTGTCTATAAAAGTTTTTTGACAAGTTTTCTTCTCAATAAAAGGAAAAGCACGACAGAATTAAACAGATATTCCTGTTAACATATGCAAATGCAAATGGGCAGCATTAATGGTGTTTGTTTTCTTAAGAAAAAGATAACTGAATATTTACTGGCTGTGGAACTGAGTATGTGACAAAGCAAATAATCACAGAGTTACTGAAAGAGGAGTTATTGTAGGGTGTCCATCACTAAGCAAAAAAAAAAAATGCCTGTAGGAAATGTATTTTTTTTTCCTCTAAGGCCTTTGTATAGAAAAGGATAACCACATATCTATGTGCATATATATGGATAAATATATCTCATTTTCTATGACTAGAAACACGTATGAAAATTGCAGTTTAAATAATTTCAGTTATTCTTAATTAAAACAGCTCTTCTGATTTCAAGAGCATCTTCAAACAAACACTTGGTAAGATAAAATTTATTTCTATGTATTTTCTTCCAATGCCATGCATTGTATATCATTACATTTACTAGTGTCAAAATTAATGAAAGCTGGGAAGTAGGATGTTAAAGAACATACACAATGAAAAAAGTGTTTAAAATTGAAAAATGTATTTATTTATTTAATTTATATACTAAAGATACAGACTTGGGTACCAATTTCTTTGGTTTTAAAGGAGAGCAACCTTTGGTTTTTCATAATGACATACACTGGGAATTAGATTTTGATCTCTGTTCCATACCTTTGTTCCCTAATGTCACAAACTACAGTATAATCTAGGTAAAATTTGCTTTGAAGAATGTATTTATCTTTTTTCAGTTTGTTTTGCTTGTTTAAATTTTAGAAAAATATATTCTACTGGTTGCCTTTTATTTTACAGTGGCACAATTCTCACACTAATGCTCTGGTCTCGGTGGAGGCTTTTAGACGCTATTGGAATACAGATTATTTTTTTTCCTTGAAATTTATTCCATCATTTTTGAGAAAAGCATTTTGAGAGAAATTTAGGTCTCTCCCTAGAAGAATAACTATGGAGGTGCCTGTAAAATAAAAGTGAGTATATAATGGACTTAACTTGCTAATAGAAATACCTGAATTTAATTAGTGCTTGGGTGTTCATCACCTGAGAATGCCAGAAACTGGCATTCTATCCTCAAACCACAAGACTTAGTGGGGTCACACTGCAGCTTATTTGACAGCAGCAGAAGCGTAATTCACTAAAACCTAATTCTAAATTATTAACTAGTTTGTCAACCTTATGGCAGATCTAACATCAAAAGTGTTCTCTTTTATAACACCAAGCAGTGCAGGTTGAGTAGATTATAGTTATCAGCTAAACTGCATCCACAGCTATTCTGTTTTACCAAAATAACATTAAAGTAGCTGAAGTGCATTCTCAAATATTTCTCTACCTCTTTACTGCCAGTCCCTCATTTTTCTTCCACAGCCACACTATCTCATTGTGTGTTCCTTTTCAATACCATTAACATACACATTGCTATATCTATCCTTTTCCTCTAGCTCATCTGTTCTTATTTAACACTCTGACAGCAGTCTTGGGAAAGAAAGAAGAAAACACATTTTGAAGTTGCCCTCCTAAGGACTGGGAAGAGCTAAAGGTCTTTAATGGCTGCAGATATGCACTGGTGTGCTGGGAGGTGCTCCGTGCTGGCCTGGATATGTTAGGGAGATGAGCAAATGAAATTATTGTTCTGGAACTCAAATATGTTCAAGCAATGAGCCAGGTGACAATATGATGTAATGTGGGAGTGAAGCAGCCAAACCTTATTTCTTTCTATATATACATTGTCACATGCACAGGTTACATGTAAGCATACTTGGCAGTGCTTCTTAGACTACTTGGGAGGAAAAACAAAGTGCTCAGTCGAGTTGAATGCAGTGGAGAATTATTGAAAATAAATAGTTTTACTAATACTGTCATATTGGGCTGATAGATATTTGTAATTTATCTATCTTTAGAGAATTACATTAAATTTTTTTTCCAAGAACTGTCAAAGTTTCTTTCTGAAGTGACTGCTGCATCTCATTGCTTTTTACAGCACTGAAACAAACTGTCACCTTCCAAAAATCCTGTCGCTTTTTTTTTATTATTATTATTATTATTATTATGCTTTTCCTCCTGTGGAATAAAAGCTAGGAGATGTTTGAGCATCTTACACTGCTAGAAATCACAGTTACATTGATAAGAGTGTCAGGTAGAAGCCATTTTGCAGCTGGATAGTCCTTTATGGAATTTCCATTATAGAAAACACAAATCTCTAGTGTTGAACCTCCAAAACACAAGAGAGAACAAGCTATTAATAAATAAAAAAAAATTAAAAAGTTTGTGCACATATTGTGCATTAAAATTGAGCTGAGGCCTGAGTACCACCAGTAATGTTACTACTCATGATAGTTGTGACAACATAGCAGTTTTTTGTTCCTTCTGCTGAGACATTCGCCTTAGATGCTTTCATTATTTGCATTCCTGATGTGACAGACATCCCCACTGTTTCAAGCTGAGAAACTTAACTTTTCAGGATGATGGTAGACAAGCTTTTGCAAAGTGGGTATAACCTGCAGGAAGTGGTACCCCAAGGCCTACCACAGTAGAAGAAACAAATTCTAAATATGTCATGACCCATCACTCACTGTGTGTTAGTAGTGAAACGGTCTGGATCATCTCCTACAGGCATGTTTCTGTTGTTTAGAAGCTGCTGATCAGGGAGACAACACCCACTGGTGGGATGGGGCAGTGGTCTGCACCTGACATGGCAGTTATCATTTAGGAAATATAAAGTGCACATATGTGGATGTCTCCCTGAAGGTGCCTTGTTCTTGCTACAGAGCACAAGGTCACTTTCCTATAGTTAGTGCACTGATAAAGAGGTTGCCATCAGCAGCCTTTTAATATTTGTACTCTTTCTAAAATAACAAAATAGAACTGTCTGAATCCCACCTTCCATCTCATAGATGGGATCCATTTCCAGATCCCACACTATCAGTAGCACAAACTAGGAGACTGACAAAGCAATCTCTGTTGGTCTGCCCTGAAATGACAGAATATATTTTAAAGTGTTAATAGAAAAAAATAGAAGTGCCTTTTCCTCATAACATTTCTCATAATCTTGTGTATAAAGTGCTGAATGTAGTGTTTTGTATTCTTGTAAGGTGAAGTGCTGCTGCACCAGGATGAGGATTCGACTCCAGGTCATGGAACACTGGTGTAATTGTTGCACACCAGAGGAGCACAGCCTTGTGACCCTCAGCACCTGATAGAGCAGGTGCATTTGGTTAAGCTCAGAAACTCAGGGAAACTCATGGAGATGTGAGTCAACACATGGGTTGAAGATATGTGAAATAAGAAAAGTTTAAATAAATAAAAGGAAGACAGCAAAGATTCACAAGACAATTATCAGACTATCACAGTAGTGCTTCACCTAACTCCTTAATCCTAGCCTTTTATGTGAATTAGCTAACAAAAGATTGCTTTCTATGACTTAGATGGTGTTTACTGTTTTCAAAATTTAGGAGTTTCATCTTCCTCAGAAGAGACCCTTAGCATTTTCAGAAACATCAATGCCAGAGATCAAGACAAATTTTTTATAGTCAATAAATAGTAAATTATGGGGAAATAATTTAAAATTTAAATAAATTTTTAGTGATAATTGTGATTCTATTTATTGTTTCAGACAAGCATGTCCTTTCCTCCTCCAGCCTCAGTTTCCTCTATGGCTTGAATTTTAGTTTCACATCTTCTATAAACTTTATTGACCTCTTAACTCCGCCATTCACTTTTTATTTTAAACGTCCATTTTCCCTTCACATTCCTCAATATCCACATATTTAGTGTTAAACTTCTAGTTGTTAATTTTAAATAAGCAGGTGCACTTGGTTGAAAGATAAAAAAATCATAGTCAGAAAACAGAATTTTTAAATTTTTAGATTTATGAAGCTGGAGTCAGCCAGCTGGTAAGTCCTATGACATTATTCCCTCAAAAGCCACACTCTATTTTAACTTTGTTTCATAATGTTTTTCAGAGGTGAAAACTTTTTCCACAGAATTGTTTGTTTTTGTTTTCTCGGGGAAATTTTTGCTTTTCTCCTGTTTGAACCCAAGGGATGCTGACCAGGCAGGATTGCTGCTGGGCATGCATTCTGCTGCCAGCCCTTGTGTGACTATGGGACAGAGTGTGCCTGTGCTCTGGTGCGTGCCCACAGCTCCAAGCTGGCCACCTTGTGCCACAAGGAGATCTCCTTGGAAAAGCTCTCATCCAGGCTTTTGCAGGGCAGTGGAAGATATGCAACAGCTGGAAATTACCTATGGAAATTAATAATTTTCTAATTATCTTCTGTCTTAGAACAGATTTATTATCTTCTTGTGTTCAGTTTCATGTGTCACTGCTCCAATACTGTGAACAATTTAGGATTTTTAGGACAAACACATGCGAATGCCCAAAAAAAGAGGTAAATTAAACTCTAATTCTATAAATTCAGTGTTGTTCTTTCAGCCTGAATTTTTTCTAATCCAGTTGAAGTGAGAGAAAAAAATTAGACTATATCATATTTTGCCTTCAGAAATTCCCTCATTTTCATGGGATTAGCAGGTCAGTCCCTGTATGTGGCTTGCTTATTCTCCCATGTTATTAGACAATTCAATGCTGCAATATCATAGCAGAAGCAATTTGCACGCTACATTTGAATTTTAAAATAAGTAGTTTTTGAATATTATCAGTGTTCCAGGAAGGAGGATGTTTAGAACTGTTTCATAGATAAGGGAAATGGATGACCTTATTAAAGTATTTGGCTCTCAGGTTTAAAATGTTACAGAAATGACCTATACTGTGTTTTACTGCAAAAGTGAATATTTGGGGAAAATAAAAGTAGATCAAAAGAAGGAACTTAAAAATGAAACCCTTTTGAAGGTCTGCTGCATTTGCTGGTAGCATGAACTGTTTTGCTTGCACATGCATATTTATCATTTTCTTCTCCAGAAACTCAACACAAAGCAGAAAATTTCTTTTTATCTAATATCAGTGAAAGTGATAACCCTTACTGATATCACTCTGCTTTCTAAATGCAGTGTTTCTTCCCTGTCCTTTTCTGAGAGAACTGCTTATAACCAATATATGAATACAGAGTAACACTGATGTTTTTCTTTTCTCTGTAAGTATGCTTCTGTGTATATGCAAACACAGACACATTATAAATACAAACACATTATCCATATATATAGTCTATACAAATGCAGAAAACGCAAGGTGAGATCAATTTGTAAGGGGTTTTTTTTGACATTTGCAAATCCTATAAGCTATATTACCTAGCATAATGTTCTCAGCAGATTCCATGAAGAGATTCACACAATTTATGTAGTGTTTTGCATGCAGGAACTCTATAAAATTATGTAGGCATCTGTTCCTGCAGATGCTTTTGGAGACATGTTGAGCTCTTAGATGGAATGCAGTTACAGTATACACATTCCAAAAATTATGAATGTGTTGAATCTTCTCCAGATAAGAACTAAAAATTGATGTTTCATTTGTTTTCTAAGACCCACATGTATATATGTGTGTGTGTGTATGCACACATAGAATATACAATTAGTCACTGTTCAGTGACTGCTGGTTTTGAGACAACAAGCTAACACCCTTTTCATTGCTGTCTTACTAAATACTGGGCTGCTGACTTTTCCTTCTTGCATGAATAAAAATAGAACATAAAAAGAATTAAAATATCTGCCTGTTTTTCTAGCTCCAGGTAGCTAGGAGCCTATCAAATACCAAGTATTTTTGAAGCAACAAAGATACTGAATTTCTGCTGCTTTTTTCAGTCCTCACAACAAGGTTTGTTTTCAGGCAGATGGGAAAGACACATTCTTTTTCCCAAAATCATTAATACTGTTGAAAATACAATCAGAATTTTCAACTACAGATTAGCTACTGTGATTTTGGAACATTTTGTAATGTATAGTTGATGATATATCCCACTTGTAAAATTACAATCCAATTCTATTTCAGATTACAAACATGGAAATAAAGTTAGGCATTGATTTGATGTGTAGAAATATTGTGCAGCTTATTAAAAATAATAAATCCAAAGAATTGGAAAAAATACAGGAGAAAAGAATACTGAAAGGCATGAAGTTGAAATTAGATAGTGTGTTGACAGGAGATTTTAATATTATGTATCTCAGAAGAAGGCAACTGTGATTTTTAGCTGCTGTCACCAATGCCATGAATTGGAGAAGAAATTAATTTATTTTAAGCCTCAAAACTTCTGCTGCAAGTGCATTGTTGCCATATTTTTTTAGAGTATCTCACCAGAATGCAATTCATAAGATTAAGGTTCAGAAAAGAGCAATGAAAGTTATTGGGAAGAAGAAAGAAAAATATCTGGAAAGAGAAAAACTAGAAACATGCAACATGGAGAAGTGTTTGACTTAATTTTAACAAGCTCATACATATATTAATTACCTGATTTATGATATAACAATATAATTAGCAGATGTAATTTAAATATTCAGATGTTTTAGCAGTTGAGAAATTGTTTCATGTAATATATCTTTTAGCATAGGAATGTGTGTGTGGGGGGGTTTATAGTTCCATTTTTTCCTACAGGAATTGTGACTTCATGGAAAGAACAATGTTCTAAGAGGTATTTGAAGCTTAATTTAATTTTATGCCATCATTCATTTTCTATTGCCATGTCATATTTTACTTCATATCTTCTCTATAGTGAACTGCCTATGAAATAACAGGTGGACTTTTCTTTGCAAGCCATTTTTCATCTTGAAAATTCCTTTCCAGGAGAGAGATGAAAAATTGTCTCCATTTGACAGGTGGAGAAATGGCAAAAGAAAAAGTAAAACTTGCTCAAAACATCCAGTGATTTTGACTCTTAATCTAAAATGACAAAAGCTTAATTTTTTTTTCAAATAATTTACCATTTGAATAATATTTAGTAATTTTGAGCCACTTTTGTGATATTCACAGGTACTCACTAAGCTTTGTCAATAAATTCTGTATTTTGGTCATTTGAATGAAAGGCAACATCAAAATGATGGTCATTTATGAAGGGCAGTACTGGAAGAAAAGGTTGTTAACCACTGCACAAAAATTTTGCATGAAAAGACAGCACCTACTTCCATGGGGTGAAGTGCAGCTGCTCATGGCTGTAATGCATTTTCTCTGTTTTGAAAGGGGCTTGTTTTCTGCATCTTTCCACTGTAAATAAATACCTCAGTGTTCAGTCATTGGTTTGTTCCTTGAAGGTGCCCAGTTCCATGTATAGAGCAAGAAAAATCTGCAGAGAATTGATTATTGAATCCTAAGAAAAATGCCCATTAGATTTGGACAGGCAAATTTAATTCCAATCTTCTAAAATTTTGTGATCCTTGGGTTTGTGGATCTTTTTCATACATGTTCTAAATATAGTCAGGAAAATTATGCATTTCAAAACTTAGACCACTATTAGAACTGTGAAATATTTCTGAGATTGACAGATAGGTGACCTGAATGGTGGGCAGTACTGATGCTCACAGATCACAATTTTTATCTTGGGGTCAGATCTTTTTGTGTTTGGGAGTACTATTAACTGTAGTTTGTTTACACCACCTCTTACACTCATTTTTGCAAGAAGGTAGGAGTCCACAGAGAGGCTGGGAGGGCAGGACCTCAGCTGCACCAGCAAGCAGGCAGGTACAGTTCTCCAGAGGAATGAAAAAGGGTATGTTCCTGACAGACTGACAACCATGAGTTAAAATTCAAACTAGTACAGCACCAGCAAAGCAGCTGTGAATAAGCAAAAGAACAATTAAAAGGGTAAATAGCATTTCTTTATTGCAATTATGAAAATAATTTTTTTTTGCTACTTTAAAAATTAATATTAAAGTATTATATGAGGAGGTGAATAGCTACCATGGAAAGTTTCAGTCTTCATATATGAATTATAAGAATTATAAGAATCTGAATTATACGAATCTGAAAATGGATCCAAGTATTGGAAAATGATTTGCAGGATTAAGTACAAGCAAGCTATTATTTATGAGTTGAGCAATGATCCAGAGGTAGATTCTGCAGAAGAAGTTGAACTTTAAAAATTAAAGAGGATGATATATCTACTCCTTGTCAAGCAAAGGAAGAATCATCATAAAATTATTTGGGTTGGAAGTGACCTTAAAAATCATGTTTTAATCCCCGTGCCATGAGTAGAGACACCTTCCAATAGACCAGGTTGTTCAAATCCCCTTTGAACACTTCCAGGGATGAAGTACCTGGATTTTCTTTGGGCAATCTGCTCCAGTACCTCATCACCCTCACAGCAAAGAATTTCTTCCTAATAATTTAGTTTAAACCCATTCTCTTTCAGTTTTCTCCCTATGCTATCACTACATGCACTTGTATATTTTGTAGAAAGGTCTGTTTTATATCAAGGTATGTGTTGAGATTCAGTTACTGAGAGGTGCGAGAGACAGAAAGAATAAAAAAGAGAGACGATAAAGAGATCAAGTACAAGATAGTCAACTTGATGGTCTCTCCACATAAATTCTGTATTCTTTGTGTCCAATATGAGTGACATGTTCTTCTCCCTCAGTTTTGCTAACATCCCCCTAGGAGGGGAGGTTAACACCTGGACAACAAATGTTGTCCACCACCTTTATCTTATCCTAACTTCTCTCTGTGATGCCTTACACTCAAAGTTCTGGGTATCCATGCAGGCATATTTGGGGGTGCTTTGGTGTTCATTGGTCACAGATGTCATCTGTCCCATAACTTTGTTTGACCAGTGTTATGTGTATGAGCAGTTACTTTACACAGTTTGCCACAGTGGGAATTTCTGTCCAGATGTGTTAACCAGGCTGAGCTCACCTCACCTCTGTCAGGCCTGGGGCTCACACCATCCTGTTGCTCCATTCTGTTCTTATCTCATGGCAAAGCCCTTCTGTGGCCTGAAGAGTGTTTGACACAGGCACCTATATTGTTTAACTCCTTATAAGACAATGTTTTCACCTTAGGAGTGAGTCTGTCACACAATTCTCATGATTCTTTTGTAATAAACCAGTAACATGTAAGGCCTTACAAAGAGTACACAGAGAAATTCAGCATTGTTCAGTTTTGCCTTTGATAGATTTCTAACACTTTGAGATCTATTATTGTTCTAAGTGACATAAGGAGTATATTGCTGAATCTGGGGCATGGCATATAGACTGGCTCTCCAGTTCTATATGCATCTGGAATTGCTTTGGGAATGGTTGTTGTACTCATATTCATGATACATCAGAAAAAGTGTTTTATACACTAATACTGATATTTGTCCAAATTTCTTCCTAGCACACCTTGAATGACTAACTTAGTACTTATCAGAAACATTCCAATTCTCTTGACTTCTGTTTTCTAATGCAAAACTTGTTTATTATGAACAAAGGGCTTCATTGTTGCCTACTTTTAATAGAAGTCTAGAGGAACTTGAAGGCATAAAGGAAATAACAGGCAGAATTCTCTTCTGAGTTGTGTCAATATAAACATGTTTCAGAAGTCCTATGATAGTTTAAGCATTGCAAATTTTTTTAACAGTGTCACAGCATGTCACTGAAACCTAATTGTGTATACTGTATTCCCACATCTGCAATTATCTCATCTCACTAGCATGAAACCTCATTAATATAGAATATCTCATGCTGTTGTGTTCTGAACAGCAAGCAGTGAGGGAGAGATTGCAGACAAGACCCTGAAGCCTTGAAGTTTGGTTCATTCATGGCAGTTTGTCAATTTCTCACCTAAAGGTTTTGTTCTGTTCATAGTGTGAGGTTATGACTGTCAAGAGAATTTCTATAAAATGAAATTTTACTTTCTTCTATGTGTCTCTGGAGCTGAAGAAAGATCAAGCCTGGCATATTTATAGCTCTACATAAGAATGTCTTTGGCCATCACTGTCAGCATATGTAAAACTTGCATGAAACAGCATGAAAAGACTGTTAAAAAATAAAGAAGTAGGCATACGATAGACACAGCAACCAGCAAAACCCCTTAGTGCACAGAACTACTCAGTGGTTTTCATTATGCCTCTCTTAAAAATTCTGAGTTTATTTTGAACCAAGATGTCCATCCTATTTACAAGCATTCATTGCATGGCAAGTTGGATTTTTTAAAATACTTTGGTAATCAACAAAAGTTTTGAAATTTTGTACCCATCAGTGCTCAAATATAATTATCATTTCACAAGGCTTACTCTTTGATTTGGTAAGAATTTTTGTGAATTGATAAAAATACATAATCTTTGGCCCAGAGACCATATTTTGCTTGCATAAACTAATATTACTTGTCTATATGTGCCTGAAATAATCTCATCAGTTTTGCACTAAATGGTCAGTGATCACAAATTCAAAAACATTGTTCTCCAGCAATGCAGCATTGCATGCACGCATTTGTGCAATAGAACAGTATTCACTGGCTTCTTGTTTCTCCCACACAGAGTAATGTCAATCCTCCTAAAGCAGAGTTGTTTTATTTCATCTGTTAATCATAGCATTTGTCTTCTGAATTTTGGTATAATTTGATGATAATTGAAATCACCATGTTATGTTTTTCTTCCCCAAATTAAACTGACAGTCTAGGGAGAATGATTGCAATGAATTTTCTCTTAAAATTTATCAAGGAGGGATGGGTAACATAATGCTTGACTATGTGACTGCAAGATATTTCCTTGTTTTTCACCTGTCAATTTTCCATGAAATTGAATTAAGATATTTCTTATAACTAGCAAAATTGTAGTGATATTACACTGACTTTTATTGCCTAGAAGTAATGCATTAGATCTTTATCTGATTAGAGCAATGGCCACCTTATTGATCACTTCAGTACTATCCTTCTGTGGGAGCTGTGTAAAAATCACACAAAAAAAAAAGTTTAAAGAAATAACCTATTAGCTGTGGAAATTATTAGTATGCTGGCCACTGCCTGGCAGAGTCAGACTATGCCCAAGTTAGTAAGGCTTCCTTTTCTTCAGGCTTGTTCTCCTTTGTACTGTCAGAAAGTTCAAATAAGATACTTTTCACCAGATTCTTCAGAAACTCTGTCTTCTGTAAATTTGAATTGCCCTTTTGTTTACATATAAAAGCATCTGACAGGCATAATAGAGATGCAACTCACAGTGTCACTTTTGATTATTTAAGATTTAAATTGACTTGTTCAAATATACTGCAAATAGTTGTGGATACCATTAGAAATTTCTCTTACCATTTTAGAAGCTTCAGTGTAGTGTATTCCTTTATCTTTTCAAGTTAAGCTTCATAATTTTATTTTTAAATAACCCTTTCTATAATAGCATTTGTACATAATCATTCAGGTGCATATAGAAAAACATTCCTAACTACTGCTGTTCTCAGAATCTTGACTTTCAGGAGGCTTACATGACAAGTAAACACTGCAAAAGAAAATTATTTTGGGAGGAATCAAAGGAGAATACTTAAATAGATGTTCTGCAATCCTTGCAGTTAGTGAGTCAGACTAGAAGCCATATTTCAGAGAAAGGGAGCATGGGTCAGAGGATGTTGAGCTGTCACTAATGGGCATAAATATTCACAAAAATAGTGCTTTATTTTTAAACTTAGAAACAAAATAACAGGTTTGTCCTTAATACTTTTTCAGAAATGCCCACTTTAGAACTCACAGAATTACTAAGATGAAAACTGCTGATGAAACAAAAGGATTTATTTTTTTGTACTTGAAGGAAAAACAACATAAACTATAGCAATTAATCAAATTCATTCCACAAACTATGTATCACATAGCCCAATTCCAAATGTAATACTTCCAGCTAGTGCCCTAAAAATTTAATAATATTTGTATAAGCTTGTCCTCTTTCCAAAGTAAACTAAACCAGAAATTTTAAAAGTATGTAATGGATGGTAATTATTCTTTTGCTAGATGGAGTTTACTAAAAAACAAACAAGCAAATAAACAAAACCCCTTAAAATTTAAGTAGATATGTCAGATGAAAAGTAAGATAGCAGTGTCACAGCAGATACTGCAATTATTTTCTCAGCATGGTTTTTATTTACATTTATTTGAAGATGAAAATGTTAAGGTAGGGAACACAACACAAGAATAGGACAGTGAAGCAGCAGCATTAGAAGTGAGAAGAAAGAGAGTCTGTAAACAGCCACAGAATTGTGGGCTTTTAGATCTATTTATTTTAATAAGCTCTTCCTATATTTTATAAAAACACGTGTTTCCTGCTTCAGCAGAATTTTTATCTTCTAATATGCATCTGGAGGTCTTATGGTTTCCCTCAAAACCCTTTGGGTATTCAAATAGGGCTAGTCAACAGTTTGGTCCTTCCTTTAGCAACTCTCAGTATAGCAGTAAATTTAAGAATTTGCCGATTCCTTTTCAATACAATGAGTTTTCTTTACCTATCTTTATCTGTAAACTATTTTGTGATACCCTGAGAGAAGCCCATAGGTCATACTTCTCATTCCTACTTTTGTCAATATTCATCATTGTACTGATTGTACAATCAGTAATTGATCAGCTGCTTTCCTACAGCAACACAAAGTAAATGACACAAAACCAGCTCAAGAACATCTGTGTTATTCATGGCTCCCTCAGTCACCTGCTTTTATTGTGACATCTCAGCAGTGTCTTTATTTATGCAGTTTTTCATGCTGCTGCCATGGACCTTTGGCCCAAAGCTATGCTATAAGTCACTGGTGTCCATTTTGCACAATCCATTTTACTAAGTGGATACATTACGTCCTGGGAGAAATGCATTTCAGCAATGAGTAACAAGGCAGAATCTTAAAGGAAACAAAATCTTTTTCCTGTTTTATTGTAAACAGTAGTTGTCAGACTTGTGCATCAATTATTACTGATCTCATTCTGGTGCTTTTATAGCAGGTGTTACCTTGCTGCATGAATGGTCTGAAATGAGATGAAGAAGGAGTATTACCAGCATAGAAGAGGCATACCAACACTCCTTTTAGTAGGACTATGTGTTGCTCTGGAAGAGGAAGGTTATTCCCACAGTGCTTAAAGATTATTCTAAGCATTATTTCTTTACCTAAACAGATAATTTGATTTAGAGATGAGGGCACCGCTTTGGCTGAGCTTTCTTTTGGGCTGTATCAGCAAGAATTCAGAGAGCCAAGAGAAGTAACTGTTCCCCTGTGGCATTTATAAGACCTTGTCTGGAGTACCAGCCCTACTTTGGAGCTCCACAGTACAGGATGGTCCGTGACATAGTCATGGAAGGCAGAGGGGAGAGCTAATTTCTGTATAGAGGTGAGAGGCTACAGAAAAACCAGGACCAGCCTCCCCTAGGATGTGCACAGTAGTAGCACATGAGACAACAAAGCCAACTTGGAGTTATGAAGGGTTGGTTAGATATTAAAGGAATTTACTCTGAGTGTGGTCCAACACTGACACAGGTTGCCCATACAGGCTGTTAAATCTTTTTCATGGACATCTTCTAAACAAAACAATATAAGGCCCTAAGCAACCTGATCTAAGTTGAGCTGTTTAGAGCAGGAAGCTGGTCTGGGTGACCTTCACAAGTACTTTTCAGCATGTAAGACTTAGATATCAATGATTCGATACAAACCCCCAAACCACAGCCCAAAGGAATGCTTTACAATATGAAAAGAAAGTGATAAAGAGAACACTACAGAATATTATATCCAAATTGTCTCATCTGTGTAACAGATGCCAATATTTGGATCACAGGGGGAGATATAAAACCATTAAAAGATATAAAAGTATACCAGACATGTTTACCAAAATTCTTTATTATTATCAAAGTAGCTAAGGAAATATCACATATTTAGGGCATTTTAAATGTTTTTATTGTAATTGTGCTTGTCATTGCAGTACATTTACATTGTAATTGATACTCTTGGATTAAGGTGCTCTGTGGCTGCTCTGCTGGCATCATATTTTATCTTATTTGTCAGCCACAGCTTGTGATATGTTATAACATGACATAAAGCTGTGCAACATAAAAAAAGGGCAAGTAATCCACTCTGACATAATTTCTGTAGTGCAGAACAATTTCTTTTTCTAATTCAAGCCTCAGAAAAAAATACATATCAGTTGTAAATTGTGACTTCTGTTAATGCAAATATATTACCTACTAAAAGAAAAATAAGGCTTCAGAGATACTATTTTTTTTTGTTATAAATATTTATTTCCTTGGGTTTTATTATATAAGGAGATTAGATGTGCTACATAAAGCACATTAAAAGTGCACTTACAAAACTCTTTGTTTTAACAGCATAATTTTAATTACTGTGCAAGTTTCTTTTCCATCATGATGATTACTATGATAGTAGAAGATAAAAGTATATGTTAAATCCTAAAACTAGCAGATCAAGTCACACTAATTTGAATGAAAATAAAACCTGGAAAAATAATGAATTTGGAAATAGCTTCACTCAAGACAAAAAATATCCTTTGAAAAATAATTTCAGTCTTTTTCCTCTTATAATGTCCATGATTATATCATCTCCCATATGTTGATAAATTTCTCATCACATGCACATTTTCAAATAGAATAGCACTTAATGTTGTTTGGTTTTTTTTTGGTTTTTTTTTTTTTTTTTGCTTACTTCTTAATAGACTATCCTCCATCTATTGCAGTTTTAAAATTCATAGTTACAGTCACCACAGGATCTTATTTTTTTTTTCTGGAAAGATTACATATTTATATCCCCACACATAGATTATATACCACTTCTAATAATTTTGTGAATGCACATTATTTTAAGGACTTTTTTTACAAAAACTTTATTGCCTTAAGTGTTATGCTGATAGATTCATAGTGCTTTCAGATGAACTAGCACTTATGTTTAAAAGATAATGCTTCTGGTAATGTAAGAATGGCTGTCTCTGTAATACACATAATGTGCAGTCAATTGGTGGTTTGCATACCCTCTTTCAGATGCTTAAATTTCTGTCTTTAAATATAATTGCAGAAGTAGGCCAAAGGAGACCTAAATGCTTGGATTAGCACAGACAATCTCAAACCACAATGACAAAGAGTATCAGTGAGAGGAAGAAATTGTCAATTGTCTTTGGATGACTTCATAATGCATGCAATGTAAAGTTACATGTATGAATGTTTAAATTTCTCTTCTGTTCACAAATCAAATATGGGTATAAAAAAAGTTTGGCATAATTCCATTTAGGATTTTAAATTCAAAATTTTTTTTCTTAAATTAAGACTCAAACTAGTTCCAGCAAATAACCCAGGTGATTGGCTAAGTAGAGAAGGTCTAAGAAGATCCAAGATTTGTCTTGGATGGCTTTAAAGAGTGATAATTTATGGTATAAGTTTTTATAAGCTCACAGTTCTTACTCTCTGTCAAACTTTCATATATACCTTTATAACCAATAGATAAGAAATTGAATCACTTTATGAGAATCCAGTCTTTACCAGTTGTGTTTTCCATAATGAAATTGTGTACTTTGATTTAAGTGTACTTCAAATATTCAGGGCATTAAAAACAACAAGTCATTGAGTTGCCCTGATATATTTGTAGTGTTTACTGTATTCTTAATTTGACATGTCCCATACAAACAGGTTCTAAGAAGCCTGGCATAACAATCTTTTGTTTTTGTATTTTTGAAATGAATTATTTTTCATATGAAACAAGCTGGAAAATCTACCCTATATATTTTTTCTACATTACTTTATTTTTCTATAATAAAAATGTTTGATTACCTTTCTATAGCAAAAATGAACCTTAAAGGGAGGAAAGATTTCCTCCCTTTTAAATTTAACATTCTCTTTGTTCTCTTGGAAACTTCTGTGAAACTAGAAGTCTCTCTCTGTTATTTCTTCTTTCAATTTTTGAATGATTAATTAGAATAAAGATTAAAATACAGTGAAGGACAAAATTATATCTAATTTTTTATTCATTGAAGGTTTTATCTTCTAATTTATGGCCTTAGTTTTCCAGGTAGAATTTCAGCATATAAACTTGAATTTAGTAAACTCTGTTTCCTACAGTCTTATGTCCCCTTACCTGAAAGAGCTTGAGAGACCTGGCTCATTCCTGGTCAAGTTTGGGTAAAGTCTGGTGCCCATTGACTCAGCAGATATTGCACTGTATAATTTAAGAATGCCCATCCAGGCAGACCAAAAATTTCCTTGGATAGCTTTTGGAGTAAGACATCCATGTTGTTCTGCTCTTCTCCTACAGGACTTTCTAATAATTTGCAGTGGCACAGCTACAGTGCAACTCCTTTTATTTTAAGATTTAGCCTTCAAATAATCATTATTCTGGAATGATCCTATTAAGTAATTTAAAAAGGAAGATAATGTTGCTTATAAAAATGCTAGCGGGGAAAACTGAGACATCCCTAAAAATAATGTCAGAGATGAGAGGAATTTACAAGACTGATTCTAAAAGTTATGATTATTATTGTAAGACAACTTTTTTTACAGAAATAATAATTAAGGGAAAAAGGAGCAATGGAAATAAGGCAGATTCACCTCAGCTGGCTGCCACCTGCCCACTCAGCTGCTATCTCACTCCTCCTCCTCAGCAGGATGGGGGACACAAAAGATTTTGAAAACTCATGGATCAGGAAAAAAGGCAGTATAAAGGAAACAAGAAACAAAGCAGAGCAAAATTATTTATCCTCTTATTTTCCACCAGCAGGCAGAGTTCAGCCACTTCCTAAGAACCAGGGATTGAGCATGT
This sequence comes from Chloebia gouldiae, assembly GCA_003676055.1. NCBI lineage: Eukaryota > Metazoa > Chordata > Aves > Passeriformes > Passeridae > Chloebia > Chloebia gouldiae. The sequence goes on along the minus strand of QUSF01000013.1, from coordinate 608,975 downwards.
GTTACGGTTCTTTGGAGGACAAATATCTCTATAACAAATGCCCCCTCTAGACCTTCTTCTTTTCTCTCAGCTTCTATTGATAAGCATTACATCATATGGTATGGAATATCCCAGGAAAAGCACTGCTTTCTACCCCTTTCTACCTGCCAATGCAGACAGCTCTAAGAATGCTGCTTTGGTGATCATTAACTCCATTCCAGTCACGCTCAGTACAGAATGTTTGGATATTTGGTGGTTATTCATTGTTTATAGAGAAAATGAGAGTGAGTCTAATACACTAGGATGTCAGCTTATGTATCAATCACTTTTACAAGTTCATAGCTCATGTAGGCAAATACAATCTTGCTTCATGTCTATCTACTGAATTCTGATACCATATAATTTTATAACCAGTTTTATTTCATCATGTTATTCTTCTTCTCTGTCCATCCATTTTCTGTTTCCCTGTCTTAATACTGTAAAACAGTACAAGTTTATCACTGTTACTCTGAGGTCAATTAGTTCATCTGCCACCCTTCCTGTCATCTCTAATTCATTATCACAAATGTTGATGCAGACTACCAATCTGATGGAAGCTTTCATCATGTTTTCACTTAAGCACAAACAGGTTTTTTTACTACTTCCCATAATTCTGCCTAAAAAAAAAAAAGAGCAGATTTAAATGTTTTTATCTTCAAAAGTCTCCTTAAGTTTTTCTTGTCTTGTGTTGCTTGTCTTGTGTTGCATATACAAAGTTGCTAATAGCCTAGATGTTAAATGCTCTTCTCTACTACAATTCTTCCTGTAGTTTCATTGTTTAAATTTCTCTTAAGGCAAATTTCAGTGTTTGTGCAGCATGAAGCTCAATGGAGTGAGGGTCTCTGAAGAGGACCATATGTTATCCTGATATTGTACTGATAAATGAAAACCCACATAATTCACAACCAAAGCATGGTGATGAGTTGTGGGTTTTTTTCCTGTTTAACCAACTGTGATTAATTATTAGGAGCTTTAGACAGTTTTTAAATTAATGGATTTGTAAATTGAATGAAAAGCAGCTTTTGCTATAATGATGAATGTTTACACATTCGTATGAGAAATTAATAAAAGTTATAAAGACAGTTATAAGTACTTAGTGGTTTTGTATTCAAATGAAATCAGAGGTAATGAAAACTTTGTAAATAATAAATCATTCAGTGTACAATTTGTTCCTTCTTGTTTTGGTAGAGCTTGGATCTAATGACACACTGGTTGCTAATATGTAATATATTATTTCACAGTTTGCTGTATGAGCAAGTGAGGAAGAGAAGTTTGAAGTGATGGTTGCTTGGAATATTTATTTTTGTTAGTCAGGTCTTGAAAATTGTCTTTTCTGTCAATATTCAAAACCCGTTATTAACAACTGTATTATTTCCACTGCTCATATACTGAGGGATTTTAGTCAGTTTGCATATTTTATAAACTGAAGGAAAAATAAACAAAAGAAAAAAGAAAATAAAGTCAGGAAGCAGTCTATGTTTCTAAAGGCATTGCCAAAGGGTTTGCAGCCTGGAGACAGTTTAAAAAAAAAACAAACTAACAAGACAAAACAACTAACAAGCCAACAACAAACTTATACTGAGACATTTTAATCTCAGTATAACATAGCTATCATCAGCCTAAGGAATGCCAAGTGAGAGATTAAGTATGTTTACTAACTTGAGATCTAATTAAAAAACTGTGTGACAAAAGAAATTAAGGAAAATATTTCTTATAAAAAATTCTCAAAATTAAATCCTAGCTGCTGACAGAACTTGGACTAAGAATAAAGCTGAGGAATTATATTTTATGCAATGTTGAAGACAGGCACATAGCAGCATTTCAATCTTTGGCAGATGCATAAAATCTATTTATTTAAATGAAAATACATATATAAATTTTCTCTTCTACCCTACTCACCTCCAGCAGACAGGCATTTGGTTTTTTGAAAACAAGTAATTCTTGAAGAAATGCCTTTATGAACAGAAACGGTCGTGTTTGTTGTTGAAGTAATTGAAAAGGCAATTGAGGCAAAATTATCAGCATTTTAATGAGTTGAAAGCCTGTCTTTCATTAATACATTAGAATAATTAGTCTGATTTCTTAAAATTTTCCAACTTAAAAAACATGCCAGTGAAATATTCAGAAGTGAGCTGAGAGGAAGATGAAGTTCTAAGAGAAAGAACAATGATTTTTGGGGCATAGACATCAGCTTTCCCTGTGTTTATTTCCCCCTGCAAGTGTACGATTAGGTTATGTCTGCCCCGATTTTAGTTTGACATTTGCAAGAGTCATTCTAGCCCATTGCAAAAATTGTTACAATGACAACAATGTCATGGTATCATATACTATGTCATGTGTAAGGGTGGTAAATTCTAATGGGGAAGTTGTCTGAAGTACTTGCATCATTTTTCAAAATCTCATTTGAATGAGCATTTTAACTTTTTCCCCCTCGAATTCTACTTATTTATTTATTTTTCAAAGGCTTATGATTTATAAGCATAAAACATCCTGTAATCTGTTTCAGGAATGTTCCATTCTTTTTGAGTCTTTATTTCCTTCAGCAGCTCTCCCTTACTTTTTTCTCTTTCTATATATCATTGATCTTTCCTAGTTTCAAGTAGGTGCACCAGTGGTGGTGTACTTTTCCTTAA